>PVIW01003061.1:0-184723 GCA_004026585.1 Noctilio leporinus | reverse complement strand
AGAGAGAGAGAGAGAGAGAGAGAGAGAGAGAGAGAAAGAGAGAAAGAGAGAAAGAGAAAGAGAGAAGAAAGAAAGAGAGAAAGAGAGAAAGAGAGAAGAAAGAAAGAAAGAAAGAGAGAAAGAGAGAAAGAGAGAAAGAGAGAAAGAGAGAAAGAAAGAAAGAAAGAAAGGAAAGAAAGAAAGAAAGAAAGAAAGAAAGAAAGAAAGAAAGAAAGAAAGAAAGAGAGAGAGGAGGGAGGGAGGGAGGGAAGGGAGAAAATTGAAACAAACCAGGGAATTGACTTAGGAAAGAGAAAAAGAGAAATGAGACAAATACCTATTCTCCCTAACTTGAGGATACAAGACCATAGGAGATTAAAAGCTGTCTTTTAGTAGAGAATTTTGAGATACACAATTAGTGGAAAAATGTATGTCTAAGATATTGGTGAACATTTAGAATGCACTAATTCCTCACTCCTACCCCGCCTTTCCATACACTGATGATATATTTTTGGGCAATTCTATGAAATTAGAATTGCCTTATTATTTCTTTATCTTTTGACACATAGCCAGTCTTCAAATTGATTGACATTATCTGCAAAGATCAGCCACCTGGATTGCAGTTATTGCCAAGTTACTTCTTTTATTCATGACATTGAAAATGTATTACATCTTTTAAATATTTATGTGTTAAATTGTCATTATTGGACATAGTTTGTATAAGATAATGAGGAACTTTTGAAGAGATGCTGACCCAACATCAACAGATTTGTGTATTTTCATGTGTTCAGTGAAATCATTATAACCTTCAGGGTGGATGGCAAATATTGACAAACATTTTATTCAAGTTACTTACTCATCACTAACTTTCTTGAAAGAGAAAACTAAATGTAATGTTTACTTTTTATTAATCATTATGTTTATCCTACTGCTGTTAAATAAGTTATTATACTTTATAAAAAGGACAAAAGCATTATAATAACATTACAGAGCCCAGCCTATGCTGTTCTGGAACTGTGGGGTCCAATTTGCTGTGGGGTCCAATTGCCTGCTGCCAAGAAGCATGACTTTCAATGCAAGAATTTGGTGGAAAAGAAATGGGGGTTTATTTTAAAAGTTTTACAGATTAAGAATAATGATGGGTTTCTGCTGTTAGTTAATGCCACTCCCTTTAAAACACCCCAAAACACTTAGTACTGCCTCTACTTTCCAAATCAGGCCAGTTTCAGAATATGCCGGACAGAGTTACTGTCTTTCAGAAAACTCCATAGCTCCATATTCCCAGCCACAGTTCAGCATTTCAGGCATCTCTGAGTAATTCGTGCTTGGGTAGGCAGGTCCCTAAAACTCCAGCCTCATCAGCCGTGCTGCTGGGCTCTCCCAGCAGGATTCCCTGTGGGTCTCCTTTTTCTTACTCTGGCTCTTAATTCAAAATCACATGGCATCTTCCTTCATAGCAGACCTCATGACAGATGGAATGGTGGAATGGGGTGGGGGGTTCTGCATATTTTCAAACCACATGGCCCCTCTTCCATGGCTCCTTCTAATTTTATTTATCTATTTATTAAAGATTTTATTATTTTTAGAGAGAGGGGAAGGGAGAGAAGCAAAGAGGGAGAGAGACATCAATGTATAGTTAGTTGCTTTTCAACTGCCTCCAGCTACAGACCTGACTGGAGACCTGGCTGGCAACCTGGTTATGTGCCCTGTCTGGGAATCGAACCAGCAACCTTTGGGTTTGCCAGCCTTCACCTTATTCACTGTGCCACCAGCCAGGGCCTCCTTCTAATTTTAAATGCTGACCTGGAGCATCATACTTCATTGTTATGAAAAGCATCTTAAGCCTATCATCTGCCCTTTGGGTCATTAGCACAGCCATTATCTAGCTATCAGCTTATCATAGATATGCAAAGTACTTTAAAAGCTACATGCTCTCTTTGCCCCATCTTCAAAACCATGGGCTGTGGGGACTTTGGGGACCTCTCCCCTACCTTTGTTTCAATGAATATTCAGGCTACCCTTTATTCATTAGGGTACAGTGTTTAACCTCCATTTGCTATATATATATATATATATATACACATGGTGTGCATGATAAAGTGGCAAAATTTTACCAGCCTCCCAGCCCAAAGGTCACTGGTTCGATTCCCAGACATAACCAGGTTGCAAGCCAGGTCTGTAGCTGGGGGCAGTTGAAAGGCCACCATACATTGATGTCTCTCTCCCTATCTGCCTCTCTCCCTTTCCCTCTCCCTAAAAATAATAGTAAGTAAAATCCTTAAAAAAAAAGAAAAAGAAGGTAGTAATTAAATGGTGAATTTTCTGATGTGAAAGGAAAAAAAAAAAAGTACACGTTGGTGGTTACAGAATAGACAAGGGGATGTTAAGAAGAACAAAGGAAATAGAGACGCCAAGGAACTTATATGCATGACTCATGGACATGAACTCAGGGGGGACATTTTTGGAGGAAATGGGGTTCTGGGTGGAGAGGGGCAAAGGAGGGTGGAATTGGGACAACTGTAATAGCAAAATAAAAAAAGTATATTAATAAATAAAAAAGATAGAAAGGAAAATAAAGGAGTCAGAGACTGTATTTAGATGTACCTGACTTAACTGAAAACTAAAAGAAAACTTTTAGTAAAATAAATGACATATCACAAAAGTGTTATATTTTGAAATAAATTTATTCTTATATGTAAATACATAAACATAGTTATTTTTTAAAGTGTTCAAAAAAGACTCCATTTGCTGGAATAATAAATTCTATTCAACTTTGGAATCTTGAGCACACTTTCATTAACTTTCGTTTATCCATGGACATCATGTTTTCAATCTTAGCTCTAACAGCCTCTTTATTGGAATGAGATTGTTTATTAACTTCTCTCTCACAAACACTGCATATATAATAGTCTAAAGGATTTGCATGTGGTGAACTAGGTGGCCAGATTTCCTTTGATCAGAATTCTGGAACATTAACAATGAGGAATTCTTGCACCTTTTTGGCATTCTATGCGGGTGCACCATCTTGTTGGAAGATAAACTGACGTCCATTTGTGACTTGCTTCATCCAGGGTGCAACTACTTCTCTCAAAATGTCAAGGTAAACGTCAGCAATCACCTTCAAGCCTTGTGGGAAAAATAGGGGGTCATGATATCTCCTTCATTGCTAACAACACCTAACACCATCACTGTAGCAGGAAATTTCGTTTTCATGACAATTGGGACTTCATAAAATTCTCACAGAGCCACCTGTTGTTTCTTCTGCTGCCTATTTGACCCTGCTGAGAATTCTTTTCATCAGAGAAGAAAATGAGAGGGTTTTTTCCTTTGGGATTGTTCAACTTTGTTAGCAGTGTCCTTGCTTTTTCAGAGTGCCTTTCCTTTGTCTGCTGTGCCCTAAACTGACCTCTTCTAAGAACATACGATCTGTATCTGATATCTTCAGCAATAATCTTGTGAACTGTTGCATCTGACATCTGCAGTTCTCTTGCTATGGAGCACATTGACTTTCCTGGATCTTCACTGATGATCTCCTGGATTCTGTGTACAATATCTGGACTAGTACGGTTCATTCATACTTAGTGCATTTTCTTTGTTGGTGTGGCGACATCAGGATCAGCATCATACACCTTCTTCATGTTGTAAAGTGTACATAAAGGGATGTTATTAAAGCCGGCAATTTCCTTAGCAGTTTGCCCTGCATGCAGTCCAGAAATTATGGTTGCTTTATTGCTTCATATTCTTTTGACATGATGGTTGCTCTCAGACTTTATTACTTTATACCTGAAATAATGATGTTAAATCATAACCTTAGAAACATAGTTTTTTTAAATTAATAAGAAGCAGAGCCCTGGCTGATGGCACAATGGATAAGACACAGGCCTGCAAACCCAAAGGTCACTGGTTCAAATCCCAGCCAGGCCACATAACCAGGTTGCAGGCCAGGTCTCCAGCCAGGTCTATAGCTGGAGGCAGGTAAAAGGCAACCTTACATTGATGTCTCTCTCCCTCTCTGCCTCTTTCACTTCCCGTCTCTCTGGAAATAATAAATAAAATCTTAAAAAAAAAAAAAAAAAGAACAGAAACAGAAGTTTGTAGAGGACTTCCTTTCTGGCAACTTGGTATCTTCTGTTATTCTGTTATAATCTGTTGCTTCTAAGTACTGCAGGGAGTAAAGAAAGATTTCTTTAGCTTACCCTTTCTCAGGTGTAGTCACTTACAGCACTGTGTGTATTAGGAGATAATTCTCAGGGTTTCTTATAAAAATCATGTAAATACTATGAGGTAATCATTTACTAGTCCTGTTTTAGTGTTAAATTTGGGTATGGAAATAGTATCTACTTCTTAGCAACATTTATTCTGTAGCTTCCTATGGTATATTGCATTGTACTAGCTATTTTAAAAATTAAAGTTAAGTCTTTGATGGGTCTGCCTCAGATCCCTTAAGGTTTTTGTTTTAGCGCTTTCTGGAAAAAAAATAATAAAACTCGAAAATTGAGTATAATACGAGCATTAAGAGAAAGAGGAGAAAGTTTGTATCTATTAATAAAAATGCCAAGAACTTCTTTTCAGGTTTTTTTAAAGTAACATTGTCACTCTTTAGAAATGTTTTATCTAATTTTTCCTTGCCCATTATAACCTAGTATTTAAGAAATGAAAATAATCATTTCCATATTGGAGATATGGAGAGGCAATAGGACTTACCATGGAGGAAACAATGATTTAAAATTTGTAAGACCTTGATAGAATCCCTCCAGCAAGTAATTTCTTGGGTTCTTGTTAAAGGCACTCATTAGGTGGCTGTAATCACATCTGTAGATTCAAAAGACTTTTAAATTTCTAAAGTAACATAATCAATGTCACCTTTATACTTCTATTCTGTCTTCAATTTGTCTTTCTTCCTTTTTATATAGTGGGAGGGAGATTTTATTTTATTCTCATCCTACAAATATATTTGCATACTTTTTTGTTGTATTATGCAAATTCATACCCATTTGTTACATTCTGAATATTGAGGAGGATTACAGATTGGCCATTTTCCAAGAAGGGGAGAATAACTTGTCACAATAAAATACCAAAATAAAAGTTGAATTTGAATTGGACAGTATTTTATTTTTCTTGCCTTTGTTTTTTCAATAATTAAGTGTATTTTCTCACAATTGATTGTCCAGCAAATCCAAATCAATGTAATTTTATGCAGTATGTTAACCAGGTCTGGTAGACCCAGAATCTTTTTTTGTTGATTAAATCAGAGAAATGAAGTGTGGGTGAAAATCTACAAAAGCTTGTGTTAATTAAGATATATTCCCTACTGGTAGAAAAGCGTGTTCAGACATGATCACATTATTAGTCAGCTCGTAAGAATATCATTTTGCAGAAAACTCTCTCATTCTTTCCAGTGGTTTTGATGTAATTGTTTTAAGTAGCCCTGTGAATGGATTGAGCCCTGGTATTTGGATAACTACCAGTTCCTTAAGAAATAGACTTTGCAGCAAAATAAACTATTTTATTACTTTAAAACTTTTTACTTAACAAAGGAAACATCAATTTTTTTTTCTAGCATCATATGAAGAATGGGATGCTAATTAAATACTTGATAGGCAGAATCTGGGAAACTAAAGAAAGACTAATAATTATAAATAATTTTCATTCAGTTGGACTTTTCTAAAGATAATTTTATCTTTATTCTCATAAAAACAGTCATGTTTCTGGGATAAGTTCATTGTTTACACAAGAATTTATGAATATAATAATAATAAAGAAGTTTTTAAAAGGGCATACTTTCATATAGAAAAATTTGAAGACATTTACTTGCAGAGATAAATCCACCCCTGTGGTCATGGCATTATTATTCATGGTGGAAAAGACATGGAAACAACCAAAGTGTTTTCTGATAGATGATTGGATGAAGATGTGGTACATGTATACAGTGGACTACTACTCAGCCAAAGGAAAAGATGATTTTGGGAATGAAAATAGAGTTTGTGTATTTATCCTTTTTAGCTCAGGAGAAGTCTGCCTATAACCAAGCAAATGTTTGTAGGACCTGGGAAGGATAATTATTAGAGGAGGTTTTTTTTTTAGGAACATAAATGAAAAAAATTAGACCAAAATATTCTTAATAGAAAAATTTTGAAAGCAATTAAATAATATTATTATACACTGTCACAGGAGTGGAAATACTTTTACTAATGCAACATTTGTAAAAAATATATATGTGTGTAAATGTATTTGTGCATATGTTTGGCAATATTGCAATTGGTACTACTTAAAAAGTAATTTTTTAAACAAATGAATTAATATAAACATTTTGAAATAATAAGAAGAAAGCTTTGTATCAATATGATTTGAGGCCGACAGAAGGCAATAATTAAATGGTGAATTGTCTGGATATGAAAAAAAAAGTACACATTGGTAGTTGCAGAATAGATAGTGGGGTGTTAAGGATAATAAAGGAAACAAAGAAGCCGAAGAACTTCTATGCATGACATAGACATGAACTAAGGGGGGCATTGCTGGAGGGAATGGAGGGTACCAGGTGGAAGGGGGAAAGGGGGAAAAATTGGGACAACTGTAATAGCACAACCAATAAAATATATTAAAAAACATGAACTACTGATGTTTGCAACAACATGAGTAAACCTTGAGAACATTGGATAAGCAAAATAAGTCAGAGAAAGCTGAGAGCCGTATGATTTCACTCATGCAGATTATAAAACTGAAACTCACAGACACAGAACAGGGAAGAGGGTGTGAGAGATAATAAAGAGCAAAGGGGGATCCAAATGTATGATGATGGAAGACGATACTACTGTGGGTGGCGGGCACACAATGCGATATAGAGGTCATGTATCAGAAATGTGCCGTTGAAACCTATATAATATTATTAGCCAATGTCACCTCAATAAATTTAATTAAAAATAAATAAAAGGATATAATTTGAAGGTACTATTTATATTTTATGTATATATATGAACTATTTTTGACCATCATGAAAGCTACTCAAGTATCTTCATGTTCTTTTGGTATTCCTTGCTTTTATGATATTCAGGTTAAAGAATGCTCCACATGTAGGAATATGCAGCTTTATAAGTGAGCTCTGATATACTACTTCTGTCCTCAGTGTGTGTTGGGGGAGGGTTTTTATTTTTATTTTTTTCCTTATTTTGTTTTAGGCCTATCAATAAAATGTAATCTTCAGAGATTTTTTTCCAGATTTATAATCAGTTGTACTTTGTGATTACATAATAAGGGGAAAACCTATAGCTCTATGATATTACAGTTGTTTGCATTAAGAATTCTGATTTTTCTGTGCATTTAAATCAGTTTGGGAGTCACTCAGTAATACTTTAATTCATATTTATTTTTAGCACCCAAGGATATAACATATTCAGTATAGCTGTTTGATTGAACAGTTCTTTACTTAATGTACAAAGTTCATTATTTTTGCTGTTGGTCTTGGACTTTTTATTTCAAGACTTAAAGAAAGGAATAAATAGAGGGTGGAGTGGAAAGGAAATGGAGAAATGTTACCAAAAACTCATAACTCATTCAATGGCTTGCTACATAAGTGGGAATGTAGAATTACTAGACATTAAAATACATTAAAATGTATTTTAATTTTGTTGATTAAAAATTGCAGCATATCAGTCAATAGTATAACTTAGTATTTTTAAAATATGAACTCAAAGAGTAAATATACTTAAAAGAGAATAAATTGTGCTTTCATGTTGAATGCAGAATACACCTTGTGTTTCGATCTTTTTAGTATTTTCCTAAGTGTATTATAAAAACTGTCTTATAAGAACTGACAGAGTGGTAAAAACACAAAGAGTAGAAGTCAGTTAAATATCTGATTCAATATGTCAATAAATATGAAAATAAAAGTTCACATTTTGCTTCTCAGCTATATTTTGTAGCCATGCTGCTCATGAATGTTTAACATCTAACTATCAGTAACTGGGAAATGAGAAATCATGAAGTGTAGATTTTTAGTATTTTGTGGAAATTGCACACCTTTCAGTTAGAAAGATTTACTGAAGCCTGGAGTTTCAGCTTTGTGCTCTGTCTCACCCAGTGGTGTGACTGTCCAAGCTGAAGTACAGGTCCCCTTGCTTCCTGTGGTTGATAGCATCTGGGGTCTTCTAAAGGCATTGTCGTTAACCTTGGCAAACAGTTTTCTGTATTCAGCAAAACTGGAAATTGAAAATATTCTTTCAGCTAATCTTCTCTAGCATCTTCATATGTATACATCAGGTAATGTTCCATATTCTGGTCATGCTATACCCATCTACCAGAAAATATATCTAGCATATAACAATAAAAATGTAGTGTGATAAATTCTGTGAGAATGTACACAGACTACACTAGACGTGCAGAGCAGGGCCATCTATTCCAGGTCTGTAAGAGGAGGAAAGACAGCAGGGGTCAGGGAAGCCTTCCATCAGGGGTGACTAGAGATAATGAATATCTAGTCCTAGAAATATGGGATCCACGTTAGAGTGACAGATGATCATACAATGCAGAGAGCTGTGAAGTATAGGTATATCTAAAGCAGAACTGAGAATTCTTCTGCGTTTCCGTCTCTCGTGTTTAGCATTTTCTTTTTCTTCCCTCCCTCCCTCCCTTCCTCCTTATCTTACTTCTTCCCTCTCTTCCTTCCCCCTTCCATGCCTTTTTCTCTTCCTCCCTCTCTTCTCAATCCTTCCTTCTGCACAAGGATAGGATTTTATTAATTAAATTCTTGGATCATGGGCTAATATTATCATTGGACAGATCCTGGCCCTAATTTGCTCATTTATTCGCTCATTTATGAAGCCATAGTTAATACATGTGCAATGTTAACAATTAGTTCCACCTACCTTTTTGCTTTTTTATTTAATCCCCTTATTCCAGGATAGCTATTATCTTGAGCTGTGTGTATCATTCATTTTTCATTGTTTTTTTTCATATATAACATACCTAGACAATACATTGTTTAGTTTTTTTTTAACTCAAAAAATTATATTTTTCTGTATGTAATCTGGTTGGTATTTTTTCTACTCAACATCATACTAATATGATTTCATTATGTATACTGTAACTGAATTTATATTTAGCTTTATTTCAATGAATGTTCCATTGTGTGAATATACCACAATTTGTCCATTGTCCTCTTGATGAGCAGTTGAGTTGTTACATTGTGTTGTTATGAACAGTGCTGCTATGAACCTTTTTTGCTTGCTGCCTGAGATCTATGTGAAGGTTTCTTCAGAGTATACACCTGGGAATGGAAACATTGGCTCGTAGGGTATGCAAAGGTTAAACTTAAAAGATAATGCCAAATTGCTTTCATTCCCACCAAAAATATAGAAAGCTTACATTGGTTTTGTGAAATTAATTTTTGTCAATTGCTTGCTGTGTAATGTGAATGCTATCTAATGGTGTGTGATTTTGGTTTGGATTTCCCAGGTCACTAATGAGATTATGCATCTCTTAGTATATTTATTGGTTATATGTGTCTCCTCTAATCTTTCGGTTATAAGACTTTATTAGTCTATACTAGTAAATGCTTGCTATTTTGCAGTTGTGATTTCCTAATCATAAAAATATATACAGTCATTAAAGTAAGATAGATATAATTTAGTAGTATAGAAAATGGTAGGACAATTTCTAATGAAGGATGCACAGTCAAATCATTAACAAATTTAAAAACATAGGAAATAATTCTATTTTGAAATTATTTTTGCAAAATTTTTACAGCTTAATGCTTATTTTTCTTTTGACAGAACGATTTCGAGATTTACTGCTTCCTTCAACTAGTCAAGACTCTGAGATTCTGCCCTTTGTTCAGACTAGGAAATATCCCAAGTAAGCAATAGGAGTTCACTGGGTATTGAAAAGGGAATGGGCAAGTAAGTAATGGGAGAGATTTGGGAGCACAAAGACAAATCTTTCTTAAGATTTCTGAAAAAAGCCAGGATAACCTAACCTAATTAATTTAGGAATCTCTTGCAATATAATGTCTCAGGCTCTGCACAGCTAGGTCAGAGACAAAAAGACTTGCTTACAAGTGCAACCATCCAAGGCTAGGAACTGTGGCTAAGTGCAAACCGTAACTGTCTGTATCAGTGTCTGGTCATGTGTTTCTTTTTGCTTGATGTTATATCAACAGGGACAGATACTTTTTGGGTGATCCCTCATCTGATTTCCTGTTTCTGTTCTTTAAATGAAAGGATTCATTCACATTGTAATAAGTGGCTTCCCAATAACCCATGCTAGATATGTTTTTAGCAATTTCTGTATATTCCTCTTTACTGTCTTTATGGTCTTTATGAAAAGTAGTATCTCTTGACCCTTTCTAAATGGGGCAAATTTCTACTCTCTTAGATGTCACAAATGTACTTATTGGTTAAAGGGATATACCTTCATTTTTTCAGAGAATAAAAAATTACCATGGGGTATTTTTTTTTTTTTTTTTTTAATATCTTTCTTCTAAAGGCTGCTGGATGCTGGTATCTTGATCCTTCCTGTGAAGCTTGGAGCATCCACTACTCTATGGATGTCTGACTCTCTTTACTAGCTAGTATACAAGAGGCTAAAGAATTACAAACTATCTTAAAAAAAAAGGAAGGTCACGAAGTTAAAGAATTAAAGCTTGGTTTACATATTTTTCATCAAAATTAATTGCTCTGCTAAATGATTCATTCTTTGGTTTGGCATTTTGTTCAGGTATTCACTGAACTTCTATTTCTAGAATAGAAATAATAGTTAGCTTTAATCATATTTACTTAACTCTCTTGCCCTGGACAATGTGGCTTAGTAGGCCACATTGTCCCATTGTCCCATAACCGAAAGGTTGCAGGTTCAACTCCTAGTCAGGTCACATACCTAGGTTGCAGGTTTGATCCCTGTTCCAAGCACTTATGATTCCTAGTTCTGACATGTATATGTAGAGGGTAACAGTCAACACTGATTTCTTCTATGGATCTTTTTTTTCTCTTCCTTCCTCTCCCTCTAAAAGCAATTTTAAAAAATGTCCTTGGGTATGGATTTTTTTTAAATTAAAAAATCATATTTACTTATTCCTCAAAACAAAAATAAATACAAAATTCAAATTATTTGTTCACTGTTTTAGTTATGGATCCCAATTTAATCTCTAGCAATAATCTTCCAATGTCCTCACAACACACACAGGGACACATGTGTGCCTAGGCAGCCTGGCATGAATACATTTCTCTTACATGTACCTATTGACTGGAAAGATGGAGGAACCTGAAGTGGCTGATGCATGTCTCTCAGTAATTTTTCCCCACATCTGCTATCTGCAGAGGCCAATGATGCCTGCTTTTCTTCCTCTTTGGCTATTGTGTACCTGATACCTTTGCTTCAAGAGGGCATTGCACTGGTTTCTCAGCTGGTAATCTGTTTGTAGATATTTCTGTAGGGTTTCTTAGCTATGGAGTCTTACATATATTCTTTGTGTTCTCAGATTACTTTCCTGATAGTGATGTGATCCATTCTGATATTTAAGTGAGACCCCATGTGACAATCTTCTGTCAATGTCTGATCTTTGGGGTATATTCTCCCTTTGGTATCTGTGAGTTTAAAGAATAAAAAGCATCCATTAATGCCGCATGCACCATATTATGTTGGTTAAGAATGTGAAGTCTGAAGCAGATTGCCTCCCCAGCTGATGCCGTGACCTGGGACAGCCTAACCCTGTTTCTCAGTTCCACTGGTGTGAAAGGTTGGAGGTAATAAACTTACATAGGGAAGTATACTTATTCACTATTTCTAAATTATTGCTACTGTGAGGTACTGCTTTGGTGACCACTTCACTTTTTTATGAGTTAGTTTTCTAACCTGTCAAATGAAAGTATGCTAATTAAAGGGTTCTGGGACTGAATTATATTTATATAAAAACCCTGAATTAAATATTTGAATTTAATTTGCCTATTGACATTACAGAATGTTGAGCATTTGCATCTTCCCATGGCCCATTTAATGTCTGGTTTGGCAGTAGAATTTTAGGAGGTGGTAGTGGAATGGGGTGGGAAGGTTAGTGCACTTCCGTTTATTCTGTGCCTAAGGACTGATGAATTGGGCCAGGGTGAAAATTGCTGGGATAGGAGAAGAGAGTTGTGGTAAGGGCCAGTTAATAATTATGAGTGGGCAGGGATTTGTGTACGTCTAGACCTAATTCAAAACAAATTTTAGATTATTGTTTTAAATAGTCTCCTTTATTCTCTCATTTATATTCATACTCAAATATACTCTCATTTATTCACTATTGAAGATAATTAAAAGTCAAAGAATTAAAAATTTTGTGACATAAAAATTTCTGGAAAGCTGAAAATTTAATCAAACCATTGTTACTTGTTGCGTTTATTCACAACACAGTGTACTTATTTACATTGAGACCCTTTCCCTCACTTTTCTGGTTGTTTTACTGACTCACTTGAATATAGACTTACTTAGTGAGAGGTGTTTTAAGAGCTAAAACATGGGTAAAGAAACAACTTAATTGCCCTATATTATATAGTGGTACAGAGTGACATTTACTGAGCATAACATAATCAACCTTTAAGTGAGACTCACTCTACACTGGTTAATATAGTTTGATTAAAGGACTGTGGTTATTTGGATTGGGGGTGGGTTCTCTGCTAAGCATAGTGTCTCTATAATTTTAAGCATGTTGTTATCAAAAGACTAATAGAGTGCTCGCTTCGGCAGCACATATACTAAAATTGGAACGATACAGAGAAGATTAGCATGGCCCCTGCGCAAGGATGACACGCAAATTCGTGAAGCGTTCCATATTTTTACACAAGGCAAAAAAAAAAAAAAAAAAAAAGACTAATAGATAGTGATACTTGGTAAAAGGTTAAAGATATTCTTTATATAAAAAGAGAAAAATTCATGAAGAACTGACTAGTTCTTGAAGTGTGTGTGCGTGTGTGTGTGGGCACACATGCACACTTTAAGGGAAAACCATTTTTTTAAATGTTACTTGCAATGGTGCTGGGAAACATAGTTAGTTCTAAAACAGAATAGTGTTCATTAATCACATTCTTATATCTGTGAAGTCACACTTAAACCATTGCCAAAAGCCAGGCACATTCATTCTAATCAGAATGTAACTGAAGACATGCCATGAAAATTCTCAGAGCACAAATAGGTTTGACTATTCATGAAAGACAGAAAGAGGCAGATGAGTGAAAAGAAGAAAGTAAATGAATACTTAATACAAGTAAATGTTGATTCATAAATCAGAGGGAAGAAATGGAGTTAATGAAATTTAAGCTTTGTTGTTGGTTTCTTAGTTGGTATCATTGTTATTAACTTTGAAGAATTTAGGGGTAAAATGTATTTAGGCTAGAACATGGCTATAAATAATCTTATTCTTGTAAGCACAGCCTGGAGATGTAAAATGATTTAAGACACTTGGCATAGTTTTACTCACAAATGACTTGCAACCGTTTTTGCAATTAGGCCAACAAAACATGATTCAGTCACTCTGGAAAGTTTAACCATAATGTGTATAAAAATATTGTGAAAATACAGGAATAAAATGTTGCATATCTCAGTTTGGTCCTCATAAAGATCAAGCTGTCTATATGCTTAATGACAGAGTGGTTTAGAGAGAGGAATATTATTTAGGATAAAAAAATTCAGAGCTGTTTCTGTTTGGCTTGTTTTGACACCAAAGAACAACCTTGATTGCACAACAAGAGCAATGTCTCAGCTCAATGTCATTTCCAGTGTGCTGCTTACGATAGACCTCAAACAGTGATATTGGGCAATACACTAAAACTGCAAAGCCTCAGATGACCTTTCCAGATTTCATCTGTTCTCCGGCTTACCTTTTGTTTTCTTCTCAGTGAAAGTTTTGAGTTCCTCTTCTAACTAATCATCCCTCTTCAATAGTTTTATTCAATTTGCATGTCTACAGTATATTGGAGCTAAATTATTTCCATTCATAATAAAAAAAATAATAACACTTAATGAACACTTTTTACATGCCAGGGGTTGTGTTAAGTGCTTTGTAACATTATTTCATTTGATCCTCACTATTTCTCTATGAGTTAGGTAGTACTATTTCTCAAATTTTCAAGTTTTACAGGTTACATAACTGCAATATAAGGGAGTTAAGTGCCTTACCTAAAATCACATGGAAGAACTTGGTCTCACACCCAGGTCTCTTTGGTCCCCAAATTACACTTTATTGTTCTGTACGACCTCTCATTCATTTATTTACCCATCTTCCATTCATCCATTCTTCAGATATTTATTGAATAATTATTGTGTATCAGAAGCAATCATAATTACTGAGAATATAAAAATGATTAGGGCATGGTATATGGTTTTGAGGAGCTTGAAGACAAGTGGGGGGAAAGCAGAATCAGAATTAAATGGAGAAATTTATTATAACAATGTGTAAGATATGCACAGTACAAGAAATGCATTAAAATCATTAGGAGAAGAAAATAGAAAGTACCTTGTTGTGTAGGTTATTCATATAAAGTTGAATTTCCCCTTGAGTAAAATCTTGACAAGTGCTATGTATGACACCAGATGAAGAGGCTTTGTACATGGAACAGAAAGCAAAACAGCCTGAGGAGCCATGGAAGTGGATGGTTCATTGAGAGATTACCTTTACGTGCTATGGCTGCAAAACTCTGTATGTGTAAGTACACATGGGACGCAGCAATGAGAATTCCCAATTCTTTTGATATTTGCAAACCTAGGAAAGCAAGATGTCAGGATGAAGCTGATCTGTTATTAGGTTGTTGGTCCCAGTCCCTGGGCTGGGATTCACAAGTAAAAAACACTATCATTAGAATTGCAGAAGGGACCTCCTGCTCTTCCCACTGCTGCCCTGAGTCACTGACTGCACAGCTCCAGCCACCTGGCTCCCTGGGCTGGCCATGGATATTTGGAGTTCTTACAATACGACAGACATTGACAACACAGAATAGCCTGACATTGGTCAAGATTTGGGTGATGTTGAGGAAGCAGAGGAAAAGAAACTGGTGAAGAAGCAAAAATCCAAGTGTGTTAGTTGACTGACTATTCCGATGACATAAAATTCTCAGATTCTTGCAGCCCTCCGAAAAACAACTTGATGATCTGGTAGAAACATCAATAGGATCCAATGAAACCTTGCTCTCAGAAATCTTCAGGTTCACTGTGCCCAGGTAGAAGCCAAGTTCTATGAGGAAGTTTATGATCTTGAAAGAAAGGATGCTGTTCTCTGTCAGCCTTTATTCGATAAGCTATTCGAGATCATTAATGCAGTTTATGAACCTATGGAAGAAGAATGCCAATATGAATCAAATCAGGAAGATGAAATTTTGCAGGAGCCGAAGATGATTGAAGATGAGAAAAAGGATGAAGAAAAATAAGACCCCAAGGGAATTTCTCAAGTTTGGTTGACTTTTTTCCTAAGAAAGTTGACTTGCTCAGTCATACGATCGGGGAACAAGATGAACCTATTCTGAATCACTTGAAAGATCTTAAAGTGAAGTTCTCACATGCTGGCCAGCCTATGAGTTTTGTTTTAGAAATTCACTTTGAACCCAATGAATATTTCACAAATGAAGTGTTGACAAAGAAATATAGATTGAGGTCAGAAACAGATGATTCTGATCATTTTTCTTTTGATGGACCACAAATTATGGGCTGCACAGGGTGCCAGATAGATTGGAAAAAGGGGAAGAATGTCACCATGAACATCATTAAAAAGAAACAGAAACACAGGGGACAGTCCATACTGTGACCAAAACAGTTTGCAGTGAGTCTTTTTTGTTTGTTTGTTTTAAAGATTTTATTCATTATTTTTAGAGATAAGGGCAGGGAAGGAGAAAGAAAGGGAGAGAAATATCAATGGATGGTTGCCTTTTAACTGTCTTCAGCAACGGACCTGGCTGGAGACCTGGCTTGCAACCTGGTTATGCGCCCTGGCTGGGAATCTAACCAGCGACCTTTGCATTCGCAGGCCGGTACCATTCCACTAAGCCACCAACCAGGGCTTGCAGTGATTCAATGTTTTAAAAAATCTTGTTGCCCTCTCCCCACTGAAGTTCCTGAGAGTGTAGATGCGGATGCTGCTGCTGATTGAAGCTCTCCTTGCTGCAGACTTTGACAATGGTCACTTTTTATGTGAGTGTATAATCCCAAGGTCAGTGTTGTACTTTACTGGGGAAGCTATGTAATAAGATGATAATGATTATGATAAAGAAGGTTAAGAAGTGGATGAGGCCCTGGCTGGTGGCACAAGGATAAGGCACCAGTCTGTGAACCCAAAGATCGCCGGTTTGATTCCCAGCCAGGGCACATAACCAGGTTGCAAGCCAGGTCTCCAGCTAGGTCCCCAGCTGGAGGCAGGTGAAAGGCAACCATACATTGATGTTTCTCTTCCTCTCTGCCTTTCTCCCTTCCCCTCTCTCTAAAAATAGTAAGTAAAATCTTAAAAAAAAAAGAAGTGGATGAGGAAGGGGAAGAAGAAGGTGAGGAACATGGTCCAGTCTATGACTTACAGAAGGATCAAAATGCAGCAGGGTGCGAGCCATGGTGGAGCAGGCTGTGTACCGTGCCACCTTGTGGATAACCTGTGCTATAACTGCCTAAACACAACTGTTATTTACTTACAGCCTTATGTTTTTCTATTTTCATGGTACAGGAAGTAATATTTTTTAAGGAGAGGAATTCATATTTTAAGGACAGTTATTCTACTTAGCATTTTAACTTTAGTTTTTCTGCCAGAGATGCTGAATGCAGAAATTCTCTTCCATATTTTTTTTCATTGCTACTACATAATTTGGTTCTTCTGGGGTATTTTGATCATATAATTATTAGATTACAGCTATGAAAAAAAAAACACTTAAATAAAAAAAGAATTGCAAAAGCAAGCTGAACCATAAAAATAAACCCTCAAAACTGAGGCACTGCGGAAATTGTGAAGACTGGCTCAGACTTATATATGATAAGTGGAGAAAGTCTTTCAGTGCAAAGCTAATGGTCATGCAGTAAAGATGCCTCGGTGCTAAGTGTCAGAATAACTCATTGTGAACTCAAATGAGAACTGGTTCAAGGGTAAAGCCAAGCTGAGCCTGTATAGCAAGGTCAGGCAGCTGAGGCAGTAAACACTTTCTAGGAGATAAGTTAAGCGCATGTGATGTTGCATCTAGTACCAGTGAGAACTATGTTCTTTCCTTGTTCTGTCCCTCCTGCTCTCTCAGCTGTCATATCTTTTCTCGGACATTAGTTGTTTCTAGCTTTTTGGTTTTTATTGTTTGTCATTGGTTTTGACTCAGAGATTCTCTGTGACTTGAGAAATAGCCTCAAGTTTTCCCTTTGGTAAAAATCATAAACTCCTCTTTTAATATTTTTAGATAGAAACTACCTCCATTTTGCACAAAGTGATCTATAGCTCCTCAACAATATTCTTAGCTCTAGAAGAGTGGAATGCTATCAGAATTAAACCATAATTTCAGAACTAGTTTATGAACTCTATAGCTTAAATGAATATTGAAATAGCAGTTAAAAGCCAGTATTATATTACATTTATCAGTTTATAATGGTTATGTAGTGTAACTTTGATGATATGCCTGTTCCTTGCCAAAGAGATTTTCTTCCTGCAGACCTGAAATTAATTAATGGCTTCTGTTTATAAGATCTTAACTGAATGATTCAGAATTCCAAGAAACAAGCATCAATTAAAGTGGTTTCTCAAACAGTGTTGCTTTAATTTCTGTATGAGGTTGCATAATCACACACACATGAATTACAGAGATTTCTTAGCCCTCTGCTGGTGAAGTTTCTCTTTTTGTTCCTAAAGTTGAGGTAATGTGGACTGCAACTCACCACCTCCTACCAAGTCTTAACTCACAGGTAAAGGGCTTATCCTGATCACCATATTAAAATCACCATCTCCACCAGCTCACTCCCTATCCCCCTTACCTGCTCTATCAAAAACATCAGTGTTACTTGGGGTATTTTTAGAAATGCAGATTCTCAGACTCACACCAGACTGTCAGAAAATATGTGTTTTAACAATCTTTCCAGGAAATTCTGATGCATACTAACATTTGAGGACCATTAGTGAAGGATGGAAAAAGTTGTAAGACTACCCCAAACTTTTGAAATCCCCCTTTCTTGTGTTTACTGATATGATTATTTTCTGGGAATGTAATAGTTTGAAACTGAATGCCGCTTCTCTGGTGGGACAGTTAATTACATTCATCTTTTACCAAGGGGAAGAAAGGATTGTTGTGAAGGATGATCTTGAACCCTTCTAGCCGCCAAAGAATTTTCCTGGAGTTTGTTGACATGATTTACCCTTCTCAGATTTTTTTGTTTTGTCTAGGTGTTTTATTTCTAACCAAAATAACATATAATTGACTGTAATGATTAATATGTGATCATTAAGGACATGAGCTGTGGAGTCAAATGTACCAGAAATTTAAAAATAGTCTTTCCTCTTCACAGAAGGGTGGATTTGAGAAAATTATATAACATATTTGAGATTTAGCTCCCACTTCAGTCACACTGATGTTTCTCTCTTCCTCACGCCCTTTCCCTTTCACTAAAAGCATTAAAAAAAATGTCCTTGATTGAATTAAAACACACTCACACACACACACACACACACACACACACACACACTTTTTTAAAAGTCAAAGCTAATCAGGTAAAGATAAAGGCAAATAATTTTTCCAAAAATGTACATTTACATAGGTATAAAATGGATGCAAATTGTAACACTTTTATTGTTTTTTTAATTTAATTTTATTGTTGTTTTATTACATCCATGCCCTTATTGCTCCCTTCTGTCCTCTTCCCTACCCACCCACTCCCCTACAAAGTCAATCCCACATGTTGTCCATGTCCATGGTTCTTACATACTAGGTTGTTGTCTAAACTGCTCCCCTTCTTTGCCTTTTCTTCCCCCTCCCCCCATCCACTTCCCCCTGCCCACTGAAGGCCTATTCACTGTATTCATGTATCTGGTTCTGTTTTGCTTGTTGTTAGTTTCGTTCATTATTGTCCTGTAATGGGTAAGATCACATGGTATTTGTCCTTCACTGACTGGCTTATTTCACTAAGCATAATACTTTCTAGTTCCATCCATGTTGTTGCAAAGGTTAGGAGTTCCTTCTTTCTTTCTGCTGTGTAGTATTCCATTGTGTAAATGTACTAAAGTTTTTAGATCCAGTCATGCACTGATGGGCACTTAGGCTGTTTCCAGCACTTGGCTATTGTAAAACACTTTTATTGTTAAAAATTATCAAATGCTTACTGTGTCAGGGTACTATGTTAAAAGTGTACCATGTGTATTAGCATTCAGCTACGTAAAACAGAAATGTAGCTAAAAACGAAGGTTCTTATTTTTCTCCTGTAACAAAAATGGACCCAAATAAATAGCACTGGTATTGGTACAGCATCAAGATGTTACATCTGAGGGTTAGCAGGTCTCCTTTACTTTCCCTCTCATTATCTTAGGATGACACCTTCAGCCTTACCATCATGTCCTTATTCTGGGCAGAAGGAAGAAAAGCAAAAGGCATAAAAAGGTCAGCTGAGTCAGCTTGCCTTTCAAGAACTTTTTCAGAACCCCAACACAAACATCTGTTTACATTTAATTAGCCTAAATTACATCTTATTTTGACCATTCCTTTAACAAATTTCTTTTTCTGTTGTATTTAGTCATCATTTCTCTATACTAGGTATTCTTTATCTCCTAGTAATGCTGAAGGCATAAGTTATATGTGATTTTATTTGCAGGTTTTGTTGATCATACAGTATAGCAGAAGTTTCATATTCAGGTAGCAGACATTATTCTACAGTTCTTGAAATCACTCAGCCATTACTGTTTTTTAAAAAAAAACCTCAACAAAAATAATATTCTCAGAATACAAAAGAAAAATAGAGAGAAAATCTCATTTTATTATTGAGAATAGTGGAGTTGTCTGGAAAGATTCACAAGAGCACAGCTTCTCAGACTTTAATGTGCATATGACTCACCTAGAGATCTTAATAAAACAGATTCTGATTCAGTAAATCTGAGGTTGGACCTACAATTCTGACTTTCTAACAAGTTCTCATGTAAAATTGATGCTGTGCATCCAAGAGCCACACATGGAATAGGACTCAACATATCATTCATGTCAGTCAAATCCTAAATGGCCTGGCTGGTGGCACAGTGTATAAGGTACCGGCCTGTGAACCCTAAAGTCACTGGTTTGATTCCCAGGGCACATAACCAGGTTGCAAGCCAGGTCTCCAGCCAGATCCGTGGCTGGAGGCAGGTGAAAGACAACCATACATTAATGTCTCTCTCCCTCTCTGCTTCTCTCCCTACCCCTCTCTCTAAAAATAATAAATAAAATGTTTTTTAAAAAAGAAGGGCCTTTTATTCCCTTCAAGGTCTAATTTTACCATATCTGTCACCAGGGAAAAGAGATGTACTTGGAATGCTAAGCAGACAACAAGAGAGTACAATAAAGAAATCTCTCTTCTCATAGTCACCTATGTTTGATGACAAAGGAAAATCTGAAAGCACCCCTTTCCTTTGAAATGAACATTTTAGTTTATTTACATTAAGGTATATTCTACATTATTTTGTACTGTTTATTTGTTCCATTCTACTTTTCCTGTTTCTTCCTCTTCTCTTTACTATCTCTTTTTGTCTGTAAATGTATGTCATAATGATAGAAGCCATGGTTTGTTTCTTAATTAAGTTGAGCTCTAAACTAATGGGGAAAACTGACAAATCCAAAACATAGTGCCAAGAAATTGGGGGTTGGGAAGTTTGTGCACGCTAAGACTGGTCAGCAATGATGACACAGACATGCTATATGTACATCTTGCTTTCAGCAGGAGGGTTAGTTGCCATGCAGAAAAAGGAAGAGAGCTGAGAAAAAGATGGAAAGACTTGTTTGAGAAAAAAATAAGTATAAAATATTTTAGCCTAAAGGCACATAATAAGTCACAGAAAATAAAAGGATTCATTGCCATCTAAATAAACAGTTCAGATTAAATACAATTTATAAAGTAGCACTTTTGTTGGGAAGGCTGATTGTAATGCAAAAGTCTATAGGTCTGAATTCAATTTTAAAGTGTGCTTAGTTGAATACTGTATACTCTCTACAAGCTTTCAGAGATAGTTATTTTAATAAGGCTTGCAGCTGTGTTTAAATATATGTTGGAGTAGGGTGTGAAATTTGGCTAGATGTTATACTTAAAAACTCACTAGGGGTTGGTCAGTTTATAACTCACATTTCCAGTTAACTGCCTAGTGTTGGAACAGTTTGAAGAGTTTGGTAACTTTTCTTTTATATTATTTGAAATAGTGCATATTAATAAAAGTTTCAAGTTGCATACTAGCGGATCAAGCCTACATTAGCCAGCACAAGAGACGAAGGCAAAGAACATTTTTCTTTTTAATCTTTTATACGAACTAAGTACAATACCAGCTATCCATCTACAACATGTATATATATATATATATATATATATGTGTGTGTGTGTGTGTATGTATATATGTTTAAGAGCAAAAAATAAATGTAATATATATAGTATACTATGTGCTCAATAATAATCTAGCTGGTACAGAAAACTAAAACTGTTCCCTAACACACATTAATAATTAAAATTTTTTTATTATTTAATTATACTTGACATTGAATATTATATTACTTTCAGGGGTAAAGCATAGTGGTTAGACATTTATATAAGTTACAAAGTGATCCGACCTATAAGTCTGGCATCCATCTGGCACCTACATGGTTGTTTCAATATTATTGACTATATTCATTATGCTGTACTTTACCTCCCATGAATATTCTGTAACTGCCAATTTGTAGTTCTTAACCCCTTCACCTTTTTCATCTAGCTCCCCACTCCCCTCCCATCTGGCAACCAGCAAACAGAACAGAAACAAACACATTTATAATTTTGAGTGCATGTTTGAAATGTTAGGTGAAGTTTTAGCATGAAGGAAATTGCTGAAAGTCACAAAGTGTAAGACATTTCCTTCCTAGATGAGTAAGTGAAGTGAGTGTTCAAGTACATATTTGCTCTTAACAATGTATCTAGTCATTCCCCCAAATATTAAGGCTGGTTTTAATGGCTCACAGGTGTGGTTGACAAGTAAGTCCTGGGCTCTGAGGACACCTGGTGAGCAGATCAAAGACCCCTATAAACTGCCTAAACTCCTTAAGTGAAACATCATGGCTGGATAAAGTAGAGATTAAATAGTTTGCTCTGCAGAAGGAGATAGTGGGGATAATTGACTTATTTTGTCCTTGGCTCTGCTTAAAACTTTTAAAATATATCCCCTGATATTTAGTAACCAGAAGCGCAATCTCACTTGGGTTGGAACAGTGAATTCATAATATGCATGTAGTATTTCCAAGAATATTTATATATTTCTGAATGGGCCAGGGAAAAGGACACCTCCTTTTCTTAGAATTCTCTTCAATTTGCAATCTTCATAAAGAAACTTTTCATTAAGCCTGAGCAGTATGCATTGTGTAATGTCCCATACCTGTTTTACTGATTCAGCTACTGATGGACACTTGGGCTACTTCCATATCTTGGTGCTTACAAATAACACTGCAATGAACACAGAGGTGTATATGTTCTTTCTAATTAGTGTTTTGGGTTTCTTCAGCTACATTCCCAAAGTGAAATTGTTATGTTATAAGGAAGTTCCATTTTTAATTCTTTGAGGTATCTCTACACCTCTTTCCACAGTAGCTGCTCCAGTCTGCATTCCCACCAACTGTGCACAAGATTCCCCTTTCTCCAGATCCTCACCAGCATTTGTTGTCTGTTGATTTATTAATGATGGCCATTCTGACAGGTGTGAGGTGGTATCTCATTGTGATTTTAATTTGCATTTATCTGATGATTATTGATGTTGAGATTCTTTTCATGTCTTTTAGCTATCTGTATGTCGTCTTTGGAGAAGTGTTTATGCAGACCCTTTGCCCATTTTTTAAATTGGGTTGTTTGGGGTTGGTTTTGGTGTTGAGTTCTGTAAGTTCTTTATAAATATTGGTTATTAACCGCGTATCAGATATATCAGAGAATATGTCCTTCCATTTTAAGGGTTGTCTTATCATTTTGTCAATGGTTTGCTTTGCTTTGTAAAACATTTTAGTTTGATGTAATCCCATTTGTTTATTTTTAATTTTATTTCCCTTGCCTGATGATACACACACACACACACACACACGTGTGTGTGTGTGTGTGTGTGTGTGTGTGTATAAATCTTGCTATGAGAAGTGTCCAAGATTTTACTGCTTGTGTTTTCTTATAGGATTTTTATGGTTCCAAGTTTAATATTTAAGCCTTTAATCCATTTTGAGTTTATTCTTGCATGTGTGACTATAAAAAAAAGAAAAATTTTACCCTTTACAACAGTGTGGATGGACCTGGAGAACATTATGCTAAGTGAAATAAGCCATTTAGAGAAAGATAAGTACCACATGTTTTCACTCATGTGTGTAATCTGATGAACACACTGACTCAGAGACAGCAGGCTGACAGCTCTGGGGGGAGGGGGTTGGAGGGTGAAGAGATCAAACAAAAAAAGGAAAGAACTCCCGGACCCAGACAACAATGCAGCAACTGTGGGAAGGAGGCGGGTAAGTGGAGGTAGAAAGTGGTATAAGGAGGATACATAGTAAGGAAAAATTATACAACAAAAAATTTGTGTACCAAAAAAATACAGATAGTTTTCATTTGTCATCAACTAAACTGTAAAAGTGTCAAGTTACTCTCACTTCCACTGTGTTGCTGCAAGACTTTGAATAGTTGCCTTTACTTTCTGTAATTTTGTCTCTCCAGCTACGACGATATTAGTAATAGAGTGTTCTTTTAAGACTAGGTATTAAGATAAGGAGAAAAGTCACTGCTCATAAATTAAAAGCAATAGATTTTACATATTAATCAAGTTAAATATGTAAAAATGATTTAAGTAGTTCCTCTTTCACTTCCCTCAAAAACCCAGGTATTCGTCACCAAGGAATCAAATCATCACTCATTTCATTTTTTATCCCTTCTCTAAAAAAATCAAAATTTTATTTCATGTCACAAAAAGCGTTTCCAATGAACAACAGGTGATTCTCTGAGGTTCTTTAAACCACGTTCCCACCTAACTTTTCCATCTCGTGCTGAAGTTGGTCAATTTCTTATATTTATGCCAGACCTCTCTGATGGCCTGCCAGTGGACCGCAGATGCTCACTGATGCCGTTAACAAACAACCTTTTCTGACCATTGTTGCTTTCTACAACTCTTAGCAGGCTTTTTCTGTGATATATGTATATATATATATATATATATATATACATATATATATATATATATACTTTTTTTTTTAAGATTTTTTATTTATTATTTTTAGAGAAAGGGGAAAGGAGAGAGGCAGAGAGAGGGAGAGACATCAATGTATGGTTGCCTTTCACCTGCCTCCAGCTACAGACCTGGCTGGAGCCCTGGCTTGCACCCTGGTTATGTGCCCTGGCTGGGAATCGAACCAGTGACCTTTGGGTTCACAGACTAGCCTCTTATCCACTGTGCTACTATAGCCAGGGCCTATAGTTTTTTTTAAAGATTTTATTTATTATTTTTCAGAGAGAGGGGAAGGGATAGAGGGAGAGAGGGAGAGAGACATCAATGTATGGCTGCCTTTCACCTGCCTCCAGCCACGGACCTGGCTGGAGACCTGGCTTGCAACCTGGTTATGTGCCCTGGCTGGGAATTGAATCAGCAACCTTTGGGTTTGCAGGCGCGCCTTATCCACTGAGCCACCAGTCAGGGCTGTGTTATATCTTATCGTTCCTTTTAACAATGTAGGAAATGAGATTTATGGAGGGCAAGTAACATGCTAATAATCCTAGCCTCAGTAAAAGACTAGAACCCTGAGTTCTTGTCTTCTTGTCCAAAGTTATTCTGAAACTCCAAAGAGTAGATGTATTGGGTATCAAGAGGATGTGGGTGGGGGGTGGAGCACGTGGGCTGGGAAACATGTAGGAAAGGTAATTGACTAATGACTCCTCTCTCTTATCCTTTGCTAGTCAAATATAATGTCCTTGTGTCATGTTTCCTTTTTGGAAACAGGCGTAGTGGAAAAATAGGCAGCACCAAAACTGCTGAGGGCAGGAATTATACTTTTCTATCTTCAGAACTTCGCATATAGAAGATACTTGATTGGTATATGCAAACGGAGAATGTGTTGGATAATCACATCAAAGAGAAGTCCTCCATAAGGACAAGGATTTTTGTCTCTTGTTCACTGTTGTAATCTCCAGCACTGGAAGAGTCCCTTTCACAGGATGGGTGTTAAAATATTTGTTAATGAACAGGAAGGTGCATGGAATGGTCAAAAGAGCATCAGTCCTTACAAAGAAAAAGAGACTGATATGTCAACTGTAATTGAAAAATTAAAAACAACATATTACTCTCTCAAAAGAAGAAAAAGAGAAAGAAAAAGAGACTGGACGCAGAAACTGAGTTGAAAGTTCCTGGGAAGGATTTAGCTCATGTACATATATACTTAAGCCAAGAATGTTTTATTTATTTGTACTTTCTGTTACTTTTCTCAGAAATGTTTGTATCTCACTGGGAATGTTCTTCTCCCAGATGCCCCTTCACTTAACTTAGATCTGTTCAAGTGGCACATACACAGAGAGGCCTTCTCTGACTATCCTTTTAAACTGCCTCTGCAAAATCTCGAGCATATTCAAAAGTAAAGACCACAGTATAATGAGCTTTTAATGTGCTAAATCTCCCAGCTGCAATAATTATTGTTTTACCTTTTTTAAAAAACATTTGTCACTGTGGCATTATATCATAAATCCTTTTATATCTTTATTTGGGGGTTAGTTCCTTTCCCATTAGAATCAAAGAACCATGAAGTCAGGGACTTTTCTACCTTGTCTGTATCCCAGGCACTTTAAACAATATCAGGGACAACACAAGTACAGAAAACCATTTGTTAAATGAAGGAATGAGTGACTAATTAAGAGAAGATTGCACTAAGGCTAGTGTATTCAAAATAGTTGTGGAGATTTACAATAATCTTATTTTTGCAATTGGAGGTACTTATTTTTAATCCCAATTTGTTGCTTAACAAATGTTTATGTTCTAAATCTGCTTATGTGGTGAAAAGTGATAGGATGAATTTAATTTTGTTGTTTTTGAGCCACTGATATTTTGGATTTCTATCAAGAATCCAATATATTGTATCATTAACTTTTAAATATATTTTTTGTTCATTGAGTAAAGAATCTTTAAAGTGTGAGGGAAAAGGATGTAATAAGAATTAATCATATGTGAATATATATGTTTTTTTTCTGAATTTATGTGTTTAGAACACTATGTTAAGCATTTAAACTTTGATTATTTTTTCTTAAAGTACAAAGAGTAGCTTCTTAAATAGATGCAGAATTTTTTAAAGCACTGTTCTTGCAGTTGCCCAGGATTAAGTGTGTACTGTTAAGTGTAAGTTCTGCTGATATAACTAGTTAATGTTGAAATATCCCTGAAAATGTGATGAAACACAAATGTTGCTCATGAGCATCTTCGGTGAGCTCAGTCTCACTCTAGGACAGCTTCCTTCAAGTTTAAGTTAAGGATTTATTTTGCTTTGTCTTCTGGTTCAACTCATGGCTTTAGTTCCCATGGGAAGGAAAGAGTTTTTCTGGCCTCATCCCAGCAGTAGCAGATTTTGCATCCACTCACAGCTCAGTGTTCAGCATTAGACGTAAGGTCCAATATCACTGCACAAAAGCGCAGAAAGTGGAATCTGCTGAGTACCCAGGAGGAAAGGAGACCAGATATTGGCAATGATTAGTAGTATGTAACACAGACTACATGCCATAGACCTCAGAGGTCAAAAGACTATTTATGAATTCATTTAGTGAACATATACAGAACACTTAACTGATAAGCCCACAGATGTGTAATTTTTTTTTTTAATGACTTTTTTTTTAAAGATTTTACTCATTATTTTTAGAGAGAGGGGACAGGAGAGATGCAGAGAGGGAGAGAGACATCAATGGATGGCATCTCCCTGCAGATGCGTATCTGGCTGGAGACCTGGCTTGCCACCTGGTTATGTGCTCTGGCTGGGGAATCAACCCAGTGATCTTTGGGTTTGTAGGCCAGCGCCTTATCCACTGTCCCACCAGCCAGGGCTAGATGTGTAATCTTAAGTGATCTGCTGCAAATCACTGTTGACAATAAAAGACATGTTTACCATAAAGCTGACAATATAAATGTACTTTTTAGGACTGTTACTATTTTTTAGCAAAGTTATTATTTTTTATCCTCAACTCATGACATGCTAATGTTATAATTGTAAAACATAAGTATTTATAGATCATCAAGTAAACATTTTAAGCACCAGCACAAAGGGAAGAAAGGGAAAGGGATAAAGAGATGCAGTTTTTAACTGAGAAGCTAATTTTCAGGAGCCTGCCAGTTTTTCCAGTTGCACATACATTTACACTATGTTAACCAGAACATAGTCACACAGCCAAAATAGATAAAAGAGTTTGGGAAACGTAGTCTTTTGTCTGGGTACTTTATTTCCCTAAATGAAATTAATGTTTCGTCACTAGGAAAGAATGTGAGGATGATTATTTAGTGAACAATTAATTGGCAATTATCTCTGCAGTTAAGAGGGATTCACACACACACACAGTGAAATATACAGGGTGCGTGCAATCAATTGGCAATAACTTTACATCTTATTTCACATGCTTCTTATTAATTTTAAAAATCTATGTTTCTAAGATTATGATTTAACATCATTGTTTCAGATATAAAGTATTAAATTCTGAGAGCAATCATCATGTTGAAGGAATATAAAGCAATAGAGCAACCATAATTTCTGGACTGCATGCAGGGCAAACTGTTAAGGAAATTGCCGGCTTCAATAACATCCCTTTATGTACACTTTACAACATGAAGAAAGTGTATGATGCTGATCCTGATGTTGCCACACCAAGGAAAATGCATAAGGTACGCAAGGATCACACAAGTCCAGATATTGTACACAGAATCCAGGAGATCATCAATGAAGATCCAGGAATGTCAATATGCTCCATAGCAAGAGAACTGCAGATGTCAGATGCAACAGTTCACAAGGTTATTGCTGAAGATATCAGATACAGATCGTATGTTCTTAGCAGAGGTCAGTTTAGGGCACAGCAGACAAAGGAGAGGTGCTTTTTTAAAGCAAGGACACTGCTAACGAAGTTGAACAATTCCAAAGAGAAAAACCCTCTGATTTTCTTCTTTGATAAAAAGAATTCTCAGCAGGATCAAATAGGCAGCAGAAGAAACAACATGTGGCTCTGTGGGAATCTTAATGAAGTCCCAATTATCATGAAAATGAAATTTACTGCTACAGTGATGGTGTTAGGTATTGTTAGCAATGAAGAAGATATCATGACCCCTCCCCCATTTTTTCCCTCAAAGCTTGAAGATGACTGCTGATGTTTACCTTGACATTTTGAGAGAAGTAGTTGCATCTTGGATGAAGCAAGTCACAAATGGATGTCATTTTCTCATCCAACAAGATGGTGCACCAGCACAGGATGCCAAAAAGGTGCAAGAATTCCTCATTGTTAATGTTCCAGAATTCTGATCAAAGGAAATCTGACCATCTAGTTCACCACATGCAAATCCTTTAGACTATTATATATGCAGTGTTTGTGAGAGAGAAGTTAATAAACAACCTCATTCCAATAAAGAGACTGTTAAAGCTAAGATTGAAAACAAGATGATGTCCATGGATAAACAAAAGTTAATGAAAGTGTGCTCAAGATTCCAAAGTTGAATTGAGTCTATTATTGCAGCAAGTGGAGCCTTTTTTGAACACTTTTTAAAAGATGACTATGTTTATGTATTTATATATAAGAATAAGTTTATTTCAAAATATAATACTTTTGTGGTATGTTGTTTATTTTACTAAAATTTTGTTAGTTGATCAACATGCACCCTGTATAATTATAAGTTGAATATATAATCACAAGTAGAGTAATTAAAGATCCTGTTGGATTGTTTTTCATCTGTTTCTATACTAATAAAACCTAACTGAGGCTAGAGCAGAAACTTTTCTTTTTTCCTAATACTATTCTGTTCACTTAGTAAATGTTTTGGTAACTATTTTTGCTACCAACTTTGTCATTAAAGAGAATATTATTTATTGACTATAGGCACAGTAAAGCAGTTGGTATTTTAATTTAATCAAATATAGTAATACAATATTATCAGAGCTTTAACTTGTCATCTATCATGATCCTGTATACATTTTCCTATAGTTTTAATTAATGTTTCCCTCAAAAAGTCGTGGTTAGAAACAGACATACTGTTTTAATATTGGCAGTTCATAAGCAACATTTCTTTTTTTTTAGGCTTGTCACTATGAGAAATAATAAAGTAAGATTTGAACCATCACAAAGCCTAGTAATTGGATTTAGTATGTCTGCTATGTATTATAGAAAATTAATGTAACTTACTGTGCTCTTTCCCACCTTTGTCTTCCTCTCCTCAGGCTGTATGTTGATGGTCCATTTGGAAGTCCATTTGAGGAATCATTGAACTATGAGGTTAGCCTCTGCGTGGCCGGAGGCATTGGAGTAACTCCATTTGCGTCAATACTCAACACCCTGCTGTATGTCATTTTGATCTGTTTTATTCATCCAGATAAAGAACTGCCAATATTTTAGACATTGCTCTTTGAGTATGAAGTAATTCCTTACAAAATCCTTCTACTTGCTATTGAAGAAAGTTCATTTACTGATTGATGAAGGGGATAATTCAGTGATTCTCAATATGTGGCCTTTGGCTTTCATCATGCTCTCTTATAAAGTATGTCAGCATCTCAATTGTGCATTCCTCTGTCATCCTCTGTTAAAGTTACTCCACCAGCCTTCATTCCTTTACTTCCTTGTAAGTGTTAAGTGCACTACTTATCCATCAGCAAGCAAATATTTTGAGCAACTGTGTGCCAGTCTATCTTGTAGGTAAATACTGATAGGTAATCTAGCAATGAATGAAACTGAGCCCCTGCCCTTGGCAAGCTTATGTTCAAAAGGGAGATGTAAAAATAAACCACTGAGAAGTTTGTAAGTCACATTACTTCAGAAAATATTAGGACTGTGATAAGAAGAGGTGCTCAGGAGATAGAGAAATAAAAGGCCAGGGCTACTGTAAAAGTACAGTTAGGGAGAGGTTTTCTAGGTAGATGACAAAATGAGCCCATCATTCCTTGGTCTATTACTCAGCAAATTTATAACAGACAGAAGAGGAGAAATTTCTGAGATAAGACTGCTTAACTAGGCAATACTTATTCAGTTATTTTTGTCCTAGGATTTTAAGTAAAATTTTATTGATTAATATTAATTGTCCTGAAAACACAAACAAAATGACAGTGGGAAATTATTCTCAAATCTGTTACATTCACCTTCCAAGATGCAATTTGTATTAAAAGGATGTTTTTCAGAGAACCCAAAAAATAAATCATAGTTTAAAGTAATGTGCTTGAATGATTTTTTAATTTCAGTTTTAAATACTTGATATAAATTTGGGCCATTTTGTAGGTCCTTAGAAAAATAACCATATGGTATGCCAGAAATTATGTTTCTGAAAACATATATCAAGTTATGTGGACATCTAAAGTTAAGAAAAGAAAAGAATATTTTCTTAACCTCAGGGCTACTACCTCATTATAAATAGGAATCCTACTTGGACTCATGATTTACTGGAATGCATTACATAGTAAGGTGGTTGTGAAATCTTCTTTAACGATATTAAGAAGAGGGTAAACAACCAGTTTCTGGAATGATTTTGGCTTACTTTGCCTGGAAGCCAGGGCAAGAATGATGAAGACTGGAGCCCTGCCTGGTGGTAGAATTCACTGAAAATAAGAGAACTGTTTTCTGAGATGTAGGGCTGAGATTACTGTGATCCAGAAGTTTAGTTTATTGCTTTCAATTGGAAATGGGTGATAGGCATATAATATTCCAAAGTATGAACACTGAATTCATGTAGAGTATTGTTTTAAATTCATTTGGGAGTTCTAGCAAGCACTGTGTCAGATGCTTGAATGTAAATGACAGGTTTTTTTTTTTTTTTTTAAATTGGTTCCTTAGTAATGAAAAGCAAATTTTCAGATACAGGGATTTTTAATATTTTCTGCCATCCTAGTCACTGTCATGTTATTTTAATTTTAAAGGGATGACTGGAAACCATACAAGCTTAGAAGACTGTATTTTATTTGGGTGTGCAGAGACATCCAGTCCTTCTGCTGGTTTGCAGACTTACTCTGTGTGTTGCATAATAAGGTAAAATTAGGTTTGTTTTTACTTTTGCAATTTTTAAATTTAAAAACATAGTTATGGTCTTTTAGATTATTAAAGTACTAAATGCTTGCTATAGAAAAAATTCCAAAAATATGCAGAAAAATAGTAAGGAGGAAAAATCCTTTAAACTTCAAAAGGCAGATAACATTTAAAAATTTTTACACATCTTTTAAGATATTGCTATCTGTGATTATGTGCATATGTATATGTTTTAAAATGGAAATGCTGATTTGTATGTTCTAATGTAGACTCTTAACAAAGACATGCATTCACATACTAGTGATATATGCATATACATGTATATGATGCTTGCACACGAATGCTTATGGGAAGAAGTGAGGGAAGGCAAATAAAGGGAGGCATCAGTAGACAGATTGCTACTACCCTTTTCATCTTTTGTTCTAATAGCTCTTACACTGTATTTGCACCTTTAATATTCCAAATGGGCCATCACAAGACCTTTGGGACATTTTGCAGAATTTCAAAAAGCCCAAATTCTGTTTTATTTCTTACAAAGATGAAGGCAGGCATTCTTCATCTGTCCTACATGTAACCTTTTATTTATCTATTAATAATATATCTATTTTTTAAGTTGTACAAGTAATACACATCTCTTTTGCATCTTTGGTGCAAATTTTTGAAATAATTCTGATAAAGCAGGACCTTCCCTTACTACTTTCACCACCCAGTCTATGTAACAAGAGATAACTCATGAGTGTTCTATAGATTCTAGCATTGTTCAATATTATTTATATTGTTCTGAAAGTTGCTTCCTTAAGCTTTTGACTATGTCTTGAACATTGTTAATAATGAGGTACATATAGAGTCACCTCACTCTTTTTACTGTTATAGAGTATTTCATATATAAATGTATCTGGTTTATTGAACCTTTTCCTCATGGTGGACATTTACATTTTTATTACAAAGAGTATTGCAATGAATATCATCCATGCCATTTTGTACAGATATTTATTCATTCAGTTAGTTATTTTGTCACTCATCAAATATTTACTAACTGCCTACTATGAATTAGAAACTGTTCTGGGACATAGAGCTAAATTGGAGATCAAAATCAAACAAGTTTCTGATTTCATGTGATTTACATACTAAATAGAGAAGATAGAGAATAAACCAATGAATAAGTGGGATGTCTGATTCTGATTAGGACAAAAAAGAAGTGGAAAGTAGGGTTAAGCAGAAAAGAGTATATGATAGAGGACGTATTAATATATATTGTGTATTTGGAAATGCCCACCAAAAAATCATATTTGCACAGAGACCCCCAATTAGTGTTAATGAACAGATAAGGCAGATATCTTGGGGGAAATATTTTTAAGGCAGAGCTACCCAACTTTACAGGCAAGTGCTCTGATGCAATAGTATTAGAGTGGAGGAAGATGAAAGAGAGCTTTGAGCAAGTCAGAGTAAGAAAGAGGAAAAATTGTGGGAAAAACAACCAGAGAGGTCGTGTGTATGCGCGTGCATGTGTGTGGGGGGGGGGGGGGGGGGGCAAGGAGCATATTACATAAGGCCTTTGAATTTTATGTAAAAAGAGATGAGTTCTGGAAATATGCCCATAATAATTCCATAATAATTGAAAGCAGTGACTTGAATAGATGTTTGTACTCCGATGGTCATAGCAACATTTTACACAGTAGCCAAAAGATGGAAACAATTCAAATGTCTATCAATAAATGAAGAAAATGTGGTATATATATATAATAGAATATTATTCAGCCTTAAAAAAGAATGAAATTCTGGGGCATGTTATAATATGGGTGAACCTTGAAAACATTATGCTGAGTGAATAAGCCCAGAAACAGAATTATTACCTGACTCTACTCAATAGGAGATGCCCAGAGCAATCAATTTCATAGAATGTTGGTTGGTTGCCAGGATCTGAGAGGGAGGGCAAATGGAAGCGAATTGATTAATGGACATGGAGTTTCCATTTGAGCAGATGAAAAGTTCTGGAGATGGATGGTAATAATGGTTGCCCACCAATATAAAAGTATTTAATGACACTAAACTGTACACTTAAAGTGGTTAAAATGGTAAGGTTATGTTAAGTGTATTTTACCACAGTAAAAAAAAAGTCACAGTTTCCTGGGATCCTCCAGGAACCTGTTGAATCAGGAGGGGAAACAAAGGGAGGGATAGGTAGCTACTGAAAGGCTGTGAACAAGATTGATCTGACTGTGGATTATCTTGGGAATGTGTGTGAAAGTGCCAAGCCCTGGGATACTGCAGTTGCTAGAAAAGCAAAAGGTGAGTAATGGCTAACAAAGGAGACCAGTGAGAGTGACAAGTGAGGCGTTAGCAGAACAAAATGGGAGTTCTGTCTTTGAGGCTAAGGGAGGGTAAATTGTCAGGAAGAGCACAATTACCGCTCTCCAATTTGTATTTTTTTCTGGGCCAATGCCAAAGACTAGACTTTCTTGCTTTCTTTTTTTTTTTTTAAATAGATTTTATTCATTATTTTAAGAGACAAGGGCAGGGAGGGAGGAAGAAAGGTAGAGAAACATAAATTTTTGGTTCCCTTTCCCCTGCCTCCAGCTACAGACCTGGTAGGAGACCTGGTTTGCAACCTAGTTATGTACCCTGGCTGGGAATCAAACCAGCGACCTTTGGGTTTGCAGGTCGGTGCCAATCCACTGAGCCACACTAGCCGGGGTCAGAAACTAGACTTTCTGAGTTGGAGGTTGTGAATAAATTTAAATTTTTTAATTACACTGACAAAACTCCCCCAGAAGACTAAAACAGTTTACATTCGCATGAAAGAATATGAGAGAAATTTTCCTTCAGTTTGCTCTTTGTATCTGAGTCTGTTTTTGTTTTATTTGTTCATTTATTTTGTTCTTTAGATTCCACATATAAATGAAATTACATGGTATTTGTCTTACTTATTTCACTTAGCATAATACCCTCTAAATTTATAAATGTTGTCACAAATAATAAGATTTCATTTTTATAGCCAAGTAATATTCCCATTGCATATTATGTACTATCCAATTGTCTATTGATAAGCACTTAGGTTGCTTCAGTATCTTGGCTATTGTAAATAATGTTGAAATTAATATTGGTATGCATGTATTATTAAATGTGTCCAATCACCAGATTGTACACCTGAAAATGGATATAAATAATACTGGATATCAACTGTAATTGAAAAATAAAATATTTAGTATTTTTAATAAACTAGTCCATACTTTCTGAGATGCATTGTTAATCCAGATACCTTTAAAATGTATTGGATGGCATTCTATATTTTGCTTATGTCATTAATTGCTAAATATGATTGCAATATCATTATTTAAAGTTTTTATTCTGTTATTTGAAAGAGTATTTTTAACTTGAACATTAAATTAATTAGATATTTTAACCTATAAATAAGAAAATATAGCCTTTTAATTTTCTTCCAAAAGTGAGTTCTTTCACATCACTCTAAAATGCCTAGAACATAACTACTAGCTGCTCCAGGCACTCAGTTTTGGTGTCAGACTATCTGAAGTGATCACAAAAGCTGCACCATAGGAGGTCTTGCTTGGCCAGGTTGTCCAACCTGATGAGTTAGGAAAAGAGTTGCAGGGCTAGATGTCAAGTGATCTGGTCCCATCTCTGCCAATAATTAACTATATGACTTGCTTCAAGTCACCTCACCTTTATAGATCATATTGAGAAAGTCAAAAAGAAGAACCAGGGCTACATCAGGCATTTGGAGTATCTACCTTATACTGACTCTAAGACCCTGGATAAATTATTTAACCTTTATAAGCCCTATTTACACTTCCAATTTGTAAATGAGGATAACAGCACTTAAAGCCTGATGTGAGATTTAGCTTGAACATGTCTAAAGAATCTATCATATTGAAAGTATATAATAAGTGCTTGAAATAATTTTTACTAGTGATCTATAAAATTCCTTTCGAGAGTTATTTTCTATTTTTTTTTTTTTTTTATTTGTGAGGAAAATAAGAAAGAATGGCAGGTAGGAGAAATAAAAACAAAGAGCATAATCTTTGTATATGATACTGTAGTCCTAATCTACTTGCAAGACTGTGTTGATTCATGTATTTGCTCACTGGACCTGAAGTAAATTGTTCTTTTAGTAGGTATTATTATTTACCTTCTGTGAGAGATAAGTTGAAATGGAGACATTGAAATCATTAAGAACATTATTTAAATTTTTATAGTTCTTACCAGTTATTGAGGTAGGAGTCACATAGAACAGTATGCTGTGAGACTTAAGGCAAGAATCAACACAAACCATGTATTCTGTGAGATGCTACCCATCACTGGACCTGGAAATCCCTCAGTTTCTTCCCAATTAAAAATCATGAATCCTGATTTGGTTCAGAAAGGTCCTTAAAGTGAATTTAGCATTTGGATATAACTTGAGGCATCTATTGGATGGGCTATGATAATGATGGTATTTTAAGAATATTATCGGTGCTGATAATCATTTCATCACTTCTAAGGTAAAATATGTTTTCATTGGGATTTTATAATTCAGAGTTGCCACCTGACAGAAAATGTATAATTTTAGATCTGGAAGAGACCTATGAGACAATGTCCTTCCACCATATCATTGTCTTGATGAAGGAGCTGAAGCTGAGACAAGTTGAGTAACTTGCTAGAAATCTGTGGGACAGGCAGTCGGGCAATAGACAGAAGTCTCCCAGTTCCTTCCCAGGTGCCCTTGTATTTGTAAAGGGCTCTAGAGGGATGACAAAATGCTACTTATTCTCTCCCTGTCTGCAAAATAACTTCTTTTATGTTCCTAAAACATCTACATGAGTCCTAATATATCAATTTTTTTAAAAATCACTGCTTTCACACTATACAGATACGCATTTGCTTGTAGATACTGACTGTGATTAGACAAGCTACGTCTTAACTAAGCTTAGAATCACATGTGGTAGAACAGGAGGAAGTCTGAGTTTACAGAAATAACTTCAATATCTATTTACTTTCATATCCTCCCAGTTTTGGCAAGAGAACAGACCTGACTATGTCAACATCCGTCTGTACCTCAGTCGGGCAGATGGGCTACAGGTAAGTGGCTGGATGTCACTGTAAATTAAACAAGCCTCTTGATAATGGAGATGTATTGTAAGGCTGTGCTAAAAGAAAATTTCCACAGGTGGTTTGAAGCGGGTTCCCACAGGAAGGCCTCTTGGAATGTGTCCAGAAAACTCATGGCTTGTCCTTGAAGTCGACCATATTATGCCTTTTTTGGTCCCTCTCATAAGGAGCTGGAGCAGACTTGAGTTCATTTGTCTCCTTTTCACTGTTGGCTCAAGTCCTTTACCTACAAAGATCAGACCATGGGTGAAGAGCCTTGTGACTGTGTCCATTGAGAGGAGGTTTTATGTGGAAAGAAGTAAGGTCATCCACAATAGAGCTTTTTTCTCTTTGAGGGAAACAAACAAAAAATAGTGATAGCTATCATGCATTACTCGTTCACTGTGCTATACACTGCTAAGCAATCATGTACATAATGCTGTAATTCTAGCAGATTCAAGAGGTAGAGGATATTTCTATCCCCAAATTATTGATGAAGAAGCTGATGTTGTAGACAACATTAAAGAGGTGCATAAGTGTATAAATCTGGTCATGAACATTTTCACGAGTTTTACTTTAGTATTTTCTATTATCATTTCCTGTAATAACTTTGAATACAAATATGAATGCTTGTCAGTTACCTTAAAACTAATCTAACCCTATTTTTTCTAGTCAGAATTCTTCCCCATTTGGTATGTAAATTTTATTTTACTACTCTTACGAAGCAAGTCAGCATCATTATTCCTCATGTTATTGTTGTAATTAAGGTACAGAGCATAAATTGTATTTGGTTCTTAGTTTGTGTGCCTGAGACTCTGACATGTTCTCATCTTATCTCACCTTACTCTGATTATCTTCAGATCTCATATTCTGTTCATTGCACACACCAGTTCTTTAGAGCTATTTGTAGATAGACCCAAGACTTGGAGCTCTTCTGTCTTAGGCTTTCTTGTCCAAGACCATTTCCCCAAATTTATGATTACAATTTATAGTACCTTATCCATATAATGTGCCAAGTAGGACAACTATATTTGCAGTGCAAAAACAATTCAATAAAGTTTATGTGCTGAGACCTTTTTGAGAGTAGGTAATTAGAATGCATTCTCCAACATTGCGGTTGTTTAAAAACGAAGCAGATCAGCCATTTGTAGTAATGGCATTCAAGAAGAGAATGGATTTTAGAGGAAAAGAGAAGGAAATGATGTTCTAACTGACTGTACTTAATAGGCTGTCATTTGATACTTAATAGTCTTTATATCACAGCAATTTGGTTGGAAGCCACAGCACCAGCAGAAATGATGTTAGAGAAATGAATAATTTGCCAACTCCATGTCATATAAAATATAATGCTTTCTTTGTGGCAGAAAATAATTGGAGAAAAGTATCAAGCGCTGAATTCAAGACTTTATATTGGACGCCCTCAGTGGAAACTTCTATTCGATGAAATAGCAAAATATAACAGAGAGTAAGTACCGTTCCTCAGAAAATCAGACATGTGGCTAATGATCAAAGTATTGCCAAGTCATTACACGAAGTTTTAAAAAATGAATTAGTAATGGGTTTACAAATTAGAAAGCCACTTAACCAATCAATCATCACTATCAAAGGAGGAAGCAAGTCAGGGACCACCTTGCTGATGTGTAATGCCAAATAATTAGAATTTGGCTTAGAAATAGCGTACACATTATTTATGAACTAGACTTTTTTTTTTTTATGAACTAGGCTTTTAAATTTGCATAGACCCATGTTAAAATGCTTATTCATTCCCACCATATATATTTATCAAGTGATCACTAGGAAAGTTTTCAAAACCATATTGGCAAACAAGGGAGCTCTACAAATAATTCTAATATTACATGCACTTAAAAATCAGTTTTTGTATGTTTTTACAAAGGTGAATATAATTTTTGAAACAGTAGTTATTATTTGCTATCTCCAGTCAGGAATATTTCTAAACATTATTTTTGTTGAAAGCTATAATTCTAAAGTAATTTAACATTATGGACTATGTATTTATGATCTGAAGAGATTACTACTAAAATAAAGCATTTACTTTAGAGTATAGAGTAGGCAATCCATTTGCCTTCTGTAAACTTACTACGGTGCAAGACAATAGCCTACAAAAGTGTAAAAACATTTTGAAAACCATATACCCATGCTCATATTTTAAAATTGGCATTGACATAGTTTCACCATAAGGTTACATAGTTGCAAAGTGCATAATTTCTAACATATTGCAGGTATTGGCCTTTTAAAATCAATGTCATTATTTTAAATGTGTCTAGTGGAATCTAAGTACCAGTTTCTTGATATCAACCTCATATTGTAAATGCACAAACAAGCTTTCATTAGCATTTGGAAATTATACACAATTCTTTTTTTTTCTATTTGAACTTGAATTTCTAGCCTGATTAATCTGCAAAATTTTGTCAAAATTAAATAGACTTTTATATTTGAATAATTATATTTTTGCCTCTGCTTTAAACATGTTTGATACTAATTGTAAATGCATAAGGCATTTATGCATTTATGAGATGAAGAGATTTTTTAAAAATCTCAATTCATGAGTTCCTGGATCAGAATATCTTGAAAGGGTCACTGAGTGATCATGGCCCTTGGCTCCACCTGCAGAAGCTTTGTTTTAGGAAGTATGGTGTGGAGCCCTAGGAACAAAATTTATAAAGGAACATATATTCATGTGGTTCAGATTTCAGCCATGTTTGAAATGACTGGCGTACTCCCTTCCCTTGAAAAAGTGGTTTGGGATTGAAGAGGGAAGCATTATTTAGAAGGTGGAGGTCCTTTGTAATATTCAGCACCTCAGGTAAAGGTGACCCATAGAATAAAATAAAAGTCAACCTAGTTTGGTTATGTTCTCTTCCATCTTTTCCCAAAATCACCCATCTTATTATATGTGATCACCTTGTCATACTCATCTGGGTCTTGCTCTGTACCACAGACAACTCATTCCTCATCAGAGACATTTAACTGACCTCTGACATTCTTTTATTAGTTTTTGTAGTACACTGTTGAAAACATTGATAGTTTTAGTTTCTTGATTCTCCTTCCCTCCCTCCTTCTCTTTCTCTCTTTCTTTCTCTCTTCCTCTCTTCTTCCCTCCCTTCCTTCCTTCTGATATTCCAGCCCCCAAATAGTAGAGGATCATTTACAAGGCAATTAGATGGGAATTACTGCTTTCTTTGGTTATTAAGAATTATTTGTTACACTGTACATGGTTTAAGAGGGATTTTGTCTGCTTATTTGGTTTTTCATTTTCTTCCAACAGCAAGCTGATTTAAGCCCAGCAGATGTGCACCACCTACTGTTCACATTGTGTACAATACTTTAAATGTCTGTATTTGCTCTGGTCTAGCACCAAAAATGCATTATTTTAAAGGGATTTTTATGTAGCGTAGTTTGGAAAAGAATGAACCAACATCATTTTTTGTTTTGTTTCTGAATGTTTATTTCTTTCTATTACCATTTACTCCCTTTATACCACCTTCCAACAATCACTACACTGTTGTCCATGTCCATGAGTCTTTTTTTCCTTTTTGCTCAGTTCCTTTACCACCTAACTTCCCTCTTCCCTTAGCTGTCACCCTGCTCTCTATCTATGAGTCTGCCTCTTTTGCTTGTTCGTTCAATTTGTTCACTAAGTTCCATATATGAGCGAAATCGTATGGCGTTTGTCTTTCTTTAACTTACTTCACTCAGCATAATGTTCTCCAGGCCCATTCATGCTGTCACAGAGGGTAAAATTTTCTTTTTTATGGCCAAGTAGTATTTTGGTTTTAAAAAAAGATTGTATTTATTATTTTTAGAGAGAGGGGAAGGGAGAGAGGCAGAGAGGGAGAGAATCATCAATGCATGGTTGCCTTTCCCCTGACCCCAGCTACTGACCTGGCTTGCAACCTGGTTATGTGCCCTGACTGGGAATTGAACCAGCCAGTCTTGGATTCTCAGGCCCGCACCAATCCACTGAGCTATACCAGCCAGGCAGGGTTTTTTTTTGTTTTGTAGTGAGAACTTTTGAGACCTAATCTATTAAAAAACAAAATTCAGCTGAGTAAATTTGAAGATCTAACTGGCTTCATTCAGTGATTAATGAATTGGGCAGCATCTCATCTAGCAAATAGAAAGGAAATCCAAGAAGCTGTACAAAATGGAAGGCTTTTACAGGCAGAAAAGGTGTAGTTGAAAAAGAAATGCCTAGCAGAGTGGATTATTTCAGGCACGGCCACCTTTCTTTGGGGAAGGTCAGCTGTCTGTTAGGCAGAGTACCTAACCCAATAATACCGACCCAATAATTTCAGATTAAAGGTTAAAGATCACATTCCAGATTGAGGCTGAAACTGACATTAAGTCTTGATTTGTGGATGTGGGGTTTAGCATATGTGACTCTATTTTGGGCCTGTTCTTTCTTTTTTAACAACTCTTTTAGCAGCTTTCAAGTATAGCATGGTAGTAATTTTCAACTGGTGTACCATGAGGATTTTTAAAGCATGCAGTACCTGACTATTTAGTCAGGGGCACTGACGCCTTTTCCCTTAGATGGTCAAGTAAAAAAATGACAACAGCCAACACAACAATAACTGGTTGTGTTGTGAATCAAAATTATACCGATTTTTGTCAGATCAGCAAAAATTATTGAGTATTTTTTGGTGTGCCACAGAATTTTAGTGATTAGTTTATGTGTGCCATGAGATGAAAAAGGTTGAAAATCACTGCAGTAGAGAATTTATTGTTAACTAGAGTCTCCATGCTGTACATTTTATATCCAGAATTCATTCCTATTATAACTCAAAGTTTGTGACCCTTTGTCTACCTTTCCCCTTTTCCTACCTTCCAAACCCACTCCCAGAAACTACTATTTTGTTCTTTGTTTCTGAGTTTGTTTTTCTAGATTCTACATATAAATAAGATCTTACAGTGTTTGTCTTTCTCTATTTCACCTAGAATAATGTCCTCAAGGTTCATATATGTTGTTGCAAATGGCAGAATATTTTTCTTTTTTATGTCTAAATAGTATCTCAGTGTGTGCTTGTATTTATATATATAAGTACATATTAAATCATTTTAATCTATTCATTTTTAAAATCTATTCATTCATCAATAGACTTGGCTTGGCTATTATAAATAATGCTATAGTGGGTACAGATATCACTTCAAGGTAAGGCTTTCAGGACTGGCTGGGTAGCTCAGTTGTTTGGAGTATCATCTCGTACACCAAAATGTTGGGTATTTGATCCCCAGGTTCCCAGTTAGGCTACAAATACTTGGGTTGTGAGTTTGATACCCAGTTGGAATGCATATAGGATGCAGCTGATCGATGTTTCTCTCCTCCTCTTTCTCAAATCAATGGACATATCCTTGAGTGAAGATTAAAATTTTTTTTTAAATATAAAGAGTGACTTTATTATCTTTTGTTATATATCCAGAAAAGGGATTGCTCTATTTTTAATATTTTGAGAAACATCCATACTGTTTTCCTTAAAGTCTGTAACAATTTACGTTTCCACCTCGTGAGCAATGAGCTTATCTTCTTCATTTATTTTGTTTTTGCAAGCTCTTCTTTTCCTTTTCGTTCCACATTTTTCAGTTTTAGTGAGAAATAACTGACATACCTCACTGTATAGGTTTAAAGAGTACAGCTTTATAGTTTGATTTGCATCTATTGTAAAATGATTACTACAAAAGGTTTAGTTAACATCATCTCATATAGTTAGCATAAAAGAAAGAGTTTTTTCATCTTGTGATAAGAACTCTTAGGACCTACACTCTTAACAACTTTCTTACATCTAACAACAAACAGTGCTAGCTATAGTCATCATGTTGTGGATTACACACCAGTACTTACTTATATCACAACTGGAAGTTTGTACTTTTTGAGCACCTTTCTCCAGTCTCTCACCCACAACCACTGATGTGTCTGATGTGACAAATCTGATCTCTTTTTTCTGTGAGTTTAGTTTGGGGTGGGTTAGATCCCACTTATTTAAGTGAGATGATACAGCTTTGTTTTGCTCTGCCTGACTTATTTCACTTAGCATAATGTCCTTCTGGTTCGTCCATGTCCAAATGGTATGGTAAAATTTCCTTGGCTTTGTGTGTGTGTGTGTGTGTGTGTGTGTGAGAGAGAGAGAGAACACCTAGCTTGTTCCATGTCTTGTCTATCAATGAACATTAGTGTGTAGATACCTTTTGAGTTAGTGTTTTCATTTCCTTTAGATATGTTCCCAGAAGTGCTGGGTTGACAAAAGGTTGTTGTATTTTTAACTTTTGAGGAACCTCCATAGTGTTTTCCATAGTGGCTGTATCAATTTACATTCCCACCAACAGCGTGCAAGGGTTTCCTTTGCTTCACATCCTCTCCAACAGTTTTTATCTCTTGTCTTTTTGATGACAGCCATTCTAACAGGTATGAGTTGATATCTTCTCATTGTGGCTTTGATTTGTGTTTCCCTGATTATTGGTGATGTTGAGTTCTTTTTCATGTATCTCTTGGCTGTTTGATATTGTTTTATCTTTTTTTTTTTTTAACAACATGTCTATTTAGCCTTGGCTGGTGGCACAGTGGATAAGGCACCAGCTTGCAAACATGGGGGTTGCTGGTTCAATTCCCAGCCAGGGCACATAATCAGATCGAGGGCCAGGTCCCCCGCCAGGTCAGTGGCTGGAGGCAGGTGAGAGGCAACCATACATTAATGTCTCTTTCCCTCTCTGCCTCTTTTCCTTCCCCTCTCTCTGAAAATAATAAATAAAATATTTTTTTTTAATGTCTATTTAGGTTCTTTGCTTAATTGGATTTTTTTTTTTGCAATTGAGTTGTGTGATTTCTTTATATATTTTAGATATTAACCCCCTTATCAGATATATAGTTTGTAAATACTATCTCCTATTTCATAGGTTGCCTTTTCATTGTGTTGATCATTTCTTTTTGTTGTGTTGTAGTTTTTTAGTTTGATGTAGTCCCACTTGTTCATTTTTGCTTTTGTTTATTACTTTTTCGGTGTCCCACCCATGACATTGCTTAGACCAATGTCAAGGAGCTGTTTGTGTAGGCTCTCTTCTATGAATTTGGTAGTTTTGTGTTTACATTTAAGCCTTGAATTGTTTTCAAGTTAATTTTGTAAGTTGTACGTAAGTCCAGTTTCCTTCTTTGGCATGTAAATATTCATTTTTTTCCCAACACCATTTTATTAAGGAGACTACCTTTTCCTCAATGAGTATTTTGACTCCCTTTGGTTGGGTTTAAATCTAGCAATTTACTGTTGCTTTCCATTTCATTTGTTCTTTCTATTTCATTTTTACTTTCCTTTCTCTATCTTCTTTACACTGAATATGATTCTATTTTTTCTTCTATATTGGCATCTTAGCCATACCTCTGTGTTTGTTTGCTTTTAGTGATTCTTTAAGGCATTGTTTCCCAAACTGCATTCCTTGGGGCAATATCACGTGGGAATTGATAGAAAAGCAAATTCTTGTGCCCTATCCAAGATCTGTAGAACCTAAAGCCCTGGGGATGGGGCTCAGCTACTTGTGGTCTTTGAAGTTTCTCAGGTGATTCTGATAAAGCTGAAAATGGAGAAACATAATTTTAGCTTTCTGGCGTACATAACAGTATACTTCAGGTAATGTCACACCACTTTGTGTATTTTCAGTATTCTAGCATCTTTCTGACTTTTATTCTTACTTATCTTATTTCCATATATGCTGTAAACTTCCTAATATATTATTATTGCCTTTGCTTTAAACATCATTATATCTTAAAAAGATAAGAATGAGACAAACTATATATCATCTTCACTCACAAATTAACCATTTTGGTCTTTTTAATTCTTTTGGGGTAGATTCAAATTTCCCTCTGATTTCATTCTGCTTCCTGAAGAATTTCCTTTAATATAGATTACTGTGCTGGTTTGCTGACAATGAATTTTCTCACTTTGTGTTCAAAAAGTTTGTATTCCATCTTCACTTTCAAAGGTTATTTTTGCATGATGTAGAGTTTCTTCTTGTGGAGTTGTTTGGTGTATCTGGGGTGAATGACATAATGGCAGAGTTAGCTCTTAAACAACACCCCAAATTTCATGTGAAGTTGGAAGCTGAAGGTCTTTCTGACATATCTGAAAAATATGATAATTAGTTCTCTTCCCACCTTCCTATTTTTCAAGAGAAATGAAGTCATGCTGCCCCTGCCTGATGTTTACTTAGGAAAGAGACTCCACAGGAGCCTCGCTGGGGTTCCAGCAAGCAGGGGGTGGAAATTCTCAACAAACACGATTTTCATTTTAGCAGTTCTGATATCTCCTCCAATGAAGAAGTTAGTCAGGGCCTCAAAACCTGTCCCAATGGCCTGCCTATCCCCAGCTCTGTCTCTGGCAGCTCACGGAAGGACTTGACAGAGTCAAGGAGCTGGAAGCATCTGAAGAACTAGACACAGTTTGCTTCAAAGCTTCCAAATTAGAGGAAAGTCTCCAAGTATTGGCAAATAGCTTCTGTGATGCCCTTTAGGAAAAGAAACAAACAGGAAGCTACATGTAGATTCAGCAAACAAATTCTGGAAATACTGAATAGTATTGGTGTTGAAAGTGAGTCATTTGATATATTGGAGGATGAAAACATTTGGCAAGGATTAACAAGGTACCCCAGTTGTCAGACCAAGTTACCCTCAGCTGTACGTGAAAGGGGAGCTTGCAGAAGGGCTGGACGTTATTAAAAAACCGAAAGAAAGTGGAGAATTGCTGCCTCCACTGAGAGGAGAAAATTAATGAATGTTAAAAGTGGTACCCAACTGTCAGGTCCCAGCACCTCATCATCCTGTTCACGGCACCAGATGTCAGGTCTCGTGAGTCTGCTCTTGCTGTCTGCTAGACCACCAAGTGATGAGAGCTGGGAGGGCCCCCTGCCTGGGGGTGAAGGACTTGTTTGAAGCCTTTAGGAGGGTTTGCATGCTTTATTGCAGCAGCAGGCTAATGACTGCACCTCCAGAGGGGCTAGGGGTGTCAGTGAGCACACGCGTGATTGTCCCACATACAGCAGCTGCATGTAGCTGCATGCAGTGAGCTCAGGCGTCTCTACACCCACTCTCCTGGTCTTGGAGAGTGTTGGCATTGCCACACATGGTTTCTCTGCTCTCCCACAACAGGAATGTGCATGCTGACCGTACAGCAAGGGCATTCTTCCATACATGTGGGAACAAAGGAGGCTCTATGACCAAGAGCTACATTTGGGGGTGACATCAGCCTGCTCACAGTTGCTAAATTGGTTACCTCCGAAGCCACACTGGTTCAGGGCTCTGGGGATAAGATTAACTTCAAGGCTATCTTCTTGGCTGACCAGAGCCAGGTCCAGCCATGCATACACAGAGAAATTCTTCTGGCCTGACACCAACCAATGCAGGAGATGCTTAAGCAGAGCAACTTCTAAGTCAGTCATCAAACGTGGACAGGGAGGAGGAGAGGCTTCTTCCCCAGCCTCACTCAGTGTACTCCACAAGGCGGCGCTAAATAAGTGTGTATGTTATGCTTTTTGTCTACCAAAAATAGAATGCAGACACCTTCAAATTCTTTTTTTTTTTTTTTTTTAAGAATTTGCTTGGTATAGACTAGGCATTTCCTTTTGTCTTTCAGCACTTTGAAGATATCACTTCATTGCCTTCTGAGTTGCATAGTTTGTGACAAGAAGTCCATCTTTCATCTGCTAATTGTTTGTAAGGTGTCTTTTTTCCCCTCTGGCTGCCTTTATGTCCTCTCTGTCATTGGCTTTTAAAATTTCACTATTAGTTGCCTTATATGTTTTTCTGTATGTATACTGTCCTTGGGGTTCAGTATATTCTTGGATGTATGTGCTATTTTCATTAAATTTGAGGAAAAATTTGAGAATTATTTAATTTTTTTCTTTTCTTTTTCTGTTGCTTGTCAGGGTTGGGATTAATGTAACATATATTTTAGACTGGTTGATATTGTCCCAAAGGTCAATGGGGCTTTTTTTGTTCATTTGTTTTGTTGTTTTTTAAATATTTTTTCTGTGTACTTTCATTTTTATAGATTCTACTTTTTAAAATTTTATTGTTGTTGTATTACATCCATCCCCTTTTTGCTCCCCTCTGTCCCCCTCCCCACCCACCCATATAGATTCTATTTTTGTTTGACATTTATTTACTTATGTTTTCTGAAGAGTGCTTATTCTTCTGTTAATCCATGGTATATTTATCATTTTAAATATTGCGTTTAATCATTAGAATTTCCATTTAGGCCTTAAAAACACCTTCTGTTTTTCTTCTTATCATGTTGAAGCTTATCTGAGAACATAGGAAACATGTTTCTTACCATTGTTTCTATGACCATGTTGGGTAATTCTATCATTGCTGTCATTGTGAGCCTTTTTCTATTGACTGATCTTTTTCCATTTATTAGTTTGCTAGGACTTCCAAAACAATATCCCACAGACCGAGTGGATTAACTAGTATAAATATATTTTCTGACAGTTCCGGAGGCTGGGAGTCTAAGATTAAGTAAGATGTCAGCATGGTTGATTTCCTCAGAAACCTCCTTCCTTGGCTTTCAGATGACCACCCTGACCACTCTATATGGTTTTCTTTCTGTGTATGTGCACCTCTTATGTCTGTATATTCATATTTCCTCTTTTTTAAAAAAGATTTTATTTCATTATTTTTTAGGAAGAGGGGAAGGGAGAGAGGCAGAGAGGGAGAGAGACATCAATGTATGGTTGCTTTTCACCTGCCTCCAGCCACAGACCTGACTGGAGACCTGGCTTGCAACTGTGTTACGTGTCCTGGCTGGGAAATCAAACCTGAAAGTTTTGGGTTTGCAGGCTGGCACCTTATCCACTGTGCTACCAGCCAGGGCTCATACTCCCTCTTTTGATAAAGACACTAGTCAGTTTGGAGCAGCCTTGTTTTAACTTAATCATATGTACAAAGGTCCTGTCTCCAAATTCAGCTATGTTCTGAGGTACTGTCAGTAAGAGAGTCAACATAGACATTATGGGGGACACAAGTCAGTCCGTAACATTCATAGCTCATAATTTCTTGCTTTATATATTTCTGATCATTTTTGATTGAAGACTGCACATAATAAAGTTTAGATGTAAAATGCCAAATTTTTATTTATTCAACATTGTTGGATCTGTTTCTGGCATAATATTTTGTTACTTGGGTTTAGGTCGATTTTTTAAAAGCTTTTAAGTTTTGTTAATATAGCTCTAGAACAGCCTTCAACCTTCGGCTGATTTTACCAACATTCATTTTTCCTTTTGTAAAAAAGGTGGTACCTTTTAGAACACTACCCATTGCCTGTGTATTATTTATAAATCTTATCATTCTGGCTTATGGAATATGAATTATTCACAGCCTTGTGTGAACTCTGCTTTTTGTTTGACTTATTGCTCCCTGATAGTTCTCTGCTGAGATTCATGTGACTTATTTTTCTTGCATGAACAAATCAATACTCAACCCAAGACTTAGGGACACGCCTCTATAGCTCTCTAGAGCTTCTTTCGGTAGCTGTTTCTTCCATACTATATTTTTCTCTACAAATTCTAGCTACTTTGGCCTTCACTAATTTTATTTTCTGTCTTTTCAACTCAGTGAGACCACTCGTCAGTGCTGCAACCAGTAGCTTGTGTCCAAGCGATAAGCAGAGACAGTTGCTAACTTGCCTTGGTGTTTCTCTTTCTCAGGGGTCATTGTTCTCTTCTGCCTGTTGTCCAGTGTCTGAAAATACAGGTTTTACTTTTTTTCTAGTTTTTTTAATGCCAAGAGGGTAAGTCTAGTCCTCATTACTCAATCATGACTGCAAATGAAAATTTTATTCTCATATTTTTAAATTTATTTTTCAAGATGAAAAGTCTTAATAAAACAATTTTTCAGTACTTGTTATACATTTTTGGTACACATTCAAATGGATTTGCTGTCTTTTTTCAGCACCAATTATTTTCAGACAGTGAGGACATAACTGTAATTTGTCTAAGATATATGAATTATTAATCATTTTGATATCCTAGGAAGAATTCCAATGAATCAACAAATCTGGAGGAAGACTATTATAAAACATTGGTCACTTCCTGGGATTTATTTAATATTTGTTATATCTATCTATCTATCTATCTATCTATATATATATATAAAATTTATATAATAAAATTTTATGTTAGCAAGTAATAGAACTTGCTTGGCATTTATTACAATTATTGCAGTACATAAAGGAAAAAGAAAATATATCCAGATTAATATGCTTTTTATTTCAATGTGGATGTAAATTAGTCACTTAAATTGTTCTTTCAAATTGGTAATAGTTTTTCTTTCTCTTCTCATATTTATGTAAACTCATGGACTCTTCAGGAAATATGTATGTAAAACAACTATAAGAGATATTGACATGACCTAGTGTGGATAACTGTCACCCGCTACTCTTGATTTAGTTTCTGTTGTCACTAATGTCATGTAATAAAAATGCTAAGCAGATTGCTCACTCTCTCTGATAATAAGCAAATGTGTGCTCAGAGTTGTCTTCTTTGAATTATCCTAAATTCTAGTATATGAAAAGTATGTTAAAAAATATTTTCTGGGTGATCATTTATATTTGTAAATAATTGAAAAATCATTTTTAATAGGCCAAAAATTATTTTAAATTATTTTAATAGCAAGAAATTAACATTCTTAAGTGCCTTACACTGCTCATAAAAGCATTATTCTTTTCATGTTCTGCCAAATTTTCCACCTGATTTTTCATTTTCTTCCTCTCCCTTCCCAGGAAAACAGTTGGTGTGTTTTGCTGTGGACCCAGTTCAATTTCTAAGACTCTTCATAAACTGAGTAACCAAAACAACTCCTATGGGACAAAATTTGAATACAATAAAGAATCTTTCAGCTGAGAATCTTTGCCACAAACCAGAACTCCAAAGAAGGAACAAGTGCAATTTCTAAGACTTTGAAATTCAAACAGCTATGTCATTCCAAAGAATAGCAAGGCTTTCTTATTTATGATTATTTAAAACAGAAATGCAAAGAATGTGGCCAGATGACTGGTCATATTACATGTTTAATCTGGAAACCAAAGAGGCTCTTTGATGTGATGATTCACTTTTCAATGCTAGAATTAAAACTATTAGATGTGCACTGTTGAGTTTTATGGCAGATTCAAGAACTACCCAGCGAGGAGCTACACTTGCTCGCAATGAGGCTGATGGCCTTGGCCCTCTAAATTGTTTTTGGTTGAACAAATGAAAGATTGAACAAAATTAAAAATTCATTGAAGCTGAGATGATATTTTCTACATAAGTATAAACAGAGTTGATTTAGAAAAGCCTCAAGAAAATGTATTAGATGTTTGAAGCGCAAGACTCTGTTGATACGGGTACTTTGTGTCAATATCTTATCTTGCTCACTACTGATGCTAATACCTCTACTGGATGCCTGTAGACCTTATGTTGAATGAATCTTTTACAAATGTTGAGATAGTATCTATTTTTTATATATTTCGCTCTTTCCCCCACTCTGTCTAGGGAAAACTCTCCTTCCTTGGAATGCATTAAGCACAGTGATTTAATCAGTCATTTTCACCCTCATTTTATTTAATCAATTACTGTTGCATAGTAATGAGGAAGTATTATTACTATAAATTATAATAGGGATATATAGACTAATAAGTTTTTTCCCCTTTTAGTATTGTGATCTCTATTATTTTTATTTACTCACCACCCACCCCCACCCCCAGCATAGTTTTAGTTTTTAGCTTCTTAAGGTACTTAGTTTAATTTGCACTTTGAGACCAAAGGGCATTGTGTCTCTCTGAGGTTACTGAGATAGACAGATTATCTCTTTTGTCACATGTTGGTTATGGTGGAGTGTACTCACATCTTTAATAAGATATCTGTATTTTACACCCTACACAAGATGAAATACTTTATTAGTTATTCAAATCTATGTTCAAAATTAAGCATATTATTGCTGTACCATCTGGCATTCTGGGTCTCAGCAGGGAGTTACTGAGTTTAAGGTCATTGTTGGCATTACTCTGTGTAATTCTATCAGTTCATGTCCCTTGGCCATTATATTCTTGGCCCACAGGAAAAATTAATTCACTTTACTACCTTAAGAATTAAGACATTTTATCCTGGCTGGTGTGGCTTAGTGGATTGAGCATGGGCCTACGAACCAAAGAGTTGCTGGTTTTATTCCCAATAAGGGCATATAACCAGGTTATAAGCCAGGCCTTCAGCTAGGTCCCCAACTGGAGGCAGGTGAAAGGCAACCATATAGTGATGTTTCTCTCCCTTTCTTCCTCCTTCCCTGCCCTTCTCTCTAAAAATAATGAATAAAAAAATCTTTTTTAAAAAGAGAATTAATTAAGGCATTTTTTAGAGCATAGAGATTTCATTTTGTAGACATCTATCAGTTGCTATGAAATATAGCTCATTGTTGAAGTCAGCAGTATGATTTGTATAATTTTAGTTAAAATTTTACATGATACAATATAAGTTGACAGATGCTAATGTCAGTTTTATTTGCTCGGATTCACGAATAGCCATCAAGCTTGTTAAACCATCTAGCATAGAATGCCCATAAATATATTACCTACAGATATATTTCTCTTCATAATTCTTTGTTCTCCCTATGTAGGAAGGCTAGTCAGAAAAAGACATGGGAAATGTGCAATGTTCCTGAAGATTTAGCACTAAAGACATATTTAATGAATAGTACATCTTGGTAACACTTTCTAAATTAAAAATAATTTTCATGTAAACACACAACAGAAAAACTAGTAAAAAGAAATTTAGTATGACTTGATGTGCAATACTGACTCTTTACTGATCATAATTTATTTAAGTGATTATATTAATATACCTAATTTCAGTAAATCAGGTAGGTAGATTTTTCAAAAGAAGAGTAGTCTTTCCAACTAAATAGGTCTACAGTTCTAGATGAGCCATTTTGCGTGTTTTAAATTCCAGTTGTTGTTCAAACATTGTGTTAGCATAGGTAATTTTTGTTTCTATAGACAGGGCTTCATCATGCATGTATATGAGAGCTTTCTTTTGTTTTGAGAAATTCTTTCTAGCTAATTCTTATCACATAGATCTTAAAACACTAATTTTAGTGGCAATAGATGTTAAGATTGAAATCCTGTCCTCTAAATCTCTGTGGGTTTACTTTATCTTTACAAAAAAATAAAGCAGGCCAAGTTTCTTCACCAGACAATGCAAGTTGCAGAAATATCATATATTTGAGCCCCTACTGGCATGAATGGCCTGAGGGATTTGTGTTCTGGAGCTCTCACCCCTGGATAACGGATGTGATTATGGCAAATTGCTCCTTACTCCAGGGTTTCTCACTTGGACTAGATCAGTACTTAGCTTTGTTTTGTTTTGTTTTTAGGAAATGTATCTTTTTGATTTAAAAGGAATATTATGGCATATGTACAAAATATGCAGACAATCTTGGGGGTCCACAAATAATTGTCAAAAGCCAGGGCCCCTGTATAAAAAACTCTGAACACAACTTAAAGGTATTTTTTAATGCTACCTGTCTTTTCTTTGAGTTTTGGAATAAACTATCAATTTTTATAGATTATACTAAGAAGTTAACTCAGTGGACAAAGGAAAGGAAATTCTTTTTGTATTTCCTTTCCAAAACAAAGAATTCAACAGACTCTCCTCAGTTTTTAATCTTTTTGGGTCTCCTGCTTTATGCAAAGCAAGCCTGTGATTTTACATATCAGTAATAATAACAATAATAATAATAAAACAGATTCATACTCACATACCCTACACATCCATAAATTTAGGCCTTTGCTTTTCCGTGCATATGTGTGGGTCTTGTGTGTGTGTGTGTGTGTGTGTGTTTGGTTTTAAAATGAAATGATTGATAGTTTTTCATGTCATGACTTTTAAATTCCAGTTGGGTGATTTTGATAGTACAGGCTCTTAAAATAAAGAAATAAAAGCAATGTAGACAAAAGCATAGTCTGAGTTGATTTACTCCATATATCCATGTTATTTATAATCTCTTCCCGCAAATCATGGAGCAGTCACAGCAGGTAATTGATTTAAATTACAAGGCATTGTTAAAGAGGCTTGCTAGAGGCAAAAGGCCAGTCATTGTCATGAATAGATAGTACTGGTGCTAAAGGATGTTTATTATATTATAGAGAAAAACAGGTAATTTTTTTTATTCCTTAGGGGGGATGGTTAACTTGGTTGAACAGTGATTTTTCTAACCAAACCAATAAGAAACATTTTCACTTGCTACCCATGACAAACAGTTCCCTCTTCTTATGCCATCTAGAATACTTTCACTTTTATATCCAGTTATATTATGGAAACATTAAACGCTAAAGTTAGGAATACTGTTACTATGCAGTTGAGGAAACTAAAGTCCAAAGGAAGATGGCAACTTGCTTCAAGTCATCCACTGAATTTGTCACCTAGTTGAAATGAGCTCAGCTTTCCTAATCTCTGTTACTGAAAGGCTCTTTCCACTTCTGCATGAAATATGCATCTAATAAGACCCATCTAGTACTGTTAGTTTGAATCTCCATATATACACACTCTAGTGGTAGGTGGAAAATAGGTACTGAATTCTCGATTCATAGCAGAAAATCACACTCTTCTTCCCTGTATGTGTATCTTCTGATTCTAAATTTGTTAGTTATTTATTTTCCCTACTAAAATTTATTTTCCTTTATCACTTAAAACATGACAATTGTGTGAAAAAGATTTTGTATTCTAGAACTCTGCATTAGGAATTTGTAATAGTATATAGTTTCTAGGAAATACTAATTTTGTCCTTTTAAATTTAGATTCATAGACAAAAGTTGTAACTTTATCAGCTTTCTTACCACAGAGGGAGCTGTTGTTATTTCTACTTGCATGACCACAACATGCTTCTTGTTTAAAAATAAAGAGTCATCTTTTTGTAAACCAGTGAAAAAGGAAATAAATGAAATCCAGCATAATGAGATTTGCATTTACTTTAACCATTATAGCCAATGAGAACTGAGTTTCCTTCTGTCTAACTATCCCCTCCATTACCCCAGCTTCTCTATTCCATTCTGTAGTTCTCTAAGGACAGAGTTGCAAAAGCTAGCTGGATGAAGTTTTCCAAAGAAAAGAAGCAATAGACTTCTGACGCTTAGCAGAGGAGGGTCCATTATGAGAGAAGAGAAAAAAGGCCACGTGCATGTAGCAGTGAATTAAGTAATGTTGCTTTAGAATAGATAAGTAATTTTTTGACATAAATATACAGAATTTTTTTTTCTTATACAAAATTTTATATTTTTGTTTATATAATCTAAAAATAGGTTTCCTTTTTTATTTTCCATCATAGCAAAATCACTGGGAATCTTAATGCAGAGAGTTAATTTACAATTTAAGAATTTGTAAGGGTAAGGAATGCTTCATGGGGGCAAACCTAGGGTAAAAAAAGGAGAGTCAAAGAGAGAAAAATTATTTAATACATCAGGACATGATAATGCTTTTATTTTCATAACTTAATAGATGCCCAAATGTGTGGCAAAACTGGCTATTATTTCTCTGGTTTGGGGAAATGTAAAACAATGTGGTGGTGTTTGATTTGCTTTTAGAGAGCCTCTCATATTTTCTTTGCCACTAGAATTATAGCAAAAGCACTGATCAGAATTACAATCTTTTTTTGAGAATTAGTTTTGATGAGCTACCGATTGACCTAGCAACAACCCAACCTTTAGATGAGAACCAGCAATACATAAAGGCTCTACTATATGTAGCAATAAAGAAGAAGAGGCTGCCATGCACTGACTCAGTGGCACACACCACTCATTAACCTTTTGTCATTGCAAGGTCATAGTTTTCAGCTCTTATCCTTCCACTCAGGGAATGAAACCTTAACAATACAGACACTGAGAAACAGATATTCTCTGTTGTATCATAACAGGGTATCTGTTCACCTGTATCAGCACGTTAATTTGCGCCTAGTTATCAGTTTAGGATGACGGTATATTTTATTTCAGTGGTGCAAAATCTCTGCAGTGCATCAAATGGGAGCCTTGCTTGCCCACTAAAAATATATATGGCAGCCAACATGTTGACTATGGAGAAAGCAGTTAAATCTTCCAGGTTTTCCTCTCCAGTGGAGCCCTAAAGGAATGTAAAATGCCTCACTACACGTACACTGGATTGTGACCTGGGCTGCACTCTCAGCTCGGTGTTAGACATGCTGCACAGTTTATTCTGCAGACTCCCAGGGACTCTCTGTTTCAGGAAAATATCAGCTCTTGAGTCAGCTTGGCATCTTGAACCATATAGCTGGGTGCCCACCAGGTATAATTGCATGTTTATTTAAAAGTAACGATTTTCTACTTACCAAATGGTTATAGCAGGAAGCTATCTTTATTTTCTTCTCTGTTCCACAGAATATGATTAAAATTCAGAATTGGGAAAAGCAGAAATCACTTTGAACACTGGGAACAATGGTTGCCAATTGTGTGTCATCTTTGTGTCCAGCTGCCTCCAGCGTGGAGTGAACTGGACACTGGGTTAGAAATGAGAAGATTCGCAGCCCTTACCCATTAAAAGCATTAGACCACATACATAAAAATGGAAATGTTACCAGCCTCTGCTTCACTTACGTGGATGTAGTGGGGCAAGAATGTGAGGGAGAGGAGGAAAGAGGGGTGAAGAAAGAAAAATTTCCTGGGTAAATCTTCTTAAATAGGTTTTTTGAAACAGTAAAAATAACAGATTTCTGAAAAAAGTGAAACCAAAGGCATTTATGAGTCACAGTCTGCTGTAACTGAAAGAGTTAGTCTTTAATTGTGGTTTCTGGGCAAGTGGAGAAGTACCCACAAACAAATCAACACCACTAATCTGTTCTAAGATTCTGATAGATAATGTTGCCTGTTATGTCCACTGTTAACTGCCTTCTGAATGCCTCCTAAACTGATTTGGTCAAGCCCAAGGTGGCTAGCGATGGCTCTGTTGATCTATGACAATTGAACTAGGAATTGCTGGAAAGCTATGTAATTTACCCTGCTTTTTTTTTTAGGTTTGTTGGAGTGAAAAGCAGCTGTTTATGAGACAGCCTACTGAGTTAAAAACTAAGCCTACATTGAAGAACTAGAAATAATTCATGAAAACACAAAAGCACTGCATCGTAGCCATTTTTTTTTTCCTAGGTGGAAAAAATAATGTATCTTTCTACAACTCTTGCCAAAGATCCTTTACATTATGTATTTTCATCAAAACTCACATTACTTTGTAGATATTTATATTTAAATTATGTATGTATGCATAGGAGAACAAGAGAGAGAGAGACAGAGAGGAAGTGAGTTTATGGTAGATTGGAAGAAAAATTTCCTGAATGGAAAAAGAGGATCTGCAATAATGTATAATGACACTTTCCAGCTTTCATAATAAGCTAACAACTGTGGCAGCTTTGCAATTGGAAGAGGCGTAGTCCTCTATCAAAATGTGAGGCTCTCAGCACCGTGGCCGGTGTGGCTCTGTGGACTGAGCACCAGCCTGTGGACCCAAGAGTCTCTGATTTCAATTCCCAGCCAGGGCACATACTCAGGCTGCAAGCCAGGTCTCCAGCCAGGTGCCCAGCTGGAGGCAGGTGAAAGGCAACCATACATTGATGTTTTTCTCTGTTTCTTCCTCCCTCTCTTCCCCTCTCTCTAAAAATAATGAATAAAATCTTTAAAAAAAAAAAGAGTGAGGTGCTCAACAATCCAGATGTGGCATTTGATTTTTCTTTGGCTGAATGGAATTGAGAATGTATACAGTGCTGAAGAAGAAGTATGGATTCAAATCAAATTGTTGTAGAGAATTAGAAAAAGTACATTTATTTTTATATGTAATTTTATTGTAGTGAAGTCATAGTATTTGTAGAAAACCATTATTTTTGGAACATAGTGTTTAAAAGCTAAACAAATAAAGGTTAGACAAATATACGTAAAATTTCTTTTACTGTAAGCTAATTGTGCACCTTTGGCAGTAATAATCAAGAATTTTTTCCAGGAATTTGAGAATGAATTTGTGTTGTTTTTATTCAAATGAAAGACCACAAGATCACAGTAGTCTTTCATGTGAGGATATTAAACAAGTAATATTTTTTAAAAATATTACTTCAAAAACTTTGAAAGTAGTCTAATTCCAAGCATGTCAACACTCTTGTAACTTTATTTCAACAGGATTTATAATTAAAATGATAGATTCTAATCTCCAAATTTAATACACTGAGTTTGGGATTTTGGTTCTATTGTTGTTTTTTTGGGAATATTATCAAATTTCACAACTGTGTCCATTAAAACATTGAAATATTTATACAATTGTAAGATGTCAAATTATACTTGTTTTCTGCACAGAAAATTAACAAAATACAATATGTTCACCATAAAGTTCAAATGTTGAGTTTTTATACTTGATCATTGAAGGTTTCGATTTTACCTAAATATTCAATAGATTGTAAATATTTACATGCGTATAGTAACTCCTGCTTAAAGGAATTAATTTTTTTCACTATATCCCCATCTTCTTTTATTGAAGTCTGTGAATTATGCAAAATAAAGAATAATAGCACAGTAACTCAGAGTATTGTCTGACATTTACATAGATGGGCTATGAGCATTTTACTATATATTATCTTAGAGACCTTTCAGTACCACTTGAAAACTACCTGTGTGATTTCCCCATCAGAAAAATGTGTTTCCTGTAAGATAGTTTCATTTTGTGTTTCTGTGTTGGCTGGGGACCTATAATTTGATAGTGGACAGGATGAGGAAAAATGCTTCAATGTCCATGACTGCAGTCACTTTTAGGTCCTACGATAGACCTAGTAAGGTATACGAAATTGAAAAGCCTTCTTGCATCAGTAGGATGAAAAGATTTTTGCTTCAGAGTAAAAGACATACTGCCATGTTTCTAAATCTATGTTCTTTATATTAAATTATTATTTATTGTTTTTCTCTAAAAATCATTCATGGGTCAAATCAGATACCACAGTGCTTCAATTTACAGAGCTTTTAGAAGTGGTGACTTGTTTATAGGGTTTAAGAAGTTACTTAACTATGCGATTCTGCATTGTTCTCAATCAATTCCTACCACCGTTGCAATCTTTCAAGTGATTTATTGTCAAAGAATCTGCTTTCCTGAGATGGTGTCATGCCTGCTGTATTTTGCAAAGCTGTCAGGCATCCTGTAATGGGCATTTTAATAGGTCAAGTTCAAATGCATTTAAAAGGCAAGATTAGCAGTTATGTACTTGCATTTATTTCCTATGTGTATTATTTGTGTCACACCAGGGTCATGAGGGCATGCTTTAATTGCATTAGTGTTGTAAAAATACTCCTCAACAGGAGCCAGTGACCGAAGAAGACCACACAAGATAATTGGGAAAAAATGTTTGGGCGTGGGAGTTGCACAAATCAGGGACACGTTGATGCAAATCTCAGTCTGAAGATTCCAAGTTCCTCTACAACGCCTTCCCTTACTCATATTGATTGCCTTGCTGTCAAGAATGTGTTTTCCACAGCTCAAATATATGAAAATGTGTGACAATAAAAGTTTCTCATCAGACTTTTTATTAGGCACTAAAATCCACAAGAAATCTTTGTAAGTGGCGTGTGCTGCAGGAACTGTCTGCAGCTTTGCTGAGAGCTGGGTCAAAACTGGGAGACGCAAACATCCAGAACTTGGTTTTGCATTTCAAATATAGACCCAAGGTATTGTGTGACAAATACTTTTTGACTTACAGGGACTGTTAATTGTGACAGATTATTCATTTCATACGCATTTTGACAAGATGATTTCAGAAGTTAAATTTCAGGTTTGTTTTGATAAAAGAGTTCGTTGAGAGGTTTTGATTAGTAAACAAATTCAGATTTCAAGTTTTTAAAATAGCTGTCTATTTGTCTTGTTTCTTTTATGGTGGTGGTGAGCAGTAGTTAATTATTTATTTCAAAGCTCCAATGGGATACATCAGGGAAAAACACATTTTGGTTTTCCAAAACAGATAGAAACAATGTGTCTAATGTGTAGCAACTGTGTTGACTTTTTTTTGGAGTTGTTGCCTCTACCCTGTAACTCCTATTTGTTTGTAAATACAAGAGAGCTCCAAATCAGATCAGCAGGCTTCAGGAAGCACAGGTCATTCATTCTCTGAAGGCATTCTGTGTGATTAGTAAATAGCTGTAACCTGGAAACTTTGTCGGGACCCTCAGGTATGGTTTGGTTTGGTTTGGTTATTTTCCTGTTGTTTCCTAGCCCAGCTGTAGACCAGAGAACCCCCAGGTCCTAAACTGCACAGCATATTTGGGCTGTTGGATTAACAGAGGCTCTCCTTCTGCTTCCCATTAAGATTTTGACTGAACCTACTATCTTTGGTTCTGAGTTTTCCTTTGTCTCAGGAAAACAGGCCCTGGCCCTGGCCACCTGTGGACACTGTAGCGGTCTATCATGCATACCAGTTGAGTTACTTTTTTTTTTTCTTTTATTTTGGTAGTTGTGTTCTAGAAAGATGCCACACACACACACCAAATTAGTAAATACCGGGTCATTGCTCCCAATTAGGGTCTCATGAGCCTCTGATCTATTTTCCTTTGAAACTCATCCTATATTCTCTGTAAGACAAATCACAGCCTCCTTATACTGGGGGAGCATTTTAAACAAAATGCGCAAACATGCAAAAAAGTGTTGGCACCATATAGACCAAGAAGAGTATTTGAGTACAGCATAAGAGCTGGAACAGTAAGGCAGAGTTACTCCTCGTTTGACATCAGCCGGGAATGTGGGCTTCAAGTGATAGAAAAGTTTCATTGCTCTGTGCACATGTGCACACAACTCAGCCTTTAGCAATGATTGGTTTGGAGATTACAAAAATATTGGTAGGTGATTTGCAAATAGGGAATCCATGAATTACAAGGCTTGACTATATTTTTCATGGGTGTGGTGACTGGAAGGAAGATTCTGGGCACGTGTGTGTGTAGTTTTAGTCTTCATTCCTCACTTAGTACTGGTTTCAAACTAACTTGGATTAAGGTTTCTGTCTGGGAAAGAGATGCTTCTCCTTCTTGGTCTACTTTTCTCCTCATCCCTTTCCTTCTTCCACCTCAAGAATACTTTTAATTTGATGAGATAGCGTATAATGCTTTTAAAAATATATATATATATTTTCATTATTTTTAGAAAGAGAGGAAGGGAGAGAGGCAGAGAGGGAGAGAGACATCAATGTATGGTTGCCTTTCACCTGCCTCCAGCCACAGACCTGATTGGAGACCTGGTTTGCAACCTGGTTATGTGCCCTGGCTGGGGAATCGAACCTGCGACCTTTGGGTTCGCAGGCCGGCACCTTATCCGCTGTGTTACCAGCTAGGGCGTCGTATAATGCTTTTATTGGCCCAAATGTATTAGTAGGTATGGTTGTTGTATGTAAAAGATTGCTCATGTAATTGTATTTAGAAAAAGAATTACTGTATCAAGCCTGGGGCTGCTGTTGGTCTTAGAAAGGGCTGCCTACAAGGTTGGTCATTAACTGGCATTTGGGGACTTAGATTTCAGGAGAGTTCTTGCTGCCCTAACTCGCTCAAGGTAACCAAACTTTTTTTTGCAAACAATACATTTTATACTGAATACCATTTTTCTCTGGGAGTCTGAATTTTTGACAAGTGCTAGTCAGGGGCACCTACGTGATCAACCCCCAGTTAAAACCTTGGACACTGAGCCTCTCATGAGCTTCTCTTGTAGACCACATTTCACAAAGATTGTCAGATCATTGCTGGGTGAATTACATGTATCCTGTATGACTCTGCTGGAAGAAGACTCATGAAGCTTGGGTCTCGCTTCCTTTGGATTTCATACCCTGTACCACTTCCTTTTGTTGGTTTTTCTATGTGGGTTTTTATTTTTTTTCTATAATAAATCTTAGTTCTGAGTACAACTATAGTCTGAGTCTTATGACTTTTAGAGAATCAACAAACCTAGATCATATTCAGCACCCCTGATATAACCTACATGCCTCTTAGTACCTTGTGTTTTCCCTGTTCTTTGCCTGGGAGGCAAGTAGCTGCTGGATCTCATCCCATACTCTCTGATCTCACTTCCATTTCTTAATTTCATATTTGTGGCTGAACCCTTAATGCAGGTTGCTGTCTTCTTTCTTTTCTCTTTGCTTTTTTCTTCTTCTTTTTCTATCTGACAGACCCAGGACAATAAGTGCCCCAAATCTGGAGTCATTCTTTACTAACAGTTTGTGGTTCAATGGGTGAACAATTGGGACTATTGCTTGAATCTCATACACCAACCTAGTTTTACCCAAGAATTTAAAGACTGGCCCAGGTACTAATACCACTTTGTCCCCTCTTTGCATATTGTTTATTGTATGTACTTGGCACATGAATATTAAAGGGTACTGGACACAAAACAGGTAGCTGACAGGGCAGGGTTTGAACATGCTTTGGTCTCTTTTATTAAATGTAATTTAAAGAAACACTCAAACTCTTAACTAATACTCCTCATCTGTCTCTCTCTTTTTCCTGCTCATTCTTTCCTTCAACTTGTCTGTTTTCATATTCTTTTTCGGTGGATTGTGGTGAACATGGTCTGTTTGGTAGGATTAGCTATTCTAAAATATTCCATTTCTTTCCTGCATTCTCTAAACCATCTTTTTTTGTCAAATCTCAGAATTATGACTATAATCTACAAACAGGTTATGTTCTCAGGAAAAGCAATCTTTATTCCACAGTAATTCTTTATTACACTTTTGAAAACTACCAGTGCCCAGTTTTCCCACCAATATTTGGCATATTTCAATACAGAAGAATCACTATACTTGAAACAACAGTTTTAGGGTCAATACATGATGTGGTAATGTTCATTTGATTATCAGATATCTTATTTTCAGTATTATACTTTATCAAGAAGCCTTTAAGTTTCTGTCAGGATGAAGGCTGATGATGTAATTGACTTCATAAATCAGTGTCTCTCTGGATCTCCAGAATTCCAGAATTAGTCATGTAATGTAATGTAATGATGGCAATTCCTTTTGTGACAAACTCCCTAAATTTTAGAGTCATACTGCTAAAGTTAAAATCCTGCCTCCACTAATATGAGCTCTGATATCTTGAGCAATTTTTAAAAATTTTTCTCAGCTTTAGTTTTCTCATCTATGATTGAGGGTTACATGGGTTAATGTGTACTTAGGGACACTAAGTATTCAATACTATTAAAAACAATGATAATTTTACTAGAGAAGATGAGTATCAAAGTCTGGAAGTAATATGGTATGTATAGCTACAGGTCTGAATTAAAAGTCCTGATCCTACACACTAGGTTTGTACCTTTTGGGTAGGTTTCTGTTCTTCAAATTTCTTCCTGAGAACTAGCAATTATGTAATAATAGTGCTTTGAATTACATCTAACATGAATAGATGAAAAGGTAACTATTATAATTATTGTAGAAGAAATTAAGCTAACCTAAAGAAATCAGGTAGTAGAATATGAATAATTCATTACTTTTCCTGTATTATGATCTTATTTTTGAAATTATATTTAAAATATTTCTCTAAGTTGATTATATTTCCAGTACAATTTCAGTTATTTGTTCATTTGCCTGTCACCTCCACTAATTGTTCATTTCTTCAGTGAAATGCATGTTAGGATCTCAGTAACCTTTATATTCTAGGACCTAGAGAGCTATCTACTTCTCAATAGGTCTCAGTAACTCCTATATTAAATTGAATTTGCATTGTGTTGACATTACTAAGGAGCATAACTAATAGATGTTGGGTATTATTAGAGGCATCTACTTATAAGCATAGAGAGAATATTAAAATAGCTGTCCTCAAGATAAAAGAAATCATAAAGAGAAACAAAAAGGAATCAGTTAATAAGTTCTGTGATCAACAAATAATTTTCAGCATTTACACATTAATTATAAGGAAAACATAGTACCAGACTTTAAAATGTGATTATTAATTTTGATTCTTCCTCTCTGTCACTTATACCACTGTGTCCACTTAATGTTTTTAAGTTTCTTGTATCTTATTCTTTCTTTTCCTATGGCCACTCATCCCCATTGTAGATACAACCTCAACACCAGTTTGTTAATTTATTGGCCAAAATGTAGAGTAGCATTGAATTCAAGACTACTCACATTACATAATAGAAATGATTTTTCCATATGCATTTGAATTTTTAATAAAAATCAATATCCATAGTTCGTAACCTTCTTTTTTTACTTAATACCAATGACTACACTCAAAGTTGTTTTAGACATCAACTAAGGATGCATTTCAATGAAAAGTTTCACAAAATACTCACCCCAGTAACCTAAAGCCATTGGGGGAGCAGAGGAGCAGGGTTTTCTTTTACTTTTGGTTTAAAGCTCTTTCATTATCAAAGACCACAAACTCAAACTTCTCAAACACTACTTTTTCTGTCTTGCTTTCAAACCTTGATTAAAGACATACCACTCAGCTGAATAACCAGAAAGAGTAGCTTAAATGTCATTTTTTTCCTTGAACTTGATACTACCACCAGGTGTAGACATACATACAGAGCACCTGTAATCACATATATGTAGCAACAAGCTACACCAACATAGTATATTAGAAAATCCATGAATTATGGAGTCAGATGTAGGTTTGGATCCCAACTCCATATTTGCAGTATGACCTTGGCATTCTACCTTCCTTATCATTTCAATGAGGATAATACTACACTCAAGTAATTTTGTGATAATGAAATGAGATCAAATGTGAAAAACACCCAGTTTTTGACATGATACATAAGAAAACCCTCCCTAAATATTAAGTCTTATCAAATCTTTCAACCTCTATAATTGTTCTCTGAAGACCCCAAGCCAAATCTCTTATAGTTTTATCATTTGTGCATGTAAATATTTCTTATATTTCTCCATGACTCTATGCATTTTAGGAACAGAAATTCTGTTTATTCACTTCTGTGTCCCAAAAAAACCAGAGCCTGGGTATGCCTAATTCCAGTTTGTGATTTCATCCAATACTTTCAACAAAGAATTGTTCTGAACAAAACTATTTTTATAAATTATTCCACTATTTTCTAACACAAATGGACTTTCATCATGATTTATCACTCTAGGGAAGCTCTGATGAGGGTGTTAACTATCTGCATCTAAGAATACTGTTTCTAGAGTCACTAGCACATCCTTGTGCCTTCAATTCATGTTGAAAATTTTTCTGTGGGCACTTCTTTCTTCTCAGGGCCATTGTGTTCACCAGGTTTAGCTCTCCAATACAGAGTAGATGTCCTATAACTACTTGTTCCTTAAATTAATAAACAAGTAAAGGTAAACTATTACTCTCCAACTCAAAGAGAAGGTTTTCCTGTTAAGGACAATTGGCCTAGAATGTTCATTTGTTTAAAATCCCGCATCACATTATTAAAGGCAGTTTAATAGCTACCTCCTGTTTATGAATTGTAAATCTATTACTGGTATAATTAAGATTTCTATGTCCCAAACGTTTCTCTGTCTTACACTTATGCACATTTATCATAATATTTCATTAAATAGGTATATTATATTAATATTCAAGATTATGCAAAATGATTTAGCAGAAACAAAATGTAAGGTTATATTTTCATCTCCCTCTTTTTCAAACAGAGTTAATTTATGGTAATTTAATCTGTTTTATGAAAATTTATTAACACACTTACTGAATACTTGTTATGCACTATTGTAACTCCTTTGCATTTATTTATAATATGTTGAAGAAAGCACTAGTTTTATTTATATTTTAAAAATAAGGGCCCTGGTTGGTGGCACAGAGGATAGGTACCAGCCTGCGAACCCAAAGGTTGCTGACTCGATTCCCCAGCCAGGGCACATAACCAGGTTGCAAGCCAGGTCTCCAGCCAGGTCCTTAGCTGGAGGCAGGTGAAAGGCAACCATACATTGATGTCTCTCTCCCTCTCTGCTTCCTTCCCTTCCCCTCTCTAAAAAAGAATAAATAAAATATATATATATATTTTAAATGAGAATACCAAGGAACATAGAGGTAAAATAATTCATACAAAGTCATACAGCCAATGAGAGATTGGGTCAGGAATCAAATTCATAAAATCTAACTTAAGATCTCACATATGTTAAAGGTTTTTGCATATCTTTAACATACCTACAATCACAGTCTTTGCCTTGTTAACCTCAGGTTGAGTAATTTATCTCCTGGGCAATTCCCTTATTAGTTTTGAAGTCTGTATAACAGACAGAATAAACCCTCTGCACCTCCTTCCCCAAAATGTCTCTGTCAAAATCCCCAGAACCTGTGAATATATTTTCTTACATGGGAAAGGAGCTTTTCAGATGTGATTAAAGGCAAGGACTTTGAGGCAGAGCCTTCAGGAGTTCCAGGTGAGCCCAAACTAATCACGTGAATAAGTAAAAGCAGATAAATTTCCTGGCTACATTCAGTCACAGATAGATGTTGCTCCAAAAGGATGATGAGAGCAATAAACACCTGGCTTTGAAGATGGAGAGAGGCCACAAAAGGAATACACATAATTTAAATGGATTCATGGAAACCGCCATTTTAAGAGAAACATTTACAGAAGCCAATTTAACCCTAGGCTAATTGATATACTGGTAAGAGTTAAGTTTCTGTCTTTCTTTTTCAAAAAAGATTTTATTTCTTATTTTTAGAGAGGGGAAGGGAAAGAAGCAGAGAGGGAGAGAGACATCAATGTATATAGTTGCCTTTCACCTGCCTCCAGCTACAGACCTGCCTCTGTGCCCTGATGGGGGAATCGAACCAGTGAGCTTTGGGTTCACTGGCCAGGGCCTTATCCACTGTGCTACCACCAGCCAGGGGCGAGTTAAGTTTCTACAGCCACAAAAGACATCACCGAATTTTTAAATAAAGATTTAAAACACTTATAATATTAACCATTGAAATAAATGTGAGCTACACATACATTTAAGAAAAATCTATAAAACAAGATCATTCTTTTCCAACCCGTTCATTCCACTTCCGGGTCACGCGAGGCCGGAACCTCTCGCTACAGCCCGGGGCACGAGGTAGGAGCTGGTCCAGCCCGTACTCCCTCCGCCTCTGGGCCCCTCACACGGACGTCACGCTCTCTCAGACTGGGGCAGTGTGGACACGCTGATTCCCCTCACCCTTGTGTGCACAGCTGTGGGGTGTGGGAGGAAACCAGAGGACACAAAGAAAACCCACAGACAGTGACCTGGCTGGAAGTTGATTCTTTTTCCTCATCCACGTTATAATGAGAGGAGATGGAATGAAATGATGTTATTCCTGGACCTGCTATATACGTGGCTTCTAGAAACTAGAAAAGGTAAGGAAATTAATTCTTCCCTAGCATCCCCGCACAAACCACATAATGCCACCGTGACTTTAACCCAGTGGGACCTATCTTGGGCTTCTGGTTTACTGAATTACAGGAAAAATCCCTACTGTTTATGCCACTGTGTTTGTGCTAATTTACCCGCAGTAGCAATGAACAAAGTAATACAATCAGCAACAAAGTTCTCTTTGATATCGGAAAAAGGTGAAAAAATTGTAGTCTTGCTGTATTTTCTTTCTGTCCAAACACACATACACCCTCACACAAACCCATCTGTTCTTGACAGTTGCTCTGGCAAGAGTGTTTTACAATGACGGGACAGGTACGGAAGGCCGACCAAATCCCAGACGGCTCTGTAGTCTTCCTTCAAAGAGCAATCGTGTTTCAACTTGCCTTGGTTTCGTTTTGAGGGCCCTCCCAGCCTTCCAGACCCCGGCTACATGATCTCATGTGTATCCCAACAGCTGACCCTGACTCGGCTTTGATTCAGACTCTTTGAATGCCCTCTGCTTATTCTCAAAAGGGTGGACTTCAGGTTTTGTTGTTTTTATTCCTGCATTACTCTTGATGTACACTCAGCTCTCCACCTAGCCAAGATAGATACATTTCTGAAAATAATTTATTTTGGGACCAATTTACATTCATGTTATTCCCTATCTCTCTATGATGGTTTCAATCTGAATTTCCTTCGAATTCTGGTGAGGGAGAAGTGCCATTAAATAGCTGTTATAATTTGAAATATGATATATTTATGAAAGGAAGCAATATTTCCAGTGCCAATTATGATCTTCAGCTTCTTTCAAAGAGAATTACAGCTCTTCCTCATCTTTTCATTTTCTTCTTTATTCCTTTTGATCTCTTATTTGTAGACCCCTCTTTGCATTTTCAAGTCCATGCAACCCTTTTCAAAAGCACTGTGGCAGTTCACTAGAAAAACCATAAAATTATTTATATACTTTGTCCCAGAGATCATAGCAATGGACAATTTAAGAGAAATCAGATGTCAAATGTACCAAGATACTCTTATGACACTAAACATAATTTAAAATCTAGATAAAACCTACATATCTAATAGATATTTAGAGAATACCTAATATCTTACAAGAAACTGCTAAGTTATGACACATCAATATAATTAAACAAAACCAACCATGAAATTTATAATTATAATTCATCTAGGAGGAACTGGATTCAAGTTCCACCTATATTACCAAAACTACCAAACACACATATACACCTGGGTAAGGTATGTGTCCTATGGAATCCACAGTCTCCTCATTTGAGTACATAAATAATATTCTCATATCAATAATGTGAAGATTGAATAAATATATATATATATATATATATATATATATATATAAAATAGTACAGTTCTTGGAACAGCATAACTACTCACTATAGTATGACATCTTTGTTATTTATTTTTAATTAAAAAATTAGAAATCTCATTATGACTGTGAAAAATGCAAGAATTTTTAGATTAACATAAAGGTATAAAATTTTTTTACATTACTATTAAGGAAGGAACTCATGAAACAATTAGATAAACATGGATTATACAGTTTTAATAAAGCTTTTACTTAAAAGAATATACTTAAACTATTCCTATTTAAATTTTAAATAATTGAAATATTTGGAAGTCCTTAGGCCTCTAGTGGATACCAAAGGCAATCTTCTTTATACTGTACAAACTAGCAAATGCTTTTAAAAATGAGCAACATGGCCCTGGCTAGTGTGGCTCAGCAGATTGGGACCAGCTTATGAACCCAAAGGTCGCTGGTTTGATTTCCAGTCAGGGCATATAACCAGGTTGCAAGCCAGGTCCCCCAGCTGGAGGCAGGTGAAAGGCAACCATACATTGATATTTCTTCATCCCTGCCCTTCTCTCCAAATGTAATGAATTAAAAAATATTTTTTTTCTTTTTTAATAAGCAACATGAATTCGGAAGAAAACCTCTTTTTACTTGCATTTCAGCAGCTTTTAGAGGAGCCTAATCATAAGAGGTGTGGAACTTTGTTCTTCTGACATGCCCTGCAAAATAGCACAGCTCACAATAGGTGGCTCCAATGAGGTCCTTTTTATGGTTAAAAGGAACTGTTCCTACAGATCAAAGCCCATATAAACAAGGAAAGGGCTATTTTAAAGCACTCACAATCAATGTCAGTTGTCAGCCTGTTAGAGACACTGGCTAAAATGACTTGTACCCATCACATATTTATTTCTACAGATGGAGAATTAAATATTTGACTTGTTGGAAAGGTTGGGCACTAAAAATACTCTTTAAAATATAAAACAGAGGAACAAAAATGTGGCAGCTGCTTATTTCATTCTGTGTGACAAAAATGTAACTTATAATGTAGCAATGGAAAAGAGCAGAGCCGAAAAATGGATCCATTTATAAAGTCATTCTATAAAACAATGCCACAGAATATAATATTAATTAAAGTTTAATAAAACTGCTAGGTGTCTTGATATATCAGTCACGTGATTTTGTTACCTTATTGAGAAAACCAGGGAATCAATGTGGTGGTAGTTTTATCACAGGTTTTGCTGCTATGTAAGTAATTACCTTGTTCTTCTAGAGAAATGAAACAGCATTTTCTGCTGAAATCCAGTGATAAAGGAGGGGGAATTGCCTTGTGATAAAGAAAAGAATGACGTTATGCAGATCCCTGTAGGTGATAGTAAAAATTCCTCTAGTAGATTTTATTCAAGATGCATTAAAAAACAAAAACCTAAAGAATACCACATGGACTACAGTTTCAATTTCACATCACACCTAGCCAAGTAGTTGCGTTCTGAGAGCAGATTGAAGGCACTGCACTCACTGTGATACTCTCCGGAATCTTCTGCAGATTGGGGGACAGATTTCTTTTCCCACTCTTTGTTCTTAGTTCTAGTTTTTCCCACTTTCTAACTAAATTCAATTCACACCTCAGATGATACTGCTGCTAATTTATTTCAAATCTTTTTTTTTCCAGTTATGCACCAAATTGAGGTTATAATTCCTAGTATTTGCCCTAAACCCACTAAGCTGTTCCTTACCCCTTGCCTGACTTTCTTCCTCCACAAATCAGAAATTAGATAAGATAGCAAATGATAAGGTTTATAGCTAATCAGAATAGAAGATGATTGCTGTTTAACTGAGTTTATTAACTACTAGTAATATAGTCAGTGACATTACTTTAACAATATTTGTAAATTTCTACTTATTCTAGATGAAAATTTGCCAAAGTCATATGTATATAATAGGATGATTTTTGCTCTTCTTTGAAATCCAAACTGGGGCTAAGTGAAATGTAACCATTTAAAATTATGTTCTCTCTATTTTAGGCCAAAATTTTCTAGATAAAGGCATTTTCAAAAGCTCATTTTTCCGCCCCCCAGTAAATTCATAAATGCATTTACAAACTCTAAACAATGCTCCAAACTTTACAGGAGTTGTAGAAAACTTTAGTTGAAAGGTACCATACAGGTCAGTATATCCTCATATATAGTATCCCCAGACATGTAGAGGTTCAGGTACCAGACCCCAGCAGGTTTCTGGGAGCCTGAATTGGATAATTCTGTCTTGAAAGCATGACATCAAGAGTGAAAAGAAATTGTTCAGAGATAATGCTGAAAAGTAAGTCAAGTAGTCAAGATGAAGAAAAAAAGGAAAGAACATGCTGAACAAATACAAACTAGATATTAAGGGAACTTGAGAGACTGAGGATGCCAAGACAGAATAAATGAGTTTGAATGAGAGGGTGGAATTTGGGACCTAGTGAAAGCACCCTGAAATACTGAGGTGGAACCACACGGACTTTCTACAGAGCATTCTTGGCCTTGCCCCTGAATGGAAAGTTAAGCATCTTGAGCCAATTTAAAAGTATCGTAGAATTGTACATTTGAAACCTATATAATTTTTTATTAACTAATGTCATCCCAATACATTTAATAAAAAGGTTAAAAAAAAAAAAAAAAAGCATTACTGTAGACTCAAAACTTCGATTCTTTTTATAGAATTCAAGTTGAATTAGCCATCCAAACTACATGTGAATAATTATAGTGGCAATCACTGATTCTTGTCCAAGGATGTTGTTTTTGGTGTTGGAAAGCTCTGAGTATTGTATAGTTTTGTCTTTTTATTGGACCCCTATAACCTGTACCCACTGATTCTAGTCTTTTATGCTATCATATAGCTATAATACAAGTGTCATATTAGACTGTTTTTGGAAATACAGCTGGACCTAGTTGAGTTTGAGTAGCAAGATTATCTAGACATCCTAATGTAGGGTCTTAATAGCCAAGAAAACCAGAAATGTACTTTAACTAAAATTGCAGACAGGCTGATATTCACATAATCGCTCTCAACCTTCAACTGTTTTGTGGCATTTTAAACATTCTCTAATAAAATCAAATTATTCCTAAGAGGTAAAATGAAAAAGCTCTTAATAGCATTATCATAGTTGTTATTAGTGGCAAAATAGCACCAGAATGTTACTGCACCTTGGTTCAGTAACCTCAGTATGTGAGTTTTGGCTAGGCAAGGATTCAGAGCAAAGACTTGAATACAAGCAAGTGTTTATTTGGAAAGTCAAAGAGGTAGAAAGAAGTGAGCCAGCTGGGCTTTATGGGCTCAGGAAATAAGTCACAGGGGCCAAAGAAGCTTGGAGCTTCAGATAAAGCTCCCCTGGAAGAGGGAAGAAGAATGCAGATGTGCCACAGAGAGAGAGTGCCTGAGAAAGAAGAGGGTGGGGGAGGGTTTGGGAGTGTTCAAGGTAAAGCAAGAGGGCTAGCTGGGTCCTCTCCCTGAGGGTTATTTTCTTCTAATGATAGGGATCTTAAGGAATGCCCGTGGGGAGGATCTCAATGAATTATTTGTTGGCTTTCAGGGGTGTCCTTTTAGGGTTGTCTTCCCTCCTGATTGTCACAGCTAGGCTAGGGAGGTCATTACCAGTCATTACAACTGGTGCTGAAGTCAGCTATGCCTTTGTTCCTTCTGGTTTTGCTGCTTTTCTGGGCCTGGAGCTGAAACACATGATGTTGTCCAAAACTGTTTCTGTGGTCTATAGGCCCAAGGCTTTGTTCCTAAGATTATTTGATGTGGGTCAGAACCTCATTGTCCCGGGGGTTTATTGCTAAGGGAGTGGTTCTGAAAGGGCTTGTATGGCAGTTGTATGAGGCTATTCATTGCCCCCCTTGTTCCTCCTAATGGGGTCCACCACATGACTAGCAACATTCTAGTGGTGGTGAGGTCAGGGGAGAGTCCGAACTGTGTGACCAACAATATGAAAGGTCAGGGGGTCTAAACTGCATGACCATCTATATGGTAGGGGAAGAAAGGTCACCTTGGAGGCGAGGTCCCTGTTTTCTGTTTTGCCCATTGCTACATATCTGGAGCTTTCTGCCCTGGTGACCTTCTGTTCCAGGCTTATTGTTCCTACTTTGCTTATGACTGACTGCCTATTGCATTGTCAACATATTTAAAGATTTTTTTATTTATTATTTTCAGAGAGAGGGGAAAGTAGAGAGGCAGAGAAGGGAGAGAAACATTAATGTATGGTTGCCTTTTACCTGCCTCCAGCTATGGACCTGGCTGAAGACCTAGCTTGCAACCTGGTTATGTGCCCTGACTGGGGAATCAAACCAGCGACCTTTGGGTTCACAGGATGGTGCACTATCCACTGTGCCACCAGCCAGGGCCGTGTTGTCAACATTTTTAATGAGCACATCTTGAGATAGGCACTTAGCCAGATTTATCAAAAGTATAGTCAGGGCTGTGGTAGGAAAGAGCTGATAGTTGGCTTATATTTGATGTTTATAACACATTTTATAGCGTAAGGGAAATACGCATTCTGAGGAAAATAAAAATGTATTTCTTAAGCTCAAAGGACTCAGTTAATATAAATTTGTCACTAGTTTATTAAAATCAAAGGAAGACAATAAAAAAAGAAACATCATTTAACAATGAGAAGGAAAGAGATAAAATGACTCACACATTTTATAGGAACACATTTATTCAGAAACAAGTAGCAGTTACTGATTACCAAATGGCATATTTTCCTTGGAAATATGGGCTTGAGGAAAACTGTCAAAAGAATGATCAAAAAACAAAAAAGCAAGCATATGTGTGTTCTACCTGAGAAAGAAGAGGGGTATACTTTGTATAAGATTACAATTCTGATAATGGTCTTCACAGACAAATATTGGCAGTTTCCATTGGGATATCGCCTGAGGACTTGAACATCATCTGAATCGGAGTAAGATTAGGCTTTTTGACCCTACTCTATTGCCTAAACTCTTTATAAATTGCTCTGATACGACAAACTGTGGTAATCCTCCTTTTCCATGAAGAGTGGCTGCTGTTCTTCAGAGGAAAGTTGCTTTCTCTTTCGACGACATATTCTCTTTTGACGACATAACAGCCTAGTGAGCCCTCCCACTGCAGCAGTGAGGACAGACCCCACTACAGCTGCCCCAATGAGCCATGGCCAGATCCGACTTGCTTGTTCTAAGTAGGGCTTAATGTAATCTTGAAAAAAGTCCGGCTCTGAAATAGAAAAACATCTCAGTGTTTTTGCTATTGTTGTTGTCATCATCATTACCATCATCATCAAGATCATCATCATCATTCTGGCATAGTACTTTAGCATCAGATGCTCTTGGGTTTGAATGCCAACTCTGCTACTCAACAGCTGCAAAAGCTTAGGGAAGTCACACCAAATACTCCTACAACACAGTTTCTTCATCAGGAAAATAAGAAAAACAACAATACCATCTTGTACAATGGGAAGAAGAGAGAGTGCATACTGGGCTTAACCTTGCAACAAGTATGGCTCTGTTACTCAAGTCTTGAGCAAAAGAATATATGCAACTTTTGGGCAATTCCCTTGAAAAGAAATTGTGTGCCTTTTCCCTTTTTGTTTGTTTGTTTAGCTGGAATGTGGTTGGTATCTTAGTGAGCCATCATGGTAGTCCAGGTTAAACCCTACGTCTGGTGAAATTATAAGGAAAGAGCAGCTCTGGTTCCTAAAGTTATGAAGCTGACTGGATGGCATTCTGAGACTGTTATTTGAGTAATAAGTTAATTTACTTGAGCCTTGGAAATTTGAACTTATATCCTCTCTATCCTTTCTTTTCCACCCTTGTTGATGCAGAAACTGCCTTTATGATTGCTTTCCTTAGCTATAGTCAATTAATACACAGTGGACCATTGACTTAACATGGGCCAATCAGAATTCACTGTGCTGTAATTGACAGTCAGCTGGCTCAGGAGCTAATGACAGCTTTCTCAACATGTGGAAGACAGGATGAAGTCAACACACTCCAAAAAGTAGAGACAAGAGTCAGAGAATAAGAAAATTCAGAGAATAAGAGAGACAGTCTTTAGGCGTGTTAGTGCCCTGGTTCTAGCTGTCCCTCAGTATCAACTGAACTTCTGCCTTTCACACAGTTAGAATACTCTCCTGCTTCTTGAATTTTATAAACCAGTAAATTCCCTTTTTAGCTAATCTCATTTGCATTTCAAAAAGTCCTAATTATTTAAAAAATTAATTATATGCTTACTACAATAAAGATAGAGAAGTATCTTAAGATATTCTGGAGTTAGTTATCTATAAACCTTATATATAATAAAAATGAGATTCACAAACCAAGGAGAAAAGGAATATTTGTTTAATAAATTATCTTGCAAAGAATAGGTAGCAACTTGAAGTAAAATTTAAAATGAGGGTCTCACTGCTAATCACAAACTCCATAATGTTCAGAACAATTTAGGCATGAATGTTGTTTTTTTAATCAGGAGACTTTGCTAAAAACTAATCTTATATTAAAGCCCAGTATTCATTCAAAGAAAATAAAAGTGGAGTTTCTGTGGTTTACGTGGGGCTACAGGGTTAAAACCCTGTCCATTTCCCTTGTAGCCTTTTATTCTTCTTTGGTGCTGACCTTTTGCCAATGGTCACTAAGGTCCTCTAAAATACCTTAGTACATATTAAGCATTGTTTGAACAATATTGCAATTTAGTGCTTTTAATGAGGAAGGGACTATGATGTACAAATTATAATCATCAAATTCATTTAAATAAAAACAAAGCTAAAAAACTTTTTGATGTGAAAGGTTTTTAAAATCAGACATAAAAAATGTTGTTTTTAAAATAGTTTAAAATTACTTGAAAATGCAACTATAAATGGTAAGCTTATATGATTATTAATTACCTTACTAAATAGTACATTTGAACTATCTAGCAAAATGCATAGTCCATAGTTATAATAAATATGATTTCCTTTATTTCATTCAAAACATTAACTAGAAATAAATAATAAATGCATTTAAGCCCCTAATGTGACTTATTGAGTCATCTTTCCCTTTACTCTCTAATGGTTTTGGTTGGCTTTCAGTAAAAAGTACCTATTTGGACACTAGAGAATGAACAATGAGGTGGAACATATGTGTACAAGACATGTGGAAACTAAAGAGAACCCGTCTTCTGTAAAGTAACAGAGAATTAGTTTGGAATACAATATGTGCCACTTACTAGCTTTATGACTTAAAATTGGTCACTCTGCTTTCTATAACACAGAATAGGAATCACTACTACATAGGACTGTGAAGACTATCAGAAATAAGTTTATATGCTGATGTCTGTTATATTAGTGTCTGCCGGCCAGCCGCTCTTCTAAGTTTCTAGGTGATTCAACTGCCCCAGAGACATATTTACCCTGATATCTCCTATCACTCCATTTTACTATATAACAAATACCACCGTGAGCCTCCCTCTGTATCTGGCCCTGCTCCTCTTTGTGATTATCTCAGTGAATTACATCACCCTTCATTATTTTCAAGCCAGAATGCTTAAAGGCTAACAGTATCTCTATCTCACCTAGTATAAAAATTATTTTTCAATTTCCATAAATTTTCTTTTCAAAAAAATAATAAATTCTTTAGGACTTGCTGCCTTCTTTCCTACCACTACCACTGTAATCCAAACGGCCTTCATCTCTCCCCTGTACACATATAATTGTGTTTTCACTGGCCTCCTTCAGTATGCTTTGCATCTGCTACAGAACTTTCTCTTTGCTACAGAAACAGTAATCTTTTGAAAACTAATTTGACTATGATCTGTTTAAAATTTATTAAAGCTTCCATTATTCTAACAATAATCAAGAATCCTGTATCAAATAATTAGTTCTTCCTGTCATACTGACATCCTCTGAAACGTTACTTTATTGACCCCAGGAGATGGTCACACCTCTAAATGAATCATTAGGTAAGTAGCTGTTTAAGGTCTTTCTCTTCCATTAACATGTAAGCTTTGTAAAAAGAGAGAGACTTTGTTATTTGACACTGTCTTCATAGTACCTAATACAATGCCTTGTTCAAAGGTACTTATTAAATGTATGTATGTAGAAAGAATAAATCAGTAAAACCACCTAGAACAAACCAAGTGTGAATGAAGATTTGACACACGTAAAAAAAAATACATATCTAAAAATGACCTGTGTATTAAAAGGGGTGACATTATTTCTAGAAAGCCTTCATGATAAATATTAGTTGTGCTCAGATTTATTCATTGATTTCTCTCCATACCAGGTACCAGCTGGTACTTAGATGGAAAAAGTTTGCAAGATATAATTCTGATCTTGTAGAGCCCACAGCCAGGGTGGAAAGGGGAAAGATTTATCCTTAGAAAAATAACCATGCAACTCTAAGAAAGAAGTGATTAAACATGACTATGTAAATTTATCAAATAATTTGATATCTGAGAGAGTTGTTTGTTTTTTTTTTAAGATTTTTTAATTTATTATTTCCAGAGAGAGAGGAAGGGAGAGAGACAGAGAGGGAGAGAAACATCAATGTATGGTTGCCTTTCACCTTTTCCTGCAACGGACCTGGCTGGGGAATTGAACAGCAACCTTTGGGTTTGCAGGCCTGTGCCTTATCCACTGTGCTACCAGCCAGGGCCTAATATCTGAGAGTTTGACAGATGAATAAATAAGATTAGAATTTAGCCAGAAAGGAGAGCACATTCAAAATCATGAGTCAAATAAAGAGCCTGGTATGATCTGAAATGGAAATCATCAAATCTGAATTTTTTTTTTTCCTCAAAAATTTTACTATTTTCAGAGAGAGGGGCAGGGAGGAAGGAAGAAAGGGAGAGAAGCATCAATGTATGGTTGCTTTTCACCTGCCTACTGTGGGTATTTACACAAAAAAGGGAAAATAGGTTACTTGAAACTTCTTTTTGATTCTTTGCAAGCCCTTCCTTCCCCTTATCATACCTCCACAGTTCCCAAGAGCCCTCTTCTCAGTGATCTTAAGGTTTTCAAAGAACTAATCTTATCTGCTAGGTGTTTTCGTATCCTTTCCTTTGGCTGTGATATTCAGATAAATCAAAATAGGACAGTCAAACTCACATCTATTCAACTAGTAGTGCCCCAAAGGGCAGGAAAATGTTGATAAAGATGCAGGTTCTGGCTCTGGCTTGTGGCTCAGTGGATATGCAGGCAGCCTGCAAACTCAAAGGTCACTGGTTCGATTTCCAGTCAGGGAACATAACCAGGTTGCAAGCCAGATCTCCAGCCAGGTCTGTAGCTGGAGGCAGGTGAAAGGCAACCATACATTGATGTTTTCTCTCCCTTTCTTCCTTCTTCCCTGACCTTCTCTCTGGAAATAATGAATAAAATCTTTTAAAAAAATGCAGGTTCTTTTACTGTCCCTAAATTGTGGTTCTGTTAAGGTCACGTACTGAATAAGCTAGAACAAGTTGTTTATGTTCTTCAGGCCTCTGTTTTCTCATCTATGAACAGGAAAAAAGAAATAACAGTCTCTACTTCATGGAGTCCTTAGGAAGATTAAAGGAAATAATTCACATAGCCCATTTAAGAGTTCCTGAAACATTCTTATGTGCTAGCTATTGCGAAATGACAAAATCTAGCTCTTGACTTTAGTTTTCCATTGTTCATACTCCTTGAAGAGTAGAATTCAGCATAAAGTAAATACGTGTACACTTTCCACCTCTATCCTTTAAGGCCTTCTTATCTTTCTAGTTGGAATTACTCAGAAGTCATTGTTTTCTTCCCTGTGAACTTTATGACTGTTTTACTATACTAAACCAGTCTTATTATGTTTCATAGTTTCTTGCACAATTGTCTGACATTCACACTAAATTTAGAGCTCTTTGAAGTCTGGAACTATGTCAGTGATTATGTCACTAAAGTCTAACACAAGAGGTAAGAAGTTGATCAAAGTCATTCATTTATTCATTTTAATCATCTGTTTATGTTTACACAAATTATCAAGATACAAGAAAGCACCAGTGCATGTTGAATGCCTCTTACCCACAAGCCATATGTTGTCTTACAGCTTTTAGTTGTTGACCTTCTTTGTGTTAGAGTAGAAGCATCGTGTAGTGTGAAGAGGGTGTTCTGGAGTTGAAATTTGATTATCCACATATTGGTGTTTGATACTGGGAAAGTCACTTAAATTCTATTTGGATCAGTATCCTCACCTCTTTCTAGGGATAATAATGCTTATCTAATACATAGTTGGTAAATGACGCATGTATGGCATCTGCATGGGGCAAGCTCTCGGGTAAGAGGAGGCATTGCTATCTGTTCATCATCAAGAAGTCGCTGATAATAGTTCTATTCAGAAATATTATTTAAAACCCAGATATAATTATAATTCTAAAGCTTTAGATCTCTATGTTAGTCATAGTCATAGCAATTATTATAATAGTTATTCTCATTATTATTATTTAGGCTTAAACACAAAATATCCACAGTTTTTCTAGGTAATCAAGCAAGAAGTTCCCAAAGATGATTTCAAAACTGCTTGATGCAGTAGGCTCTTGAATACATCACATTCATTTAGTGATCATATCTCTGAAATATTCTGATCCCAATATTTCAGGTTAAGAAACTGAGATTCAAGGAATTAAAGTAAAATTTCCCAAGGTCACAGAACAGCAGCTAGTTTTCCCTGATTTTAATTCTATCTCTTTCCATGGCTTTCATGTACAAAATATATATTAAGAAGAATGGGTATGAATTTAAAGATCCTTGCAACTTGGCTCATGTAATAATACATTGGTGAAAAGTTAAGAACTGTAGTGTAATGCACTTTCCTGATATAAAGAGTTTAATGATAACATTGTAAAAACATAAGGTTTTTAATTTAATCCTCACCAAGGATGTGTTTATTGATTTTAGAGAGAGAGAGACAAAGGGAGAGAGAAGGAGGGGGAGGAAGAAAAGGGGAGAGTGAGGGAGACAAACATGTATCGGTTGTCTTCCATATGTGCCAAGATGGGGATCAAACCTACAGTCTAGGTATTTATCCTGACTAGATATCAAACCTGCAACCTTTTTGGGTACAGGTCAATGCTGAAACCAACTGAACCACCCTGCCAGGGCAAAATATAAGGTTTTGTACTCTCTCAAAATAAATTGGTCACACTTTATACAGCAATTCACATGCAAGAAATTGAACTTTACCTGAATCTTGTAGGTAGCTATAGTCATAGCCCAGGTCTCGTGATGAAATAAAGAAATCACCATTTCTGTAGAGAGGTATGAAAGGAACCATGTAAGATTCCCGATTATGTCCAATGGGTGCATTGGCTTCCGGATAAACTTCTTGAAGAGGGTGGTACCTTCGGAGCCACTGTTCAAAAATACTACAAAGGAAAGGATTATTCAGATTAAGAAACATATTGTTTATAAAATGAATATTTTGATTTCTTAAAGTAAAATAATAAAATATATTTTAAATTCCCAAGATATGGAAAGATGCCAAATACATTTTTCATTCTTTGAAAGTATTTTGTAAAGCATTGGTTTATGCTGTCAGGCCCTGATGAAACTCATTCATTTTAAAGAAACGTTAAAGGATGACTTTGAAACAGGAATTATTTTAGAAGATAAAGCTAACATGACAAGTTTAGATCCTTCAGAATGGTGCAAAACAAGGATGATTATTGGTTGAGTGAAAGGTGAGTCAGTTACAAATTAAATATGTTTCTTATGTCAAAGAAAGTTAGGCCAAAGAAAAAAATATACAAAACTAAATGGGAATTAATAATGGAATTTGGTCACTTTTTTTTTTTTTATCATGGTGGAGACCTTTAATGATTTCAGCCTTCTCATGTTTGGTGAAGTGTATACTTTAATAAATCTTGGAGGGTGAAAGAGCTCACCTCTCATGGGAAGTTAAAAACATTTACTTGGTTTCCCAACTTTTTCTGAAGCTTAAGTATTACTATATAATTGATACTCAGCCAATCATCCATACCCATCCAAGACTTTGAAAGAAGACATACTGACACAAAAAATTAAGGACAATTGAAAACCAGTCTAGTAGTGAACAATGACAGTTGTAATAACACCATCTGGTTTTTAGGAGCAGCAACAGCAGAGGTATCAGGGGCATCCTGTGTTCTATAGCATTATTTTGGCAGAATGACTTAGCTGCTGCCCTCTTCCCTTGTTTCCATCTGTTTCTGAACTGCTTCTCCATGATTTCCTGACCTATCCCTCAGCAAATTATTTTCCTGTTTAAATTAGCCAGAGTTAGTTTCTGTGACTTTCAATTTAAAACTCTGACTCAACAATTGATAAAATATTAAATGATCAAAAAGGTCCAGTGAGAATGAAGTAGAAGTTGAAGTGATAGCAGAATTGATAGTGGGACATTTGTAGTATGAAAAAGAGAATGACTTTATATTATCAGGCTGTATAACGTGGAGGAAGAACATGGGTATGGAGTGAGAGCACTCCCTTTGAGGCCTAGCTCTGTAGGTTAAGAGCTGTGTGATTCAAAGCAGTCACTAAAACTTTTGGAGTCTTAGCCTTCTCATCCTTGAAATGAAAGTAATATATGTCCTATCTGTAGTTTTTGTGAAAGTGAAAAATAAGTAAGCTATTTTTACTTAGTTTAAAATTTAACCTAGGAGTAAAAGGCTAGTGTCAAAAAGGTGGAGTTTTTTAAAAAAGGTGATAATGCTTCAAATAAACAGAATAAAATACAACACACTGAACATTTTGAAGGGCAATAAAGAAGAGAACAGGGAAGCCAGACAGCAGGAGTGATGATCATTTTTCTGTGATAGAAAATAATTGTATTTGCTTAGGGAATCTGGACTTCAAACATTAGCTCTGGTCAAAGTTAATTTTTAATTGTGAATTAATTGAGGTATTAGCAGGTCACAGATAAACAGTGAAAATACCAACTGCTCTCTAACTTGTTCAGTTATTAAATATGTTTGTTTACTGATTACCTACTATATGTCCAGTTTTTTGGATAAATATGAAACTGTAAAAACCTGAGTTCTGTGCATTATGACAAGGGAAATTTGTGAAATTTCTTAACCTGTTTGATTTTCCTTTTCTTCATATGCAAAATGGGAATAATGTTTATGTCATGAAGGTATTGTGAGGATTAATTAAAGTAACCTAAGATACATAATAAAATGCTTGACAAATGGTACACAGAAACTATCATCATCCCTATCCCCCTCTTTTTCTTCTTTATCTTCCTTATTATTAATGTTATACTGTGAGAACTTTCCAGTTGGTGGTGAGAAATATGAGACATGCTATAGCAGAAATGTTAAAGCCATGTATATTTGAGCTAGATGTTTAAGAATGATTATTATTTGGTAGGCCCAAATGCAAAGGGAGAGGATTTGAGGAGATTGGTTGTTCTGTGCTTTCATTACCTCAAGTAATTGGAAACTGGCTTAACAAATAAACCCCAAATCCTATTAAAGTCCCGTAATTTTACAAATTAGTCTTTTTTTCCTATTGACTTTTAGAGAGTGAGGGAGAGAGAACCAATTTGTCATTCCACTTGTTTATGCAGTCATTAGTTGATTCTTGTATGTGCCCTGGTTGGGGAATGAACCCGCAAACTTGGTGTCTGGGGATGATACATTAACCAGCTGAGCTACCCAGCCGGGGCTAGTCTTTTTATTTACTTCTACAGTGTTCTGTTCACAAGCATTACTTAGTCCTTACACAGGGTGTGGGCAGAAGTAGGTTTATAGTTGTAAGTATGCAAAACATAATTTATTTTTATATTTATTCTTATATTTTTTATTGTTGCATCATTTTCTGTACAAACAACTGTAATCCTGCTTTTGCTTCACCCTGTATACAGTTCAGAAAATATTGTATAAACAAACAAAAAAGAGAAAAGAAAAAAATTACATGTAATGCTCATTTTTGTTATATCTAGTTTTAAAAATACAATACATATATTTTATCAAAAAATCATAATGTCTTATTAGGCATTTTATTTGCACCAAACAGTGTTTAAACAATGTTTACAAGTTTTCAACTGGTAAATCTGTTTTTTAAGGGGAAGAAGGCTCTCTGGCAATCTTTCCCCCACCCCTGTTAAATGGATTGATTTAGGAATAGGCCAATATTCAATGAGCTATTAGACAAGGGCTTGGGTCAAACACTGTGCCTTTTATAAACTAAGAAAAGTTATCACTATAGTTCAATTTATAAATAATCTTGTTTCTGCCAAGAAATAATTCTTTACCTAGATAAGACAAGGACATCAATTCTTAGCACCAAAAAATTTAATGGATGAAACCATTAATGTGCTCACCTACCTTATCAACCTTTTAAAATGAAGGTATTAATCTTGATTAAATTCTTCATCGGTGGCTTTCACCATCAGTTTATTTCATCAAATCATGTCTAGAATAGCTCACTAATGTTTAACTTAGATAATCACACTGACATTTAGGGGAAAAATATTCTCTTATGAAGGATTCATTTAAACTTTTTCTAGATAGTTTCTAGAAGTCTGAGCAACAATAAAATGTACAAAAAGAAGTTAGGAAAAGGCCAAGATGATGACAGATGGAAACAAGAAGGAATGTATTTTATACATAAAAGTAACTTGTTTTTTTAATTTTTACCATTTTTATTGAATAAATCCAACATATGACATTGTGTAAGTTGACAGCATATAGTCTGTTACTTTAATACATTTCTATATTATAGTAGGATTGGTGATGTAGGGATATTTATCACATTACATAATTATAGCAGAATATTATTGACTGTATTGTACTGTACATTAAATCTCTGTGGCTTGTTTACTACTTATCACAAGGTTGTACTCTTAAATACTGTCACTCAAATAACTCCCCTACCCGCTGGAATCCACTATTTTACTCTCTGTGTTTCACAGGTTTAACTTTTTAGATTCCACATGCAAGTGATACTATAAAGTGCTTTTTCTGTCTGACTTATCTCATTTAGCATAATGTGTTCAAAGGTCAATCTATGTTGTCACAGATGAAAAGATATTTTCCTTTCTCATGGCTGAATAATACTTTATTGTATATATATACTAGATCTTTTCTTGAGTTAAGAATTTTTAACTTAATTTATTGTTGTATTGCAATTGTCCCATTTTTCCCCTATTGGTCTCCCCTGCCCCACCCACCCCATCCCTCTCCCTCAGTTACACAGGTTTTAGATTTCACATGTAAAGACCCTGATAACTCTCATTTTTACAACAAGAAAAAACAAGATAAATGGAAAATCAACAACTTTGCTTGGACCCATGAGAGACCTGAAGTCACAGAGCAAACTGCCTCTGGAAAAACTGCAGACAAGTGCATCCAGAGGAATGTAAATGAGATTTGGTTACCAGGAGGAGAAGAAGATGGATCCATAACCTGGCAGGAATATTTAAACATTTTTATGAACAAAGATACCACAGAAATTTGAAGACTTCGGCACATATAGGCTACAAAAATCATTAAACACTGTTGTTGCCAGATTAACATAAATTCTTACATTGATGACCTATGTACCTCAGTACCTATCACCCAGTAAAACATGTCTGACTTTCAATAATAAATTACAAGGTATTCTAAAAGACAAGAACAGATGGGCGATGCAAGCAGAGATGTGGAAACTTTAAGAATAAAAGAAAAGAAAATGCTAGAAATAAAAAACACTGTAATGAGAATAAAAAAGATTTCAATGGACTCAGTAGACTCAACACAGATGAGGAAAGAGTCAGTGAGCTTGAAGATAGGAACTTTCAAAACTGAAATACAAAGTGAAGAAAAGAACAACAACAACAACAAAAAACTCTGGGACAATATCAAAGGGGTAACATGCATGTAATTAGAATAACAGAATAAGAAAGAGTAAACAGAACAGAAGAAATATTCTTCAATGAAAACCAAAGGAGCCAACCACAATAGTTCCCAATGATCAAAAGTGGAAAACTTTGAGCCACAGAATAAGCAAGGTAGCATTAGATTATAACCCAAAGTATAACTAAATATAGATGGGTCCATACTGATGTACATAAATACTTACATATGTATGTACATATTACGTACATACATGCATATATATGTAGGCATTCTGCAGAACAGCTGAGCAGTACTCCTCAAAACTGTCAAGGTTGTCATACAAGGAAAGTTTGAAAAATGACACAGCCAGGAGGAGCCTAAGGGACCTGATGATTAAATGTAATGTGTTATAGTGAATGGAATCCTGAAACAGAAAAAGATATTAGATAACTAAAGTATGGATCTTGATTAATAATAATGTATTAGTATTATTTCATTAATTATGAATGTTTTTTAATAATTAAGATGGAGTACATTAGAATTCTTTCTTTGAAAAAATTTTGTATGTGCATGGAAAACTATTCTAAAATGAGTATTTATTTTAAAAAAACCAATAAGGAAACCTTAATGTAGTTAGATATTTTGTACATTCACTACAACCACAACAAAAATATAACATGCTCATGCACAATAGAAACCTTGTAATTTATGTGTTCATCTATTTCACAAGTAAAGAGGTACATTCTGAGCATCTTTAATAAACTGACTCTGTGTAAGGTATTGGTGAAGCTCCATTTGTGCTACTTAGAGTCTGTTGGTGGAGATAGATAGCAACCAGAGATTTCAGCCACATACCTATAATTATAGACTGGTGAATACTATGGAAGAAAACAGCATGATACCAAGATTTAATGGGGAGACATCATTTAGTCTCCTGCCTTTGGGAAAGTCTTTGATGGTACATGTATATATATATTTCAAGATTTTATTTATTTTTAGAAAGAGGGGAGGGGAGGGAGAAAGAGAGAGAGAAACCTCAATGTGTGGTTGCCTCTCTTGGCTCCCAACTGGGAACCTGGCCTGCAACCCAGGCATGTGCCCTAACTGGTAACTGAACCTGTGACTCATTAGTTCACAGACTGTTGCTCAATCCACTGTGCCAAACCAGCCAGGGTCGATGGTATGTTAAACCTAGAGTTGAAGAATGAATATTTAGAGAAATGGTAGAGGTGTTCCTGAAGATTAGAATATAATTTGCAAAGGCCTTTTGATGAGAGGTACAAAACAAGTTCATGAAACTAAATGACAGATATGCTTATGAAGAGTAAGGAGGGAGTAGCTCAAGATAAGGCTAGAGAGGTAAATGGGAACCTCCCCCCAGATCATGAAGAGTAGAGGAGGCCATTTGAGAAACATTTGTAGTTTTTCTTTAGAGAAATAGGAAGCCACTGGCCACTGTTTGTATCTGGGATGGTAGGTGTTAATATGAACAAATCATCATTTTAAAAAGATTACATAGATTGTGTTGTGGAGGAGGGGTTGACAGATTGAGTTGATGTGTAAGGATCAAAGAATGAGGAAATCAATGAGAAAACTATGTGTAGTCACAAAGGTGATGTGTGGCTATCCAAGCGGTAAAACTAACTGAAGGTAAGATGTCACAGAAGACTCCATGTTTTCTGGTTTATGCAGTGGAACAAGATATTTTTATTCCCAAAGATTTAGATCACTGGAGAAGTGTAGCATGAGAAAGGAATGTTAATATTCTGAGTTTTAACAAATTGTGCTTGAAGATGCCTTTGAAACATTCCAATGGGGATCTTAGGTGGATATTTGGGTCTGAATTTCAGAGCAAGATTTACTCTGGAAATACAAATTGAGACACTATCAACCTGTGGTAAATAAGTGAAGCTATGAGAGCAGTGAGACTATAAAAAGATTAAGACAATCTGGGATTATTTTTCTCAGACGTCATCTTTTTGAAAAGGACAGATGAAGCGATAATTGCATGGTCTTTGAAAACCACAGCTTGAGATGCCTCCAGCCGTCTATTTAAAATCCTAGTCACTCAAAATGTATTGAGCATTTCCTATTTTTTCACTTTTTTTTTACATTCGTTTTTTCTTCCATGTAGCCCTAGTTTTGAAACATTTACTCGCTGAAACAAACCTTAATTATTAAATGACAATAAATATCTTTATTTAAACTCAGAGAAGTCCCTCTAAGCCTCTAAACTTATAGAAATCTACTCATGTGGAATGGGGACGGAATTATCTACTTTAACACGATTATGAGAATAAAAAGGAAATAAAATGTAGAATAATAACACAAGGATAAAATTAAAGAATATCCATAATGTAGTCAGCCCAGTTCCTAAAAAGTAATAGTTTATGTCTTCTTTCCTTCCAAACACCTTGTTTTACCGAGTAAACATCACAGCTAGTTAGTAGCACTAACAAGATCGAAGTTGAGTGATCTGTTGCCAATTATGGTAAATGCCCTTGCTCTTGTGTGCTTACATAGGGTGGTGGGAGTGTTCTGCAGCTGTGAGAATGCACGTGCTTCTAATATGGCCTATGTGCAGATCATCTCTCTAAGAAAACTTGGAAGGGGGCTCTGCTTGACTTTCATCTTGAAATATAAGCTATTCAATAGACACCTGCGTTAATTACAGAGTATTTACACTAAGTGTTCCTTTGCCCTAAAGACTCACAGGTCTCACAGGTTTATACATAAGGAACAGAAATGAAAATGATACAAAAAGATCAGGGAAGGATGTGCATCAGCATAGCAAATACACCAAAAGAGATAGAGTGGAATTATTTTTTAACGGCAGAAAATGTAAAATAGAGAAAGATTATATAGCATCTGAGTATGTGGTGAATGGGTTGTATGTTAGGCAAGGTTTTCCAGAAAAACAGAACCAACAGAATGTATGTATGTGTGTGTGCCTGCACACACACCAAGAGAGAAATACACACACACACATACACACACACACATACACATATGGAGAAACAGAATAATGTTTGAATGCATGGCTGGGCACCATGACCTAGACAAGTTGACATAATATTAACTAACACAGGTACTGTCTGGTAAGGCATCCCATTGTAGATGGCACTTGAACCTTAGTTTTGAAAACTCAATAGCAGAAGTCTGGGTAAAGTAATAAAAGGGAAAAGGCAGTTTAGAAATAGTAAGGCACAAGAACCAAGAGGTTTGCTTTTGGGGCCTTGAAAGTAGTCCAGAAGGGTTACAGGGAAGAATGTACATGGTACAAGTGGCTAAACCAAGATAACATAGGGCTGTATACGCATTATAAAAAGTAGAGAGTCTGAATATTAACCTGACATCTATGAAGAGCCATTGGAAATTTTTAAGTAAAGAATGAAGTAATCATGTTTAATTAATATATAATTAAATGAATCAACAGCTGAATTTGGGTGCCCAAAGAGTAACCAGGTAATAGATCATGAGCCTTGCTGCAACTACTAGAAAAATTTAGAGCCTCCTTTGGGTTTGAAATAACAGTGTCCCAGTAGGTTTTTTTGTTCATGCTTCTAGCTGATAGAACTCATTTAAGAAGTATTTGAAAGTTTTTAATGAAAAACAACACTTTTAAAAGAAACAGACACATTAAGAGCACAGACTGTTAGGCCGAGTAGCTGCAAATGAAAAGCCTATTATACAGTGAAGAAGCTCAACTGGGCCTAAACTCATTGAATATAATTTCAAATATACAACCTACAACTTTTTAGCTCAGTTGTGGAAAGGGCACACTAGTCCTTAGGGAATGCATAATGGAGTGAAAACCAGATTCAGATCACTTAAGCTAATGCTGAAACTTGAGGGAAGTTAGTGTAAAAACGAAAATATCAGTGATAATGAACCAAAAAGAACCAAAGAATTAAAGTCTAAGAAAGAAAAGGCCATTTCACATAGTTTTTTTTTCCCTTTTCCAATAAACACTTTTTGGGTATCATTAAGTGGCAAGACACCCTGCTGTGAACTGTGTTGAGAGCAGATTAAAAGCAAGCCACAGTGCTCCACAAGTGATTGTAATGTGCACCCTTGACTGGGAGCCACTGTGTTCAGCAGAAATTGCACTCAAATCAAATGAGCCAGGCTGCACTCTCAAGGCCATAGCTAGTCAGAATGAATGTGTGAAAAGGTATCATAAAAGGCCATCCCCCCAGACAAAGTTGAGTGTAAGTAGGGAACAGACTATTCCTTTAGCTCTCAATAGGTATTACTGATTGACCTTCAAGTTTTTAAGTTCTTATATATTCTGTCTTACATTCACTACATATCAAGCTCCAAGGATGGATAAGAATAGATCCACTCATCACATCTCACTTCATGGTGTGATGAAGAGATACATAAATTTCAGAATGATGTAAACAATGCCCTTGGAAGCATGTGTATAAAACCTTTGGGATTACAGTAGAATCAGAGTCCAGGCAAATTTTATAGTGGGATGTATTTAAACTGGGTAAGTAGGTAGATTATGGGGAAGGCATTATATTCAAAATACAGACATGTAGGGAGCCTGGGCACTGATACAATTGAAAAATGAAAGTAGAGATTGGTGGGTCAGAATGGAATATGGAATAGTGCAGAGTAATAGGAAACAAGACTGGAAAAGTGAGAAGGGTTAGATTATGAAAGACATTCTATGTACCAACTGGGGAAGGTAGTTTGGATTTGATCCTGAGAGTTAATTTGCCAACTAAGTATATTAAACAGTGACCATAATTTGATTTGAATTTTAGAACTATAATCATAGTGGATATATATATTATATTACATATTACATTAAATAATTAATCAAAATGTATTCCATCTATGGAAAATCTACATTAAATAATAATAGATCAAAATGTATACTTCCATCTGTTGGAGATTACAGTGTATCAGTGGACCAATGATGAATATGGTAACTTCTACATATGCAGACAACTAGTTCTTTTCTTAAGAAGGCTATGCTGCCACCGTCCTCCCCAAATTTTTCTTCATTTAACACAAACTTTTTTCATTGGTTTCTATTTTTTATTAGAATAGTGCTTCTGAGTCTCATAAAATAAAAAATGGCTCAAATCAGTAGTAATTCCATTTAGCAGGTAGTCATGTATCTGGTATTATGCTTGTGATCTTGACAGTCATTCTTCAACAGTACTATAGAAGGTGTAAGTAGTAGTAGTGAGAACTAGCATGCCAATTATATGCCAAGTCCTGTCATAGTTCTTCTCATGTAGAACTCATTTGATCAAAACAATCCTATGACATATGTTTTATTCTTGTTATCCTTATTTTCCAAGATGGGAAAACTAAAGAAAAATAGGATAAGAAATATGCCCAAGGTTACACAGCTAGGAAGTGCCAAGTAGCAGAATTAAGATTCAAATCTAGGCAGTTTAATTACAGTGAATGTTCTTAGCATTAATGAAGTGTCACCTCACAACAGTAGTCACATTAAATCACATAAAAAAAAAAAAAAAAACAAGAAAACAAATTTAAAAATGGGAATTTGGATAACTTTCCTCCATTCATTTAGTTAATAAATAGAGCAGCAGAAATCAAACACAGGTTTGTTGCACTTGATACTTTCCATTACACCAGTGTTTCTAATTGGGTGTTTGGTAGCCATGCACTCACATGTACACATACACACATACACACACATGGTGAATTTGTCATTTAACCAAGAAAAGAAAAGGAATATTGAAAAAGAGCTTCTAGTGGAAAGACCTATGGCATTTTGAATTAGAAATTAAAGCTCGATCTGTTCACTGCTGTATCAATAAAACCTACAGTACTGCCTATACATAATTGGTACTCAGATAAACAAGACACTCAGAGGATTTCTAGAACCTGTTTTCTGGGAGTGAGGAGCATTTATTATATATTTCTTTAAAACATATCCTCAGAAAAGAGTTATTGAGGATCCATCCATGTAGGCAAGTGTGGGCAGAGTGCATGGTCAAGTGGGAGATAAAAGGCTTCAAAAGGAAGAGCTGTTCCCTTAATCAGCTTTAGGGAGAAAAGTCACTTATTCCATTTACATATTTTTGGTATTTTTACTTTAGCCAAGGCCCAAGGAGTGTATCTGATATGGGAAGGTGTCTTTATTTTTATTTATTTAAATATTTTTATTTACTATTTTCAGAGAGTGGGGAAGGGAGTGAGGCAGAGAGGGAAAGAGACACCAATGTATGGTTGCCTTTCACCTGCCTCCAGCTGTGGACCTGGCTGGAGACCTGGCTTGCAACCTGAGGTGTCTTTAGATACTACAGTAAAAGTTATCATCATTCATGCTAATAATAAATATAAGTTTAAGGTTATCATCATTCCTGTCAAGAGCACCAGACCCATTCTATGATTTCCAACATCCTCTCTGAATTATTTCACCCACTTCTGAGGATTACAGTAGAGAGTTCACCATATGTCTTATGCCCATACAGATGGAGAATGCCTTTATTTGGAGTGATAAGGCTATCACCACCATTATGGCGTAAGGCCCTTCAGACACACACTGTATGACTTGCAGCCTCACGAGGAATGGCTATGGTTTGATGGGAATTCAGAGACCATAACCTAGAGGTCCTTGAATTCACAATTGCACAAAAAACTATAATTGCATTAATCAATTTTCTCCAAACTTCAACTGGAATTAAAGTATCTTTTATTTTCATCATAGATTCTATGGATCCCTATTAATAAAATCACTAAGAATCTCATTCTGTATCTTGAATCACTAATAATTTGCCAGCTCATTAATATCTCACCTGTATATTAGTATATTAGTACCTGTATATTAGTATCTTAGTACCTCACCTGTATATCTTCTGGATTTCATCTCTTCTTCAGAACATATAATGAGGAAAATGAATAGGTTAGTTTGGTGCCTCAGAATAAAAGAGGGAGTTTCAATAACTTTCCTCAGTTCATTTAGTTAATAAATGGAGAAATGTGGGCAGACAGGATAAAAAAGCAAAAATATATGGTGTTAACGTAAGGCATTTGAATTTATTCCATATGTACTGATAGTTGCAGTTGCCATTTGAGAAGATGAAATGTAAAGAAGTTGTGCACAGAAAGATTTATGTGGAAGTGTAGTTTAGGATGGATTTTGTATTGCAGAGATTGGAGGCCAGAGACCAACACATTGGGGTAGCTAAGTACTTAGGGCCTATACTAAAAATATGAGAACAATCAAAAGAAATATCTGTAGACAAAACAGGAGAGCAAAGAAGGTCACAAATGTTTAAACACCAGGAATGTCATCTGGCAGAAGGAAAATTCAGTGTGAGCTCAAATGCTTTTTTCTAATCAACAGCAAACATCATGACACCTAGAAATACGCATATTTGTGATATACAGTTAAAGAAATGTATGGAACACAAATACACAAATTATGGAGTGATATTACTATCATTGGAAATTTAGAAGAGAAAAAATATAAAGTGTTGAAAGCTGGCTTAGAAACAAAGAAGATAATGTGCAACAGCCTTGAGAAAGCAAACCCAACTGGAGTTGACAGCCTGACATCTTACGATAGACAATTCTGACTGCAGGAAAAAAAGAGCCCAGGAAAAGCTAAACCAAGGCCTGAAAAGGAGGTTATTTTTATGTGTTTTCCTTTAAAATAGTAGTTACATACCCGTCTATCTACCTTTTTTTTTTTTTTTCCCTCTGGAGCCAAAATCTTCAACTAATAATATTTCAAGTCTCTTTACATTTCTGTTCTTCTAATCTCCTCTTCCAGTTGAAAAAAAATGACAAGTGTATTTCTTACAAAGGTCAGTAATCTGAGTGTCAACTATCCTATAGTCAAAAATGCAAATTGTCACCTTAGGCAAAGGACAACTTAATTATTCTGTTTGTATTGGATCCCCACTATGGGAAGGGAACCAACATAAAGGGAAGAATGCCTGTCTTCTATGCTAAGAAGTAATGTATAGAAAGGTGTGAAATTAGTGAAGCCCATAAAATGACCAAAGAATAGCAAAGTGTAGAAGATCAAAGGAGCAAACAGACCATCTCAGGAAGAGTTAGGAATAAATTTAAGGGCCTATCACAGTGAGAACTTTGGGATCTCTATAAATGTCACAAGTTTTTTATCACTTATTTTGTATTTTTCCCAAGTGATTATTAGTAAAATTCATGAAAAGAAAAACACATCAAGGGAAATAGTAACTGGGGAGGTACATTCTCCTCTGTAGGCAAGTGGCAGAGAAAGAATTCTGAGTGATAGAATTAATGTGACAACCACAGTTGCAAATTTTTCCTTGAGTTCAGCAACTAATAGTACAGTACCTGGTCATCCTTTGCATAGAATAGAAACCTTACATTCTCTACATTCTCCATCTGAAATCAGGGTCTATATTTGTTGATCCCCAAACTCAAAGATGCCCACACAGACTTCAGCCAATATTTCTGAGTGGCTACTATGATTCTTGTATGTAAAGGCCTCAGAAATATTGTTCTTGCACTTAAAAGCATCCAACATCTGGAAGGGAAAACAGATACATGAACATGAAATTTTAATGGACACTATTGATAGAAATAAGTAAAAGACAGTCAAAAGAAGGATAGGATCAGCTTTGATGGGAAGGAAAAATAAGTAATGTTGGAGCTGGAGCTTGAAGGGTTGCTAGAAGCTTAGCTGGTGGAAGAAGAGGAAGGGACAACTTGGTAGAGAATTCCAAGGAAGAGATAACAGTTTGCACACTGGTCTTTTGGAGTGGGGTACATTCCTGATGATTCCAGTTGAGAAATTTTGACTCTCCCTAACTGGGGGATAGGTGAGTGTACTTTGCGTTCAACTTTCAGTGCCTTTAGTTATGGTATCTATTTTTCATTTTCTCCTCAAAGGATGTTTGCTGCCCTTCTCTGCATTTAGAAACTTGTATGCAAATAGGAAGGAACTTCATAATTAATCATGTCATATCAAAATATTTTGGGTCTGTCAGTTTGTGAAAGCATTAGAGAAATTTTGAAAAATATTTTACTTGCCTTTTTCCATAAAAAGAATTCCCAAGGGAGGAGTATCTGAAGAAAGTTATACTTGGGGGACAAAAGATGCTATAGAATAAAGTTATTATTAGAACATATCATAGTTATGAAGCTATTATCATACAGACCCAAATGCACTCTTTTAGATGCAGTTGATATAATTTGTTGATTTGATTCAGCTTCTTTCTCAAATTGCAAGTTTTTTTCCTCAATAGCCCATGTTAAAAACTATAGGGACAGAGATAGAGGCTAGGCATAGGTTCAACAGTATAGCTTTCCTTCTCACAAAGGCTGACCTAGCTACCACTACATGGAGTGTTAAATATGCTAATACCAGAGACCACCTATGAGATTCTGATAAAACACCATTTCTTTGGAGCAGGGGAACATTCATTCACTAGTACGTTGATTGTTTTGGACTTCTATCATCAGAAAGTATATAGCAATTGAATTTGCTGGAATAGATGAGTATCTGTATATGGATTTGCTACCTCTGTGGCTAATGCATCTGCCAGCACCACCCATGGAACGTTTCTTTATTAACACATTATTCTGGCCAACTTGGCTTCTGACAACAGAACTCATTCCACATCAAAAAACTACTATTGCCTGGGGAATTCACCAGCTTTACCACATAGTCCATTACTTAAAAGCAGCAATTTTCAGCTGGTGTGCCACAAGACTTTTTAAAACATGCAGTACCTGATTATTTAATCAGGGGCACTGATCTTTTTCTCTCTTAGATTGTCAAATTAAAAGATGGCAACATAGCCCTGGCTGGTGGCTTAGTGGATTGGTGCCAGTCTGTGAACCCAAAGGTCGCTGGTTCGATTCCCAGTCAGGGCATATAACCAGGCGGCAAGCCAGGTCTCCAGCCAGATCTGTAGCTGGAGGCAGGTGAAACGCAACCATACACTGATGTTTCTCTCCCTTTCTTCCATCCTGCCTGCCCTTCTCTCTGAGAATAATGAATAAAAATTAAAAATTAAAAATAAATTTAAAAAAAGATAACAACTAACAAGCCAATGGCTGTCCACTGTGAATGCTCTCTCTTGAACCATAAATAAATAGGCCACATAATAGAGGTGCATCTTATTGGTCAAGTTGCATAATAAGGTTGTGTCTGATGGTTTAATTTTTGGCACCAAAAATCCTTATATACAAATATAGGCACCTGGTGTTTTAAAAAGTCACTGTGGGGCGAAAAGTGTAGGTAATTACTATCACTATTACTACTGTTATTATTATTATTATTATTATTATTATAAATTACTCAATTATACCTAGTTTTGTCAGATTGGCAAAAATTTATTTTTTGTGCCATGAAATTTTAATAACTAGGTGGGCCATGAGATGAAAAATGTTGAAAATCTCTAACTAAAAGCAACTGACCTAATAAAAGTATAGATTGACCATTCAAGACTCAGCTAGGGTACCAGCTGGAAGAAAACATCCTGAAGAGTTAAGGCGTGGCTTACAAGGACAGTATGTGCTTTGAATCACCAACTTGTCTTTCTCCCATATGCATTCTCTACAGGTTCTAGAATAAAAGTGGAAATGAGAATGGTTTCTTTCTCAGTTACATCTTATAGGCCACTTACATAATATTTCCCCACCACTGAAAGTTTGAAATTGTCTGCTTTTTTCTTTTGTTTCCCAAGTAGGACTGCTCTGCAAGGTCATGTAGCATGAAGCGGTATTTCATTGAATTGGAAATTTATTTGATATTTTCGGTACTTAATGCCGCTCAAAGTATGTGTAAGAAAGAAGGATATTAAATTGGTTGGTGTGATCAATCCTGGTTTTCAAGGTGTATTTGAGGTGTTGCTAGACAGTAGGACAGTAGTGTTGGAAAGTCTATGTGTCCGATTCAGGGCATTCTCTAGGAGAGTTGTAGCATTTTTATGTTAAACAGTATAATTTAATGAAAGACTATATGTTGTAACCAAAGAAAGGCAAAACTACTTGAAATTCAGATCCTTCAGGAATAAAACTTTCGGTCATTCACTAGGTAAAGAGCCTTGACTAGCAGAGCTACTGGCTGAGAGCAAACATACATGTTAGAGCTAGTTGGAAAATTGTAAGTAACAATTAGGCTTTGTAGTCTATTATGGGAATGAGGTCTGCAGCAGCCCTGCTTGTTTTCTTCCCTGTCTATTCTAAGCATAACTTTATATTCTACCTAATTTGTCTGTGTATGTACACAGACATACACAGACACTGATATGTTAACTTCTCTCTTTGGGTCTCCTTCTTGTTATTTCATGTAAGAATTATTAATAATATTTAATTTTGCTATTTAGTTTTTAGTACAGAACATCCAATATAGACTATGACAGAATCTGAGAATATGTAACATCTCTCAGAGAGGGATACTATGACTATTAATCAGAAATAAATATAACAACCTGTGAATGTTAGTTTTGAACCCTACATAATAGCAGTTGCAAATGCCAAAGATCAGAATGCAAGTAAAATGTCACTATTCAATAGTATTTTCATTTTTCTTCTTTGTTCTGCCTCCATACAGGCCCACAAGCTTGCCTGAGAAGGGAAACACAGCTCTTCCATGTGAATGCCATAGTGATAATGTTGCACCATAAGAATTATTCTAGATGGATAATGGGACCACAGCAGCACTTGAGCCTTTATTTCTTTCTTTACTTGTGACATCTAAACTTATTCCTGAACTTTGATTCTTAACACCCCTCCTAATGAGCAGTTCCCCCGATGGCAGCTCTGTGTCAGTCTGAAGACGCTTTCATGTCTTAGCTATAAGTTGCTGCTCTCTCAGAATCCATTCCTCACTCCCTATTCTTTGCCCCAAGGTTTTGTTTGATTATGTCCATCTTGACACTACAGATACTAGTATGCCTTCCCTTTGTGACTGAGTAAAAAGGAGAAAATTAATACTTGTCGGCAGTCAGTTTTGCTTCTGCTTAAGAGGTAAAAACATTGCAAGAGAACATCATTCCCAATTTAACAGTAAGAAAAACTCGTATTTAAAAATCCTATTTTTGCCTCATCAGAAAGCTAGAGTCACAGGGACAGTAGGCAAGCTGATTCTGATGGGTGGTTAAGACTTGTTGAGAAGAGCCGAGATATGTGAGCTGTTACAACTTTGGCAGAATATGTGAGGAAAACATAAAATCCATAATACTGGATGAAAGGAAAACAAATTTTAACCAACTAATGGTGAGCTATGAAACCATTAAGAATTCCTATTCCTGAGAGTCCAAGACACAGGTAGAATGCACAGCTACTTATCAGCTGCTTTCCATTAGCCTTTACTGGCGCCCATGGGAAAGAATGGAAGGCAAGAAAGACATGTTGGGCCTGCCTAGGTCTGAAGGTGAAGGACATGTACCTACGTTTGTGCTCTGGGCTGGGTGAGCACAGACTTCTAATTGGCTGATTGGCTGCTAGTGAGGGAGAGGCAGAAAAACTGCTCATATCACAGGTCTTTCTGTTTTTATTTTAAATTAATTTTTAGGGAGGGAAAGGGACAGAGGAAGAAACATTGGTGTATTAGAGACACATTGACTAGTTGTCTTCTACACGAACCCTGACCCTGACCACAACCCCAACCAAGCTCACAACCCAGGCATGAACTGGGAACTGAACTGGTAACCTTTCAGTTTGTGGGGTGACACCCAACCAACTGAGCCACAGTGGCCACAGATCTTTTTCTTTCTGCTTTTTTTTTTGGTACAAAGAAAATACATCAGCTGCTGGGAAGTGGGAGGAAGTATTTGCACCTACACCCCAGTTCTTGCCGGTTTTCAGGCAAAGATCAGCTGCCTCTGGGTGGGGGATGAGAATTCTGCCACCAATCTGTACTAACTGACAGTAGGCAAAACCTTGAAGCTTGTTCTGCTTATCTTTTTTTCCCTGTGATAATAAGAGTTTTGCTGCTTCTTTTGTTGATGGAAAAGCACTTCAAAAAAAAAAAAATAACTGTTTTCTTTTGATAAATATATATGTATCTTTCTCCTGATAGATTGCTTTGTATGACATACCTACAGAAAACCGTTTTCATTACTGCCATTTTGAATTTTTGAATTTATTAATATATATTTTTGAGTTTACAACAGATTGTCATCCTCATTGTTATTTCTAGATTATTTTATACTTGACAGCAGTTATCTTGAGACTTCTTGATTCCAGGATGTAAATAACACTTGTATCACACATTTTTGATTTTCTCTGTTCTCTCCTTTGCCAATCCTACATGCAGAAATGTTGTTTTGATATTTCCAGAAATCTTTACATTACCTAAGTCATTTTAATAAAGAAGTCACATAATAAAAAGACATTGTATGAAAATCTAGACAAATAGGGTTCTCAATATAGTATTTTCTATGGGTATTTTATATATTATGATTCCTTGATTAGTTTTCTTTTGGGGAAAATATGGGATAATTCATCCTATAAAATGACCTTTGAGAATTGAAGTCATATATATTTTCCATAGTTTACTTTTTAAAACATATCAATGTGTTTCACTTTTAATATTTTTCTCTTATTTCCTTAACAAATTTTCCTTAAATTACAAATTCAGTCATGTGTCTCTTATTGTTAAAGAAAAAGGCCATATCAAAACTCTCTTCTTAATTCTTCTTCTCAAACAAGTTGCTATCTCCTTGGTTTTATTTTGTCATCCCATTTTTTAAAAACTTGGATAAACTTGACATTTTCAATTCATATTCTATATTTGTCCTACTACAGTTTGACTTATTTTTACCAACTATTATGGGCTGAATTGTGCCTCAGCTCCTCCCAAATATATATGTCGAAGTCCTAATTCACAGGACCTCACAATATGATTGAATTTGAACAAAGTCCTTACAAAAGGTAATTAAGTTGAAATAAGGTCATTAAGGTGGGCCTTAATCTAATATGACTGGCGTCCTTATAAAAAGAGGATTATAAAACCCAGAAATGTACAGGGGGCATGCCATATAAAAATACTGGGAGATGATGACCATATATAAGCTGAGGAGAAAGAAACTAACCCTTCAAAACTTTATTTTGTACTTCTATCCTCAAGACTTTTGAAAAAATGAATTTCTACTGATTATATACCACGGAGTACATGGTACTTTGTTATGGCAGCCCTAGCAGGCTAATCTGCCACTTTACAGATAATGTTTCTGGTGTCTGATGGGATTGCCAGTGACCTCCTAATTGGTAGAACAATAGAACTGAAAGATGGGGGCTTTCCAGTAACACTAGTGAGTTAAAATTATTTTTCAGTCAATAGCTCTGAAACTTTGGGTAAATATTTATTCTCTCTGAGCCTTAACCTTCAAACTTTTAAAAAGGGGTTAAAAATACTTTATTAAGAACAAAATGATGGTATATATGGAAATGCCTTGCATAGTAAATAAAAGTCATGATGGTTTATTTCTTTGCTTTGTCCAACCAGCATGTTTATTAGCAGACTACTGTCATACTAGATGATTTATCTAATTTTTTCTCAAACCTTCCATAAACTCATACTTTTCTATACTTATCCTCCTAGTCAGCCTACCCCCTTAGACTTGAAAACCTCCCATCATATTTTGATGAAAATATAGAAGTAATCAGATCAGAATGTCCTAATTTTTCTAATACCAAGTTTACAAGCACACATGCTTCTATACACTACCTTTTGTCTCCCTCCAGGTCTAAAGTAAGATTCATCCTAGTCCTCACAAAGGCCCACCTCTCTTGGTCTTTGGACCTCAAATCTCAAGAACCTTGCACATACAGATTTTCTTTCTCACTATGTGTCTCTTCCTTTGTACTTATTTCATTTCCAGTGGCATTCAATATTCTTTAATACACTATGTCTTAAAAAAACTAAGAGTTCCAATTCCTCTTTTGATCCCATATCCCCACTTCAGCATCCAATTTCTCTGCCCCTTGTCTTGTCAAAAATCTTTCAAAAGGGTTGTTCAGAACCTATTTACTTTGGCTCCTGATGCTTACATTCTATTGAAACTGCTATTCTCAGGGTCACACCTAACCCAGTGTTTTCAAACCCAATAGGTGGAGATCCAAGATGGCAGAGAAGTAAGGGGCACAAACCTTTTCCCAGAACCAAACTGGAATTACAACTAAATTGTATAGAAATCATCCTGAATAACCACTGAATACTAGCTTGAGAGAAGCCTTATAAACAAGGACAGACAGAAGAAACTACCACAACATGACTGGTAGGGAGTGTGGAGGAGGCACCAGAGGGCTGGCTGGGCTCCCGTGGGTGGCAGCAGAAGTTTCAGAGGGATATTTCAGTGACTGAGGAAGTTCCCCCTGGGAAGTGTGGGGTCTAAACTCCAAGCTGGGATTCCCAGCCTTCAGCACCAGAACTGGGAAAGGAGCCCAGATAGCATCAAGCTGTGAAAAGCAATGGGTTTCTGTCCACCAGGGAGAGAGAGCTAGTGACATAGAAAGCCTCATAGAAGGCCAACATACAAAATTGTGTTTGTAGCCATTTCGTCTGGGCTCTGGCAGGGAAGGGCAAAATGGACTAGAGACTCTTGAGGAGTGTCTGGGTCTAGGGACTCTTGAGGGAGGACTACAGGAACAGCCACCAAGACCCCTGTGCTGAGTCATTCCCCATGCTGCAGAGGCCTTCTTTCTCAGGAAGAGCACTCCCCTCCAAGTGGCATCAGCTTGAGGGGAAGCAATAGCTTCATCCACGGAAATTACTATGCCCCACCCTGTAGACCTGAAGCTGGACTGTTGAGTATAGCTTGAGGTTATATCAAATAATTAAGTTGAACAATGAAGGCCAATCTCTGGGAGCTCTGAGACTTTAGCTGACCCTCCCAAAGACCAGGGTTGGTAAAAACCAGCCTTGGTGCACAGCCTGGTTATTTTTTCACACATTTCCACAGAGGAAGCCAAAAGTTGTGGATCTCTGATAGCTTTGAACAGGTTGTCCAGGTCCAGTCACAGGCAGCATCTGACATAGGTCAGCATCAGAGTTTGCAGACCTACCTAATACAGAGAAAAACACAAACAGGCAGCCAAAATGGGAAAACAAAGAAGCAGGCCCCGTATGAAAGAACAAGAGAATCCTCTAGAAGAAGAACTAAATGAAAAGGAGGCAAGAAATTGACCAGATATAGAATTTAGAATAATGATAGTAAGGATATGAAGCAACATTAAAAAAAAAAAAAAAAAAGACTTAGAAACAATAAAAAGGACCAGGTAGAAATAAAGAAATACACTGGAAGGAATAAACAGTAGGTTAGTTGAAGCAGAAAATCAAATCAGTGATTTGAAAGAAAGGTAGAAAAAAAAAAAACACCCAAGCAGAGCAGCAAAAAGAAAAATGAATTAAAAAGAACAAGGAGAGCTTAAGAAAAGAAACCTTAGAGACAACATGAGGCATAACAACATCTGCATCATGAGAATACTAGGAGGAGAAGAGAGTGGGCAAGGACTCTAGAACCTATTTGAAGAAATAATGGTGGAAAACTCCCCTAGTCTGGTGAAAGAAAAACATACACAGGTCCAGGAAGCACAGAGGGTCCCAAACAAGATGATCCCAAAAAGGCCTACACCAAAGCACGTCATAATTAAAATAACAAGGTTTAAAGACAAGAAGAGAATCCTAAAAGCCTCAAGAGAAAAGCAAGTAATTTACATACAAGGGAGCTCCAATTACACTATAATCTAATTTCTCGACAGAAACATTTCAGGCCAGAAGGGATTGGCATGGAATATTCAAGGTGATGAATAATGAGGACCTACAACCAAGGCTACTTTACACAGCAAGGCCATTTTTTAAAATAGAAGGAGAAATGCAAAGCTTCCCAGATAAGAAAAAGCTAAAGAAATTTGTTAATACCATACCAGTACCACAACAAAAGTTAAAGGACTTGCAAGAAGAAAAGGAAGGGGGAGGGGGAGGAGGAAGGACAGAGGAAAATAGTTAAAAAATAAAATGGCAATAAATACATAAATGTCAATAATTATTTTAAATGTAAATGGCTTAAAAGCTTCAACCAAAAGGCATAAAGTAGCTGAAGGGGTAAGAAAACAATATCCATGTATCTACCGTCTCCAAGAGTTACACCTCAGCCCAAAAGATTCACAGAGAATAAAAAGTAAATAGTTGGAAAAAGATATTTCATGCAAATGGAAAGAAGGAAAAATGCTGGGGTAGCAATGCTTATATCAAGCAAAATAGACTTTAAAACCAAGGTTATATGTGGTAAGAGAGACAGAAAGACACTGCATAACAAAAAAGGTAACAATCCACCAAGAGGATATAATCTTAGTAAATACTTATGCACCCAACACAGGAGCACCTCAATATGTAAAGCACATTTTGAGGGACATGAAAGAAGAAATCAACAGAAATACAGCCATAGTTGGTATTTTCACACCCCACTGACTTTAATGGATCCTTCAGAGAGAAAATCACAAGGACACAATGGTTTTAAACAATACACTAGATTAAATGGATTTAACTGATATCTTCAGAGCACTTCACATCAAAGCAGTATAATATACATATTTTTCAAGTACACATGGAATGTTTTCTAGGATAGATCACATGTTAGGACACAAGACTCAATCAATTTAAGAAGGCTGAAATCTTATCAAGCATCTTCTCTGACCACAATGCTATGAAACCTGGAGTCAATCACAAGAACACTAAAAAGTACACAAAGAGATGGAAGCTAAATAACATCTTTTTAGACAATGAATAGGTTAACAATGAGATCAAGGAAGAAATCAAAATATACCTTGAAACAATGAAAATGAGGACACAACGATCCCAAATCTGTGGAACATAGTGAAAAAATCCTGAGGGAAATTCATACCCTTACAAGCCTATCTCAAGAACAAAACAAAACAAAACAAAAAAACTCAATCTAACTTGACACTTAAAAGAATTTAAAAAGAACAGACAAAGCCCTAAGTGAGTAGAAGGAAGAAAATAATAAAGCTCTGAGCAGAAATAAATGAAATAGAGTCAAAAAAAAAAAAAAAGGATACAAAAGATCAGTGAATGCAAGAGCTGGTTCTTTGAAAAGATAAATGAGATTGACAGATCCAATAGACATTTCCTCTCTCCACTGCATTAATCTCTTAAGAACACTTGGTATATTTGTCCACTTCTTCAGTCTAGAAATTGTTTGCTTACCTGACTTTTGTGACAATATTCCTGTTTGCCCTGTCCCTCTTTGGCCAATGACTCTCAGTCTGCTTCTCCGACTCATCTGTATCCCCTCAACCTCTCAGTGATGGGTGTGCTGGACTGTTTGTTGCTTTTCTTCTTTATTTATACTCATTCCCTGGATGATCTCATCCATTCTCTTGATGTTACATAATATCTGTAGGCTAACAATTACAAATATATGTCTCTAACCATGTTCTATCTTTTGAGTTCCATACTTCAAGATCCAACCAACTCTTGGATATCTAATTGCCAGATCAAAACAAAAAACAAAACAAAACAAAAGAAAACACCCTAATGTATTTTTTAAACCCTCTTGATTCAGTTTTCTTTAATAAATTTATTACTAGACTATTCTTTTCTATTTCAGTAAACAACCCCATTTTCTTTTCTAAGGCTTCTGAACCTAGGAGTCATCCTTGATTCCTCCTGTTCTCCTTTTTAGTATTAGCTATGTTTACATCACCATGTACTCTATTGAAACATCCTATTGGTTTTATCACTAAAATACACATGGACTCAGTTTTATTCCCAGTAGCTCCATTGTCACCCATCTCATTGAAATCACTAAAATCTCTCACCTGGACCATGGACGACTAATTGATGTCTCTTTTCAAGTTCTCATCCCAACAATTCATTTATACAGCAGTCAGGATAACTTTCAAAAAATGTCAGCCTTCTTAAAATTATTTTAGTACCCTGATGAGTTAAATTTTTCCCACTGTACTCAGGCCTCTGCTGATTTCTACTGACCCTTGAACCTCATTTTATACCAGGTTCCCTTTGTTTACCATCTTTACCTTTGCTGGTCTCCTTGAGGCAGGCTAAACTCTTTACTGCTCTGGGCTTTCTGAATTTGTTGTTCTTGCTTTCTGAAACACTTCCAAAATAATTTTTTTCTATGACTGACTGCTTCTCATGAACCCAGTGTCAAGTCATAGCTCACTTCCTTGGTGAAGGCAGCTGTAACTAGAATAAATTGTCAATGTTCCAAGTAATTCTTTATAAAATACACATTATGTATCACACAATAGTGCTTAATTGAATTTTGTACATATTTCTTTTTCTCTACTTGTGTTTTCCATTACTAGAATATAAGAATCTTAATGGCAAGAACCTTAGCTGCCTTATAATTGTGTATTTATAAAAATGTATTCATTATCAAACCCACTTTATTTTTATTTATTTTTTTTATTTTTAAAGATTTTATTTATTATTTCCAGAGAGAGGGGAAGGGAGAGAAGCAGAGAGGGAGAGGAACATCAACATATGGTTGCTTTTCACCTGCCTCCAGCTACGGACCTGGCTGGAGACCTGGCTTGCAACCTGGTTATATGAGCTTGCTGGGGAATTGAACCAGCAACCTTTGGGTTCGCAGACTGGCACCTATCCACTGTGCCACCAGCCAGGAAAACCTACAATTTTAATAGCTACTAATAGCAGAATTTTATAGCTGAGAAAAGGAAAAATTAGGGGATAATAAGCAGCTTGCCAGAGACCATATACTGGGTTGGTCAAAATACCCTTTTAGTTTTTTTCTGTAAAATAAAGGACACATTTTTAATTTTCATGATATTGATTTGGATATTTTGAGTATGTCGGCTATCTCCTGATGTTGGCTTCTAGCGGGTAGAGGCCAGAGGTGCTGCTAAATATCTTCCAATGCATTAGCCACACAGCAAAGAATTATTTGGCCAAAATATCAATAGTACCAAGAGACTTTATAAACCATTTTGACATGTTCAGTCACAGTACCTTCTCCAACACTGCACAAATCTTTTTTTAAATTTGTACTTCAGTCTTGTTTTTACCTTTATTTAAATAATAAAGTATACTTTGCCAAAAATGTGTATTTTCTTCCATCTTCAATATTAAAATAGCTGCACAAAAATTCACCAATTTTGATGTTTTTTTTAAACACATGCTGATATGACAGCTGTCACAGTACAATCTAATGAAATTGTTTCCAATGAAAGTTAAAGGCAACTAAGTACTACTAGAGCTATTGTATAGAAAAAAACAAAGGAAATTTTTGACCAACCCAATAGCTAGATATTACAGCCTTGGGATTAAAAATAAGACTTGTCTGATGATAAAATCTATGATCTTAGTTACATAATTTATTGATTCCTAATCTTGTTACTTCCAGCTTTTTAATTTACTTTAGAGCCTTGCTCATCCCATGGACCTGATATTTGCTATTTCAATAGTTCTGAACTTTGGTTCTCTACATAATTATGGTGAGGACCTTCCTATAGTCATGCTGCTGCTTCCTTTCTTGGTTAAGTATTACCCTGTCATGTTAAAAAAAACTTCATACTGTCTCTGGGACATCCTATCTTGTGCCACAAGACCTCAAAATATTCTTCTTTGTACTTTGAGAAACATTGTGTCCTTGGGCAGTGCTGATTTTGTTATTTGTAAAATAAGGGGGTTTGATTGATTTTACTGTTTTTCAGATATAAAAGTTCAACAAATATTGATGACAGCTCATGTTTCTTTATCCTCTTTCATTAGGATTTTCAAGTTATATTTTAATTTAAGCAATTTAGTTTCCCTAATACTAATATACATTAAACTTCCAAAGAGTTGAAGATTTTCCACATTGTATAAAGAACATTCTTTAGGTTAGTACATGGTTTCTTTATCAACTAATAGTGTACAATTCAATTCCCTTAGGTTAATATTTTGCTGCACAACAAAATAAGGCTGTCTGACTAAGAATTGCTAGTTATACAACACTTTAGAAAGCATTTAATGAATATCTCCTTTCTTCCAGGATCTGTGTTAGGTACTTAGGTCTGTGCTAAATTTAAGAGATGATTAATACATAGACTTTGTCTTCGTGGAGCTCAAGATTTAGTGGGAGAAATAGACAACCCAAATAAATCCAAACAAAGCAGATTGGTATAAGAGCTCAATTCAACAATAGCAGCAAGAATAAAAACAGCTGTGGGGATATGGATAAGGATCACTATAATGATACAACTGTTATTTGTTCTAGGGAATTCTCTTTTTGAAAACAGGGAGCACTTTTAAAGTTGGTCACAATCCAACTGTATCAAATGAAACCAAGAAACAGACAAGTCTTCCTCTGCCATTTCTCTCATTCCTAGATCAGGCTTTAAGATATTTCTCTTATTTCTGACCTCACCGTCTTCTGTAACCCTGAGATTTCTGCCTTTTAAAGCAAGCTTCAGCCTTGCAGTCACCAGCAGACGAGCAATCTGCTGTTCATTCTTGAAGCTCCAGGGACCTGCCTTCTGCCTGGTCTATTTCTGGTATGCCAAATTGGCAGGCACTTGGCTTTGGGAATGTGGGTCAGGGCAGCCTTCTTAGCCAGATGGTCCCCCAGGGGATGCTTGGGGAACAGAATAGAGGGGAAGCCTCAGTGGCAAATACAGCCTAGAATTTACTCCAAAAAATGTAATTAATCTGTAGCTGAGGAGTGAGGCAGGCTTGCCATCCCAGGAATATTTTGCTTCAGGTCTATACCTCATCAGGTTTCCTGTGTACTGGAAAGACAAGCTACAGAAGAATCAGCAAGGTGCTGTCAATACTGTAGAGAGCAGGGAGTAAAGAACAACATTGTGTGTACTTAAAAAAAAAAAAAAGCAACCCTTAGTACTCTACTCTCTTTACAAGAACTTGTTTATATATACTAACATTTCTTCTGTTAAATCTCTCTAAATCCTTTATGAAGCAGCATGTAGAAAAAGTTAAGAACATGGATTCCTGTCTTAGCATGTTACTTAACCTCTCTGCTTCAGTCCATTTGTCCATAAGATAGGGGTGATGATGACACTTAACTGGTATGATTGCTGTAAGTGTTAAATGAGCCGGTGTGTAGGATGCACTTAGCATTTAGTGCACAGTAAGCACCAAATGTCAGCTGGGGTTTTAGTATTTTAGTAGTTTTAACTATTGCCTATTCCCTGAAGATTTTCCCCCCCTCACACTTATGTGCCTTTCTTTTGTTTCCTATGAATTGAATGTTTTTATTACCAAACTTCACAGGTCAAAATCCTCCTCATTATTCTTCAAGCCATCATTAAAAGAGTCCAAACAATAACATCGAACAACTGCATATCCATTGCGTATCCACTCAATGTCAAGGCATGGTGAAGGTGCTGCAGATGTAGAACTTGAACAAGACTGCTCTTGTGGTCCTTACTTCCTTGGTGCTCTTTTCTTTGCTCCCACATATTCTAGTCCATTAAACCACTATTACAGTAGAAGTTACATTTTATTATTGCCACATCTATACTGGGTGGCATTAAGTAGGAAAGAATAGTATTAGTCACTGCTGCGTCCCCATGGCCTGATACAGCACACAACATATAAAGGACATTTAATGTTTGTTGAATCAGAAGACGAAGGACCACAAGCATGCAGAGATGTGCTTGCTTTTGTTCACCCAGGCCCTTCTTGAGTGATTAGATGTCAAGGAAATGGAAGTCTCTCCAAAGCACTATTTCAATTGCTTTCACATTTATCCACAGGGCACTATCTAGCACTAATGTTCATTTTTCCTGAGGAAACTATAGGCATAAAATCTCTTTGATTTCATTGTGAAAATATCAGCTCTGCTTGGTGGCTGTTGTAGTGTTAGGTTAGTTCAATTTCAAATTTATCTGTCTTTAGCATGCCCCAAATCCAATCTTCTTAGAGAAAAAGAATAAGCAAAAGTCCAACCTATTCTTTTTGTTACAGTGATTACTCCTTAACCCTCTCTCTTTACCAGAAAGTTGTTTTAACAAACTTGAGGTGTTGAATCCCTTGGTAGACCTTAATCTGAATAGTAGGGAAAAATAATTTTAACTATGAATTGGATTTATCTGTCAGTTACCTACTAACCATAACTAAAAGCATGATTAAGCTGTCACTAAGAAATCTGCTGAAGTCCTTAATTGTGCTAATGTATTCTACTGTCATTTAAAAAAAAAACACCCAAAACATTATTCAGAGAATTGTAAAGCCCAGAAAGGACCTTGGAACTTTAGATCAATTCAATCTTTTTACAGATAAAAATATAGAAAGTTAAGGTCTCTGAAGCCATGAACAAAAGATTGCATAAAAAGAACCATATAAAAATGCTTCTAGGACCATGGCTGGTGGCACAGTGGATAAGGTGCTGGCCTGTGAACCCAAAGGTTGCTGGTTTGATTTCCAGCCAGGGCAACCTAACTAGGGTGCAAGCCAGGTAGCCAACCAGGTCTATAGCTGGAGGCAGGTGAAAGGCAACCACACATTGATGCTTCTCTCCCACTCTGTCTCTCTCTCTCAAGAAATAATAGATAAAATCTTTAAAAAAATTAAAAACTTCTGAATAGCTAGAAGCATAACGCTAACACTTTAAAAAATAATTAAGGACTACAGAAAATATTTGTAATGTTTATGACAAAAATGGACAATTAAGAAAAAGTATAACTGGCCTATACACTTCAGTAACAAAAAGGTAAATAAACTTAATACGAAATAGCAGAGAATGTAAGCAGACATTTTGGGAAAAATATATTCTACAACATATACAGGAAATAAAGAACTTCTAATGAATATTTTTCTACTTTTCAGAGTAGCAAACATTAATAAGGTTTATTAGACCTAGGACAAAATGACAGAGACATACTCACTTTCTGTTTGTGAGAGTGTAGCTGGCACAGTCATTTTTGGGAAGGCAATTTGGAAATATCAACAATTTTAAATATAATAAAGTATGATAAACATCTGGCAAGTCCAGTTTTGAGAATCTGATCTTTAGCTGTTTTCACAAATCAAAATTATATTTTTATATATATTAACAAAAAAGAGAAACAACTAAACTGCCTATTAATACACAGTTAAGTGACTTCTAAATTATGGCATGCCTATACAATGAATTCTTACATATCCTGAAAGTATCGAGCCAATGTCAATATAATTAAAACAGTTTGTGGCCAATACTTTTGGGACAGACCTCAACCTGTGTTAATTTATTTAAATATAGCAATTATAAACATATTGAATGTCAATAACATCTTAATATTATAATAGAGTTAGTGCTGACCTTGTGGAGCCCCTAAAAATCCGTTACAGTGTCAGTTTGTTCCAAAATATGAAAGCGTTAACAGAGGAAAAAATTTGGAAAGTGAATTGTATTTGACCTGATTTGTAATAATTAAGTTTAAAAAAAAGTTATAAAATTTGTTAAAAACCATCGAAATTGTTCTCAATTTTGATGGCCATATTTCCTTGGTTTATTGCTTATTGCCTTTGCCTGCATATAGAGGATTATTTTTTTGTTTTTATTTACTTATTTATTTTAATTTAATTTTATTATTGTTGTATTACATCCATCCCCTTTTTCCTCCCCTCTGTCCCCTTCCCCACCCACCCACTCCCTGCCAAAGTCAATCCCACTTGTCCATGTCTATGGTTCCTCCATGCTAGTTCCTGGACTAAACTGCTCTCTTCTTTGCTTCCTCCTCCACTGTCCCCTTTACCTACTGAAGGTCTATTCATTGTGTTCATGTATCTGGTTCTGTTTGCTTGTTTGTTTGTTTTGTTCATTATTGTCCTGTAATGGGTAAGATGAAATGGTATTTGTCTTTCACTGACTGGCTTATTTCACTAAGCATAATACTTTTCAGTTCCATCCGTGTTGTTGAAAAGGTTAGGAGTTCCTTCTTTCTTTCTTTCTGCTGTGTAGTATTCCATTGTGTAAATGTACCAAAGTTTTTTGATCTAATCATCCACTGAAGGGCACGTAGGCTGTTTCCAGCACTTGGCTATTGTAAATAGTGCTGCTATGAGCATAGGGGTACGTAGGTTCTTCTGAATTGGCATTTTAGGGTTCTTTGGGTATAGTTCTAGTAGTGGAATTGCTGGATCAAAAGGCAGTTCCATTTTTAGTTTTTTAAGAAAACCCCATACTGTTCCATAGTGGCTGCACCAGCCTGCAATCCCACCAACAGTGCACCAGGGTTCCCTTTTCCCTAAATCCTGGCCAACACTTGTTTGTTGATTTGTTGATGATTGCCATTCTGACAGGTGTGAGGTGGTATCTTATTGTGGTTTTAATTTGCATCTCTCTGATGGCTAATGATGTTGAGCATTCTTTCATATGCCTTTGGGCTTTTTGTATGTCTTCCTCAGTGACTTGTCTGTTCAGGTCCTTTGCCCATTTTTTAATTGGGCTGTCTGTCTCCCTGGTGTTGAGTTGAATTAGTTCTTTATATATTTTGGAGATCAAACCCTTGTCCAAGGTATCATTGACAAATATATTTTCCTATATAGTTGATTTCCTTTTAATTTTGCTGGTGTTTTCTTTAGCTGAACAAAAACTTTTCAATTTGAAATAGTCCCATTTGTTTATTTGTTCTTTGATTTCCTTTGCCCTTAGAGAAGTATCAGTGAACACATTTCTGAGAAGGATATCTAAAGTTTGACTGCCTATATTTTTCTACAGGACCTTTATGGTGGCACTGCTTATGTTGAAGTCCTTTATCCATCTTGAATTTATTCTGGTGTATGGTGTAAATTGTTGGTCTAGTTATATCTTTTTGCATGTTGCTGTCCAGTTCTCCCAACACCACCTGTTGAAGACTCTGTTTTTACTCCATTTTATGTTCCTTCCCCCTTTGTCAAATATTAATTGACCATAGAGCTCTGGGTTAATTTCTGGGCTCTGTATTCTGTTCCATTGATCTATATGTCTATTCTTATGCCAGTACCAGACTGTTTTGATTACAGTAGCCTTGTAGTATAGTTTGATGTCCAGTATTGTAATTCCTCCTACCTTGCTCTTCTTTCTCAAGATTGCTGAGGCTATTAATGGGCATTTTTGGCTCCATATAAATTTTTGAAGTATTTTTTTTCTATTTCTGTGAAGTCTGTCATTCATATTTTAATTGGGATTACATTGAATCTATAGATTGCTTTGGGTAGTATGGACATTTTAATGATGTTAATTCTTCCCATCCATGAACATGGTATATGCTTTCATTTATTTGTATCTTCCTTAATTTCTTTCTTTAGTGTTCTGTAGTTTCCTGAGTTCATATCTTTTACCTCCTTGGTTAAGTTTATTCTTAAGTACTTTATTTTTCTTGAGGCTATGGTAAATGGGATTTGTTTTCTAGCTTCTATCTTTGATGTTTCATTATTGGTATACAAAAATGCTTTTGATGTATGAATATTGACTTTATATCCAGCTATTTTCCCAAATTTGCTTATTAGGTTGAGTAAGTTTTTGGTAGAGTCTATCTGGTTTTGTATGTACACTATCATATCATCTGCAAATCATGACAGTTTGACTTCCTCCTTTCCAATTTGCATACCTTTGATTCCTTTTTTTCTCCAATAGCTATGGCTAGAACTTCCAAGACGATGTTGAACAGAAGTGGAGAAAATGGATAGCCTTGTCTCGTTCCTGATCTTAGGGAGAAAGCTTATAGTTTTTGCCCATTGAGTATGATGTTAGCTTCAGGTTTCTCATATATAGCTTTTAATATGTTGAGGTATGCTCCCTCTATTCCCATTTTGCTGAGTGTTTTTATCATAAATGGTTGCTGTACTTTATCAAATGCTTTTCAGCATCTATTGATATGCCCATATTGTTTTTATCTTTCATTTTGTTGATGTGATGTATTACTTTTATTGATTTGTGAATGTTGTACCATCCTTGCATCTCTGGGATGAAACCCACTTGATCACGGTGTATGATCTTTTGAATGTATTGCTGGATCCGGTTGGCCAATATTTTGTTGAGAATCTTAGTATCTATGTTCATCAGATATATTGGCCTATAATTTTCTTTCTTAGTTGTGTCTTGACCTGGTTTTGGGATTAGAATAATACTGGCCTCATAGAAAGAGTTTGGGAGTCTTCCCTCTTACTGGATTTTGTTGTCATTTTTAAATCTCAGAGATTCTGTGTCTAACCAGAATAATTCTCTGTACTTTGTCAACTTTATTATACTCTTTAATATTTAAGAAAGAAAAGAAAATGATTCATCAGTTTCCTTACTATCCATTGTATGTTTCTGTTTATCAGAGTCCTGATAGTGCTTTGCCTGATATTAGGTAACAACAGCATAGTGTTTATCAGGAACTTCAGTTCTTTAAAATGTTAAGTAGGCCATAGCCATACCTCTTTGTTTTTAACATATTTTATTGATCTTGCTATTACAGTTGTCCCAAGTTTTCCCCCTTTGCCCACCTTCACTTAGTACCCCCCATTCCCTCTGGTTATGCCCCCTTTAGTTCATGTCCATGTGTCATGCATATAAGTTCCTTGGCTTCTCTATTTCCTTTATTTTTCTCAACATCCCCTTATTTACCTTTTTTTCTTTCACATCCAAACAATTCACTATGTAATTACTGCCTTCTAACTGTCAACCTCCCAAATCATATTAATACAGTTTCTTTTCATGATTTCAAAATACTTACTTTTATTCATTTGTTCAAAGAACTATTTTTTAAAAAGATTTTATTATTTTTCAGAGAGGGGAAAGGAGAGAGGCAAAGAGGGAGAGAAACATCAATGTATGGTTGCCTTTCACCTGCCTCTAGCTACAGACTTGGCTAGAGACCTGGCTTGCAACCTGGTTGTGTTGCCCTAGTTGGGAATCAAACCAGCGACCTTTGGGTTTGCAGACCCGCACCTTATCCACTGTGCCACCAGCCAGGGCTTAAGAATTACTTTTAAAGTAATATCAATTGCAGTATTACCAAATACATGGACAAATACATTTATACACATACATATTTTTACACATATTTTACACATTCGCAGAAATGGTATATTGCAGAACTCACTTAGGTTTACAACAAAAGTGAGAAGAAGGTATAGAATTTTCCGTATAACCCCCAACCCTGACTCATAATCATTTCCCACCGAAGTGATAAATTATTACTATTGATGAACCTACATGACATATAATTATTACCCAAAGTCCATAGTTTACATGCGGTTCACTCTTGGTGTTGTATATTTTAGGGTTTGGACAAATATATAATGACATACATCCACCATTATGTTATTATACACAGTATTTTCACTACTGTAAAAATCTGTGCTCTCCCTATTCATTCCTCCCTCCTCTACCCCCACCCTTGGCAAACACTGATCATTGTACAATCTCCACAGTTATGTATTTTCCAGGATATCATACAATTGGTATCATACAGTATATAAACTTTTCAGATTTGCTTCTTTTACTGAGTAATACACATTTAAATTTCTTCCGTGTTTTTTCATGGCTTGATAGGTCATTTCTTTTTATTGCTAAATAATATTCCATTTCCAAGTATACCACAATTTATTTATTCATTTACATACTGAAGGACATTTTGTTTGCCTCTAAGCTTTCGCAATTATGAAGTTGCTATAAACATTTATGTACAGGGTTTTTTGCACTGGCCATACATTTTTAGCTCCTTTGGGTAAATACTAAGAAGTGTGATTACTGGATCATATAAGGGTATGTTTAGTTTTATAAGAAGGTACTATACTGTTTTTTAAGGTGGCTATATTATTTTATATTCCCATCAGTAATGAATGAAATTCCTGTTGCTCCACATCCTTACCAGCATTTGGTGTTGTAAGGGTTCCAGATTTTGAGCACTTTAATAGGTGTGTAGTGGTATCATTTTTAATAAAATTAATGAAGGGATATGATGACATACGATGTGGAGTGTATTTTCATATACTCACCTTTTGCCATTGTGTATCTTCTTTGGTGAGGTGTCTGTTAAGGATTTTGACTTATTTTAAATCTGGTTTACTTTCTTATTGTTGATTTTTAAGAATTCTTTGTAAATTTTGGATAACAATTCTTTATTAGATGTGCATTTTGCAAATATTTTGTCCCAGTCTACAGCTTCTCATTATTTTGACATACAATGGAATTCTATAAAGATTTTACAAGGAAAAAGATAGATCTGCATGTACTGATGTGGAAATAATTCTAAGAGAGATTATTAAGTAGGAAAAAAGTACAGAATAATGTGCAAATACAATTCTCTACTGTATACAAGATAAGTATGCTTTTTTTTTTTTTTTCTGGAAATAAGAGAATGGCAAAGTGAGACATCTTATTTTGTTAATTTTATCCTTTCTATACTTATCCAAATTGTCTAAGTTTTTTCTAGATGGTAGAATATGTTTTAGGCAATTTTCCCAATTTACTCTTTTATATATTTTTATAAATTAAAATCCCAAAACTATATTTTATTCATTTGTTTATTTATTTTTGGAGACTCAAAAACAAAGTTTTATTTATTTTCAATAATGAAGGCAGCACAACAGAGGAATTAACCACAACCTTTTAAATCTAACACAGTCTTAGCACAAAACTATCCTTAATAAATAAAAACACATTACTAGTAACCAAATAAAACTATTCTTGAGACTCTAGGGTTTTGTCTCCATTTTACATATAACTGAGTGGTAGGTTAAGAAATATGTATTAGGTATTGACTGACAATTACTGGGAGAAGAGAAGAGCCAAGGAGCAGGGTTCCCAAATAATAAGTTAGCAAAGGAAACATAGGTTTTTCAAAGCAGTTTAGAGATCAGAGCTCACTGGGAGATGCAGGGGTTTGAGATAGTCCATGTTCAAGGTATTGTAATAAAATCTTTCCATATTTCTATAGTTTCGATTTGGAATCCATCACAATGTAGATGAGCTTCTGCCAAAGAATAGGAACTTTTTATTCACACTGCATAAAAAGATTTGTCTCCTAATTTTCCTCCTTTGACTTGGTCACCAGCTCTTATCACCAATATAATAATGATTCCACTCCCCCAAAGATATTACTATGAAGACCAGTGATTTTCAGCTCCTGTGCTGCAAGAATTTTAAAATATACAGTACCTACCTGTGTAGTGAATGGGATTGACCTCTTTTCCCTTAGGTTGTCAAATTAAAAAATGACGACAACCAACATAACAATAGCAGTCTGGTGTGAATGAATGAAATGTATACCTGTATTTTTTGTCATATTAGCAAACAATATATTTTTTGGTGTGCCACAGAACTTTAGTAATTAGTTTATGTGTGCCATGAGATAGAAAAGGTTGAAAATCACTGATGTAGACCAAGGTATCTCTCAGATTTATCTTTCCTTTCATAAGCACACTGATATTGCCAGGAACAGTTCTAAATATATCCAAGACCTTTAATTTTTGTCCTCCTACACACCTCTTTTTCAATGGTCACAATGTTTTTTATTGCCTCATCTGCCACACCTTTTTATCTGTCATACCTTTTTCTTTCTCATCATCTTCTTAATTTTTTTTTTTTTTTTTTTGGAAATCAGTCATCTGAGCGACATTCTGAGCACCAGAATTTTGACCAGCACATCTGGAGCATTCTTATCATCTTTTTACAAATCTAAGTCATCCTGTTGGGACCAAATGTGATCCCCTCAGCCTTCTGACCAGATGCTGAAAAGGAGGTAGGAGCCTCAAGTTCACCACTACGTTTTTTCAAAGGTTTTATTTATTTTTAGAGAGTGGGGAGGGGAGAGAGAAGAAGAGGGAGAGAAACATCATTGTGATTAATGTTTCAGATGGATTTCTTCTTACATGCCTTCAGCTGGTGACCTGGCCTACAACTCAGGCATGTGCCCTGACTGGGAACTGAATCAGCAACCTTTCTGGTTTGCAGGCTGGCATTCAGTCCAAAGTGCCATGTCAGCCAGGGCTCATGACTATTTTTTGAAAAGGCTTATGTAACTGTTAACAGATCTAAGTTAAACTTTTTTCATTAATTTGAGATGACCTTAATGGCAGCTCCCACCACTGGTGGACAAACTTTTTCATCTTCTTCCTCATCAAGTTTATGAGTCTTTCCTCAGGTGTGGGTGGATCGTCACACATTATTATGTGTTTTTCAAAATGAAGCCTCTCCTGTACCACAACCTCCTCAAAATTCCAAATGGCTTCTAGAAACACCTTTTGGACAGCTTCTTCATTCTCTTTGATATCTTCCTTTACAAAGTTTTCTCCTGACAAGTCTGGAGTTACCTTAGTCTATACTTCTCCCTTATCAGCAGCCTCTAGTCTTCCTCTGCCTTCAGCTGGAGTTACCGGGAAGATGGCTCACTGGGGCATCCCTAGCAGGCGCTGATGTTCCTGGCCTCATGGTGCTTGAGGTAGCGTCCTTCAGGGACTGCCAGGGTGCAGCTGATGGAGCTCATTGAGCTGAAGTCACCCCAAGCCTATTAAGATAGGTTTGACCAAGAGTTTTGGGAGAGCAGAACTTCTTAATTTTCAAAGGTGGCAGAGTGGTGACTAAATTCCACCTGCATAGCAGCTTTATCTCTATTGATCCAACATGTCTCCAGATACTGAATTCAATTATAACATTTTAAAAATAAATATATATTTGATCGGCTAGCCAACACTCAACTCTTTTCCTTATCTGGTATATAAATACAAGGTTTTGTGGTCTGGCAAAGGTCAAAAACTTTTTCTATAATGCGACAAAAACTAATTTTCACTTTGTGGACCATTTGGTCTTGGTCACAACTATTCAGCTATGCCATTGTAGCATAAAAACAGCCATAGACAGTATGTTAATAAATAAGTGTTGCTTGTTGCTTTGTGTGCCAGTGAAACCTTATTTGCAAAGAAGGTAGATGATAGATTTGGCCCATAAACCATAATTTGAGATTCCATGTCTAGGGCATCAAGGTGTCTAGGAAATCTAGAATTCTTTCCAGTTCATAAGACAACACTGCAAATAAAAAATGCCCAAAACTTACAAGGACAATACAATATAAAAAAATGACTCAGTAAAAAAATTTCAGTCTATCTTCTCTGGTAAGATGTTTATCCATCTCTCCTCCCCTCTCCTCTCTATAGTAGGTATAGGTGATTATAGTATTATATTACTATGATAATTTTAGTGTTTACATGCTTTACTAAAAACTGTTTTCTGGCCCTGACTAGTGCTTCTCGGTTGGTTGGCAGTTACCATGCAAAGCAAAAGGTCACCAGTTTGATTCCCAGTCAGGGCACATGCCTGTGTTGCAGGTTCAATCACCAGTTGGGGCATGTTCGAGAGGCAACCAATTGATCTTTCTCTCTCACATTGATGTTTCTCTTCCTCTTTCTCCTTTTCTTACCCTCTCCCTAAAAATCAATAAATAAAAATCTAAAATAAAAGTTTTCTAAATAAAACTTGACTTGTGATATTAATTGATTCCTTTAATATTAGAATTTATTGCCATGAAGGCAATAAAACTTTCTAATAATCTGCCTGGCTACTGGCCATTTTCTTATTTGATATTATGTCCATGTTCTTGGGAACATGAGTGAGGTGAAAATTGTGACAAATAAAACATTTAGTTTTCAGTTTTATTTTCTTATATTTACAACAGAAAAAAAAACCAAACAAACAAACAAAAAAAAAACCCAAAAAACAGAACCTGTTATATTTACCAAAGAGAATGACAGTATTATCCTAATAGTAGGTATAAATCTGTGCCCTTTATTCATTAGCTATTGTGAGAAAATTACCTTAGAAGGAGCAGAAAAAAACCCTACATTTGTCTGTCATGATTTGATGCTTTAATTTCTTCTCTCCTTTTGAACACAAGAAACAGACAACTGACTGTCCTCCATATACTTTCTTTTCTGCTGTCACAGGTCAGGGTTAATAAAAGGGCAGGGAGCTCCAGAACAATTAAGTCACTTTAAACAAGAGGATTGGGCCATAGAGCATCTAGTGCATCCTGTCTGGAGAACTGTGCATATAATTCTCAGGCCATTTGTTGGGGTCAAAGACTGTATCTGCTTATATGTGAGGTTCTGAGGTTGGAAAAGAAGAAATAACAATACAATACCAGGAACAGAGAGAGGGAAAAATATATCAGACACATGGAAGATGAATGTTCTGTCCAAATGGTGTTAGCTAGCCAACTCTATGTACCCACCTTCCTAACTCTACAAGCTTCACTCCTAACTCCCTATTTCACATGGGAGTCCCCAAAAATCAGTTCCTTTGTCTTAAGGCAAGTCAAATCTCATGAGGCGTACTTTATATTTGACCAAGATTTGGCTGAATCTGGCACTTCAACTTGTACTCTTATTTAGCTGCTTCTTTTTTCTTACCTGCCGTATTCTCTCTCTGGTTCCTGTGTTATAAAACACTTTAATAAAATTTTACATTCCAGTCTTTAAGTTTTGTTTCTGGAAGAACCTGATCTGAGATAATAGATCACCACAGTTCCTTAGATTTCATGTAATAGCTAAAGTTACACTACATTTAACACCAATATGCACATAATTTATAAAGAAGTGTCCACCCACCTGTCAACAAATGCATGGTGAAGAAGGAAAACAGGATCATTGGCAGATCCTTGTACCTGAGACATTGTTCCATTCATATACATGTGCAAGGCATTGTGCATAGTGCTTTGAGAGGCATCTGCTATCCCAGTAAGTGGACTAGCAAATCCTGTTAGTAAAAAAGAATATTGAAAAATAATTAGTTTACCTTAATGATTGAAAATCTAAATGATTATTTCATTTGGTTAATAATAACAAGTGAAAACCTAATTCAAAGTCATAAAATGAATCATAAAATTCATTCTATATTGGGACTTTTTACATTCTGAATATCCAGTGAGTATTTATTAAATCTTTCTGGAATTGAATTGTAGTAATCTGGGTACAATGAACTGATTAGTCTGATAAATTAGATTGAGCCAATTTGTGCTCCCTTTTGTTGCTTCTGCCTATTATTCCTTCTTTAGAGTAGTTAGACCTTTTTTATAATAATCAACATAGTTATTATCACTTCAGTCTGTAACAACACTTAGACCTTTCCAGCCTGTTATGTGTCCTTTTGCTTTCCAGTTCTGGTGGTTACTTTTAATTTTGGTTTCTGGTTTTACAGAAAGTAGAATATTCTTGACCTTCCACATCACTCATTGTCAACAGTCTGGGGTCAGGGGACAGGGGACGGGGAATGGCATCAGGTAAGAGTGTGTTTGACTTTAGAGGTCATCAGAACTCCATTAAATTGTTCCACTCATTGCATTAGGAATATGAATAATAGCTAAAATAAGAGCTGTATTTTCTGAATGTTAATTGGGCTAAGTGTTTTTGTGATATATGTCTTTTAATCTACAGCAACTCTGTCAAATAGAAATTATTATTCCCACTGTAAGTAAGAAAACTGAGGCTCAGAGAAACGCTGTTTCCCAGGGCTACAAAAATAGTGATAGAGTTGGGATTTTAACTTATTTTAATTAAGCTCCAAGATTTGAGCTCTTGATATTTTGTGTTCTCTCTTACTCCCTGGGAAGAGGTAAAACAAGATATCATTGAAGTCCATTTTGGCAAAACATAAAATATAAACAGAAATCAAGCCTCAGAGCAAGACAAAGATGTCAGAGTAATGAAGTTAAATTCTAAGCTGGAACCAAGTTAGGGAAATATAAGCAAGGGATTGTTATGAATTTCAGCATTTAGAAATACCAAGCAAGCAGAAACTATAAGATGATGATGATGTAGGATAGACACAGTTAAGGCACTATGGTTTGGGCAGCAGAGGTCTTGCTTTATTTTATGCAATTAGAATTATTTTGTAATATACCTCTTCATTTTTAAAGGTGCAGTTTTTGACTTTTGCATTTCATGCTTTGTGGTTCAGAGCAGTTCTGCCCCCTCAGTAGGGGATTGATTCCCTTCCTTTAGCTTTTTGAATTCATTCTAGAAAACCATACTAAGCCCAGATACCTCTTGAATCTTAGCCCAAGAGCAATCACTTGCCTCCCATCTGAACTTTGTTATCTATTTATGATTGACAATCACTATGTGCGGGAATTTTTCTAAGAGTTTGACATGATTAATTTTATATAATCTTAAGAATGATCCTACAAAATGAGTATCTTCATAATCTCCACTATATAGAGTTGGGGAAAAGGGGCTTGGAGAGGTCAAGTAACTTGTTTAAGATTAAAAAACAAGTAAGAGCAGTTTAGGACAGAACGCAAGCCTGTTTTATTCCAGAGCCTAAGCTCTTACATGCATGCTTTACTGCCTTTCCCATGTAGCAATGAATCACATGTTTTGGAGGGCAAAGTTCTGTAGAGCAATAGATTGCAACCATTTATTTTTGAGTAGCACCAAATTGAAAATTTAAAACTACATTTTATGTATGCTCTCAAGTATTTTGAAGTAGTTGGGACTTTTACATTCTGAATGCCCAGTGAGTATTTAATTAACCTCTTTGGAATTAAATGGTAGTAATCTGGGTACAATGAACTGATTAGTCAGATCAATTAGGTTGAGCCAGTTTGTGCTCCCTTCTGCTGCTTCCACCTATTAGTCCTCCTTTAGAGCAGTTAGACTTTTTAGTCTAACTAGTTTCAGAGGACATAACTTCAGGGATATTACAAATAGTATAAATTTAAAACTAAGAATTTAACATCACTTTTAGAAAATGTATCTGATTCATCATCATTTATGTAAAAATTACCTAAACATAATTTATTATACTCTAAACTTTTTTGGGGGGTTTCCTTTTTTCCACCTAGTCTCATGTCTTTATTCTATTTTTCCAATGAATTTATTCCTATATATTATATGATACACTTGAAAAATTAAAAAAAAAAACTTTTATATCAGCCTATCTTACTTTTCTGCAACAAAAGTAGGTATAAAAATTTAAATTTGTAAAAAATTTCATGTGACCATTAGCCTAGACTTCTGGATTATCATTAAACAGTTCAGTTATAATTTATTTTTTAAATGTTGATCATTTTCAATTGCCATCGCAATACAATATTGTATTAGTTTCAGGTGTACAAGATAGTAATTAGACATTTATACAACTTAACTTAATTAGTCTTGTACCCATCTGACACTATACATAGTTATTAACTGTATTGTTTATTATATTTCCTATGTTGTACTTTACCTTCCCATACCTGTTTTTATTACAGCAATTTGTACACCTAAAATAATTTTTGGTTGAGTAGCTCAGTTGGTTAAGAGTATCATCCCTATGAAGCTCAATCCCTGATGAGGGTACATACAGGAATCAACAAGTGAATGCATAAATAAGTAGACAACAAATTGATAGTTCTATCTCTCTGTCTCCCTCTCAAGTTAATAAATAAAATAATTATTAAATATAAAAATTAAAACATTAAAAAATTTATTTCTTAATATTGGAAGATTGTTAATTAAAAATTCAGAGGTTAATGAATGAATATTATTCACTGCTAGAAAAAATAAACTTCAACATAAATTCTATTCTAACTTTTTAAAAATAAATTTAAGTCCTAAGGAAATTTTGTTCTAAATAACTAGGTTGAATGAAAATATTTTTATATTAATTTCACTTAATTATTTGAACTCCTTTTTAGTTATATATGCCAAAAATGACATACTGATCTAGGATCTAAATAAACTGATCCATCAGCTGACAACTCAGTCAAGAATTCTTTAATGAAAGCAATCTTATACATTATAAATTTATTCACTTGCAATACTTTTACTACCTACTTATTGAAGTCATTCCCTTCAGCAGCACTGCCATAATATTTTGAATTCTCTGCTTGTTTCACACCTTGTGTTTACCCTTTCTGGAAAAGTGCTGTGTTGAAAATGGATACCTCATAGGGTGAAAGGTATGCCTTTCTTCTGAAAAGATAGAGAAGGGAGACTGTGAAAGTGGAGCTGGTAGAGTACATTCAGGAGTCCTCTCACTCAGATTCATTGCGGAAAGGTATACTTGGGAGCAGGACGTGGAAATAAATTTCCTTAAAGTTGTCTATACCATGTACCCTTTAGGGAATCTGAGTGAGCCTGCAGTAGTGTATCTATCCAAGTTTGAAGATACTGCTGCAGAAGAAGGACTTTTAGAGCTAATTAGACCATGGTTTAAATTCTACAGAAAGTATGACCTTTGTCAAGTTAGTTATCTTCTTTGAGCCTTGGGTTCTTTATTTGTAGGAGAGAGAATAATTAATGCCCATCTCTATGATTTTGATGTGGATTTAATTTTGATAGCACATATGAAGCCCCTACTGTAGAATCTGGTATAAAATAGATTCTTCCTCATAGAATTTATTACTTTTATAAATTCACTGAATTTAATAAATGAGTGCTTATTATGAGAACTAGTAATCAAGACTAGCAGAAAAGCCTGTTTTTGCCACAGTTCACCATAGTCAGGACCTATTCCAGCACCAGACACCTCCTCCCTTCCTAAACTCCATTGCTCTACAGAAACCTGCTTGCTGCTTGTCCCCATTCAGCATCAGGTGCTCCTGGGTGATGTTAGGAAGCAGGACTGCCATTCTAAGAGTGTTGCAGCAGGCTAGTGTTTCTTCACTCACTTCTTTTGCTAACTTGCCAGGTGTTGCATTTAGCAAAGCCTCCAGTGTTGTTAAGGAGGGACATATGAATAAGAAGCAGATGGGGTTTGTCAGAATACATTGTGATATATGCTCACAAATAATACAGAGACATTGAACAAATACCCAGCCTTTTTTTGATAGACTACAGAGATAGACTACCAAATTTTTAATATAGACAACGTGATTATATTCACAATTTTAAATGAACTATGTATATCTTGTCTTTTCAAATAGACTTGAAATGCCTCAGCAGTAGGGACCAAATTCTTAGCCTTTCTAAAATCAGAGCCTTGCACATCTTTGTGTTTAAAAGAAAACCAAAGATAAAATACTTATCAATCCTTCATTTGCACAATCCTGCAAAGATTGGGAATAGGACGGATACATTTCTCTTTCTCTCCATATAATCTATAAAGGGCCTTCAGAGTATCTTCTGAAACTTAAGTGACAAAATAGAGAAAATGTCATGGATGTGGATAATACAAAAATGTGAATAAACTATTTTCTATTTACCCATTTATTTTTTGGATGATAAGTCATCTTGAAAAATAAATGATGACACCAATGTCAGTAGCTTCTCTGGCTGAGATTATTTTCTCTTTCAGAAGAGCAGATCAAAGAGGAAATTTTTAGACATCCAGTATGTAACAATAATTCCTACAACAAACTTTTCAAATATCTTTAATGTATGTGATCTCATTTGAATCCCAGGACTACTTGTGATAAAAATATTATCATTGTCCCAATTTTGAAGATGAGAAAACTTAAGTTTATAAAAGTTAAATAACACATCTAAGTTCAAGCTAGTGGTGATTACAGGGATGAGGGTAAGGAGGTGGAGGTAAAAGATGGTATAGGGGTGATAAATGGTAATGGAAAAAATACAATAAAAATGAACTATTAAGGGGAATGGGAGGATGGGGAAGGGGAGAGCAGGAGGGAAATGAATGTAATACAACAACAATAAAATAACATTAAAAAAATAATAAATAGCCCTGGCTGGTAGCACAGTGGATAAGGCCCCGGCCTGCAGACACAAAGTTCGCTGGTTCAATTCCCAGCCAGGGCACATAATCAGGTTGCAAGCCAGGTCTCCAGCAAGGTTCGTGGCTGGAGGCAGGTGAAACATACATTGATGTTTCCCTCCCTCTCTGCCTCTCTCCCTTCCCCACTCTCTAAAAGTAATAAATAAAATCTTTAAAACAATTAAAAATTAATAAATAAATAAACATGAACTATTTATTGAACTCAATAAATAAATTTAAGCTAGTAATTGAGGGAACTAAGGAACTGAATACAGCTTTGATTGACTTCAAAACCTGTCCTTTTTTTCCTGTACACTAGAGTTGGATTGTGTATGTACTGACTTGCTGACACACCTTAGAAAATCCTTTATCCTGTATACTATGAAATGAATTTATCGACTTGCTATTTTCATTCATTAACTGTAAAGTGCAGAATGTATTATTATCTCACTCTTGTCTAAGGATTCCCCACAGGTGGAGGGTCTAATAAGCCAGCAGGGACCTTGTTAGCAGTCACAGATGCCAAAATGGCCCAGAGTCCTTTGTGAAGGACAGTGACAGTTACCCAAGTTACTCTATTAGGCCTTTAAGTCTGCACCCTTCGTTCCCATGGGAAATTAATAAACTGTTTCATGCTGGTGATAACAATAGGAAACAGCAACATCTCAATCCATCTCTTTCGCTTTCATTTCTTTCCCAATAGTGCTCTGAGAGTATTTGTTTGTTTATCTTTGATCCCTGCAGATTCAATTTAATTGTATAAAGTGGGGCCTAGGCACATGGAGTTTTAAAAACATTTCAGGTGATTTTAATGTTTCAACCAGAGTTGAAATTCATAGATTTAGGCTAAATTGCTTTCCCTCCTCTAAACTTGAACTCACACTTTAAAAACTTTATTGAATATGTTATCTGAATATATCATTTCCTTCACTTGAAATTTCTCCTATATTCTGACAGTCTAAAAATGCTTCAGCCTTTGAAATTGTGTATCATTCACGTCTGTGTTTATATTGATAACTGTTTCCATGTGGACCCTTGAAAATGATGCTTAAAAATTGAGCAAATACTAAGTGGCAGTCACTGGGTAGACATTTTCATAATCATCTTATTTAATTCATATGCTCCTTTCTAGGAAGCTGGGTTATAAATGTGCTTTATCTTGCCTGTTGGATTTTGAAATGTGATCAAAGTTAAATCTTCAGAACCCAGTAATTTAATTTATTTGATTTAGTCTTATTTTAAGTGAATCTCTAACCAATTTTAATATTTCATAGAGTTTCAGAGATTTAACTGGAGAGAAAAACATACAGAAGATAGAAAAATATACATTAGTGCATCTGAAGATTGAAGAAAAGTGACTGTTAGACCCACTGGTTATACCCCCCTAATTTGCTCTCCTAATATGCTACTTAATTCAGACATTATGATGTTCATAGTCTAACAAGTTTACATACAATGAGTTTAGAAGGTTCTATTTGATGGTTGAGTACTTTTTAAAGGCTTGTATTTTAAACTAATTGCAGCAGAAATATAATGTTGTAGATCAAAAGGGATTCTGGATCTAAGCAAGCTCTTAAGTATAATAGAAACATGAACTTTTTTTTTTTTTTAAATTTTATTGTTGTTGTATTACATCCATCCCTTTTTTGCTCCCCTCTGTCCCCCTCCCCACCCACCCTTTCCCCCAAAAGTCAATCCCACCTGTTGTCCATGTCCATGGTTCCTTTATACTAGGTTCTTGAGAAACATGAACTTTTAATCCAGTTCAAGTTTTCTCAAATAAAGTGCTAGCCCTACAGCCATAAATGTATTAAACCAGCATTTATGTTTATTAGAAAATACTTTTAATTTGACTCAGGAAATTTTTTCATTAATGGAAACAGAGCAATGAAGTCAATGTAGTGGTGGGTGATTTTTTTCTTGCTCTATAATTACATATTAAATGTAGTTAAGGTCACAGATGCTCCACAAATTCTGTGGTTTTCAAAAGTATGGTCCTAGAACCAGCAATGTGACCCACAAACTTGTTAGACATGCCCTAATACTCTAGCCCTAATAGAAAACAACTGAATCGGAAAGTCAGTGGGATTCACCATTTGTGTTAAGAAGTCTTCCAGGAGATTCTAACATGCACCAAGTTTGAGAACTACTGCTCTAATTATCTGCATTTATTGCAAAGAAAATGTTGACTCAGTCATAATGAGTCATAGTCCTCCCCATAAACTCAATGAAAGAGATCAACAGAACTATTTCATGTCTTATCACTTTAAATTGTTTATTATTTTAAACATCACATTAATTTCTTCCCTTGGTAACTTCAATATTTGTGTGTGTGTGTACATGTCTAATCTTTTGCTTTATATAATTTTATCATCCAGTAATGTTTTCAACATTTCATAGATCTCATTTCCAGTTTATAAACACATCTATAGAATTATCTTAAACATAAGGAATAATGATTCATTTACTTATTTAAAATTTGTCTGAAACTTGCTTTAAGGTAAAATTGTGTAATTGCTTTCTATAGTCTAAGACTAGATTTGTGCGTTTGGAAAGACTTGGGAACATTGAGCCACACAGCAGAATAATTTAGTTAACTAAATTGCGCAGACTGAAATAAGCAAAGATTTTTATAGACAAAAGTATTATTTAAGCTGTATTCTCTTCCTGCTTTATGACTAAATTGCTAGTGCTTGGTATTTTTTTGATATATTTCATTGGGTATGCTAAGGCATTAATAACATACCAATACAATTTTTGAAACAAAGCTAGAATAACCATCCTAGTCTCTATTTGCCCCCAGAATGTTCCGAAAATTCTGTCTCAGGTAGACCAGCTCATAAGCATGTTACCTAGAACTGCCCAAGCTTGGTTTAATGTTTTCTGCTGTTGCTGTCTTGAAATTCTTAATAGTTTTCAAACAAAGTATCCAATATTTTCATTTTGCCCTGGCTACTACAAATTATGTACTTTGTCCTGGTTCTCAGAAAGACCATATTAGTCCCAGGCAAACAGATGGTTAGTTGCCTTGCAAAAGTTCTATGTAACAATCCTTCATTGGCTTGATTTGATATATAATAAGTCAATTAAGTCATTTAATGTCCTACTATTTCACTTATATCTTTGTTTTTTAATTAAGCAAGATCATTTAATGATATTTTAATATGCAAGTCACAGATTCCACATCTATAATTTTTCATAATGAATATTATAACATTTGCATTATATATTATAGTTCATAAAAACACTTTTCAAGCACATTTTCTCATTAGACATTCCCAGTAGTATACTAGCAAAACATTAATAACTAAATCTCAGAGGAGATGTGGAGGAGTATGGAGAATATTTTGGCTTGTAGCATCTGTCAGTTTTCATGGTGTAAATATTTCATGATTGTTAATTTCAAAGTTTCAACTTAATGTTATTGAGTAAAGAGTTTGGAAAAGATGCTATCAGTTCTCACAGCAGATGTGTCAGCTCCAGCACAACATTGGGTATTCCTCACCTAAGGGAGATAGAGTAAGTATGAACATACTTATACTGCAGATGAAGATACAGAGCTTGGGGAATCCAGATGACATATTAATGGTTACATGCCTCTAAATGGCTACTTCCAAAACTATAGCCTCAGTCTTCTCATTTCAAATACCACATTTTTCTCCTTATACTATTTTGTTTTTATCTTTTATATCTGTACATTTGTATATACGGATTATTGCTATGAAGTTATAATAAGAACATGGATATGCCACTGATAAAAAGTTAACATTAAATAAATTTAATTGCAGGAAAACATAATAAAGATTCTACTTATATTACATTAAGGGTAATTATTTTTATGATACTTCGATTATAATCACTTAAAATATCTCTGAATTTTTCACAGGTGTGTTTGTATTTATCAACCTTCAATTTCAAAGTGTTTCCTTATGCTTATATATCACAAAGCCTCATATTCACAATTTAATTATAAAAAAGTATGATTCATATGTTTTTTGCTTCTAACTAAGCCTTTATTACAACCAATGAAACAATTGCTCTAGCATAGAATATTATTAAATAGATTATTATGGTTTTATTAAAAACACTTGTCACCTAAATGCATATTATAAGCACTCATTTCTTGCCAGAGATTACACAAATCTCAAATAGAATTGTATTGATATTTAACCTTATGTTGTGGAATATGTTTTATCACAGAGTCAATGCCTAAGAGATGTCAGAGGAAAGCCACTAGTTTTTTTATTTTTTTATTTTTATTTTATTGTTGTTGTATTACATCTATCCCCTTTTTTGCTCCCCTCTGTCCTCCTCCCCACCCACCCATTCCCCTCAGAGTCAATCCCACCTAGCTTTTTTAAATTAATTTTATTTATTATTGTTATAAGTGTTTCATTTTCCCCCCATTGCTCTCCCCTGTTCCCCCTTCCCTGCCCCTCCAGCTCATTATCCATGTCCATGGGTCCTTCACTCTAGCTCCTAACCCTTCCCTTGCTTCCCCCTTCTCCTCTCCCCGCTAGTCACCATCATTCTGCTCCTTTTTTCTTTCCCTGTGTCTCTTGTTCCTTTCTGCTCGTCTGCTTGTTTTGTTCACTAGTTTCCTGTATTAAGTGAGAACATATGGTATTTATCTTTTGCTGCCTGGCTTATTTCACTAAGCAGGATACTCTCCAGTTCCATCCATGCTATTAGAAATGGTAGAAATTCCTTTTTTCTTTCTGCTGCATGTAACTCCATTGTGTAAATGTACCACAATTTTTTGATCCATTCATCCATTGAAGGGCACTTAAGCTATCCAGCACTTGGCTATTGTAAATAGTGCTGCTATGAATGTTGGTGTGCACAGGTTTTTCTGAATTGGTGTTTCAGTATTCTTTGGGTATAATCCTAGCAGTGGAATCACTGGCTCATGAGGCAGTTCTATTCTTATTTTTTTGAGGAAATTCCATACTGTCTTCCATAGTAGCTGCACCAGTCTGAATTCCCACCAGCAATACACCAGGGTTCCCTTTTCTCCACATCCTCGCCAGCATTTGTTGTTTGTTGATATGTCAATGATGGCCATTCTGACAAGTGTGAGCAAAAAAATTAAACTAGACCACCAACTTCCACCATATACCAGAATAAACTCAAGATGGATAAAAGACTTAAACATAAACAGTGCCACCATGAAAGTCCTAGAGGAAAACAGGCAAAACAATTACAGATATCACATGGAGCAATATTTTCACTGATGTCTCTCCCAGGGCAAGGGAAATAAAGGAACAAATAAATGGGACTACATCAAACTGAAAAGTTTCTGCTCAGCTAAAGAAAACATCAATCAGCAAAGTGAAAAGAGAACAAACAATATGAGAAAACATATTTGCCAATGACACCTCAGATAAGGGTTTGATCTCCAAAATATATAAAGAACTAATATGACTCAACACCAGGGAGCCAGACAACCCAATTAAAAAATGGGCAAAGAACCTGAACAGACACTTCTCCAAGGAAGACATACAAAGGGCCCATAGACACATGAAAGGATACTCAACATCACTAGCCATCAGAGTGATGCAAATTAAAACCACAATGATTCATACATTTTCTGTTTTCTTTTATTAATATTACTTAATTACCATTTGGCAACAATTTACTGCCATTACTGTACTTTAAATTCTTGGTTGGTTGACACTACGCTGTTTTCTTATGTTCTTATAATACCTAATTCTCAGAGTAACTCTATAAAGGAGATGACAGTATTCTTTCCTAGTTTTTTTCTAGTTCCAACAGTACCTTTGTTGTCGTTGTCTTCTCCTCTTCCTCCTCTTCCTCTTCCTTCTTCTTCCTTCTTTCCTCCTCCTCTTCCTCCTCTTCATCCTCCCCTTCCCTCCCCATCATTTTTCTTCTTTTCTTCTTCTCCTTCTTTTCCATAAAAATGCTGAAACAACTGAGATACCTGATCCAGACCAATTTTCCATAATATACTCAGTAGGGTAGAGAAAGGCCTTCATAGTGGTTTCTGTGCTCCCTCTCCCTTTGGATGTATAGTTTAGAAGCTTCCTATCATAGGACTTCACATAGCATACAATCGGCTAGATCAACCAGAATCTTGTCACAAAACCCAGAGAAGGTTGGATTCCTTTGGTAGTGCTACCAATATACAAGTATAAGGCCAGATGTTCACCCCCTTAAGACCAATGTTTGTTTCTGTCAAATTTAATTCCCTTACTGAGTTTAAAAAATTTGTGGAAGGATATAATTGCAGCTTAGGGGTTGCTTTTTGAAAGCAATTCTAAGTAGGAAGTACTATCATTTTGTTACATTTTGGATATCAGTTCAATTTAGGACTAATGCTTTTCTAAAACAATTTTTGTCTACTGGACAAATGCTAGTCTACTTCATTGTAAAATTTTGATGTCTATACAGAGCTAGAAAATTAGTGTATCAGCATACAAGAGTGACTTTATTATTTAATGACATTTTCCTATTACAGAGGCTATTCTAAGTAATTTACAATTGTTAACTAAGTAATCTTTTATAACAACACATGAGGTGGGTATTGTTTTTATCTCCACTTTGTAAAGAAGGACTGAAGTAAAGATAGGTTAAACTTACCAAAAGTCATCTGGCTAGTAATAGATAGTGTCAGGTTGATCTGTCTCTTAACCATTGCTCCCTGCTTCCTCTAAAATCAGGTCACTCTATTTGGAAGACTTGGGAACACGACCTCCCCTGTTGATGATCCAATTTGATACCTATTAGCTGTATGACATTGTCAACTTATTTAAATTCTTTGAATCTCATTTTCCTCATCTCTGAGGTTAATGTAATAACACATGTTATAAGGCTTTTAAGAGGCGTAATTAAAATAATAAATGTGAAAGGTTTTAGGAGTAGAACAATATTGATGTCCATGGTTATTATTAATTACAAGGACTCTGAAATTTGAAAGACTATTTTGTTAGGATATTGGAACAAACTTGTAACTAGTCCCCCTTTTCTTCTTTGCATTTTACCTGACCTGCTTCAACTCATCCTTGAGGATATCAGATCCTCAGAATTTCTCTGGCAATAAACACTTAATTAGGTCCCTCTGTTTAATAACAGTTATACTTCTATTTTTAAATTTTATTATTTTTGTTTGTTTTAAATATTTTGTTGATTATGCTGTTACAGTTGTCCCAAATTCTTTTCCTTTTGTTCCCCTCCACCCAATGCTCCTTCCTGATCCATCCTACAGTCCTACACCCTAGTTCATGTCCATGAGTTGTACATATAAGTTCCCTGGTTTCACTTTTACCTCTATTCTTTTTAACTACCCCCGGTCTATCTTGTACCCACCAACTATGTTTCCTAATCCCTGAACCATTTCCCCATTTTGCACCCTTCCCTCTCCCAGCTGATAACCCTCCCGATGATCCCAATGATCCCAGATACTTATGTTTCTGGTCCTTTTCTGGTTGTTTGCTTGGTTTGTTCTTGTCCTTCTTTTTCATTTTTCAGGTTCTGTTGTTCATAGTTGTGTTTGTTGTCATGTTAATGTTCATGGTTTTGAACTTCTTTCTCTTAAATAAGTCTCTTTAACATTTCATATAATAATGGCTTGGTGATGATGAACTCCTTGAGCTTTACCTTGTCTGGGAAGCACTCTATCTGCCCTTCCATTCTGACTGATAGCTTTGCTGGATAGAGTAATCTTGGTTGTTGGTTCTTTCTTTTCATCACTTTGAAAATTCTTGCCTGGCCCTTCTTGACTACAAACTTTCTTTTGAGAAATCAGCTGATAGTCTTATTGGAACTTCTTTGTAGGTAACTCTCTTCTCTTCCTTTACTGCTTTTAAGATTCTGTCTTTTTCTTTAACCTTTGGCATTTTAATTATGATGTGTCTTGGTGTAGTTCGATTTGGATCTAGCTTGTTTGGGACTCCCTGTGCTTCCTGGACTTGTATATCTATTTCCTTCACCAAATTTGGGAAGTTTTCCTTTATTATTTTTCACACAAGTTTTCAGTTTCTTGCCCTTCCTCTTCTCCATCTGGCATTCCTATGATTCAGATGTTGACACATTTAAAGTTGTGCCAGAGGTTTCTAATCCTCTCCTTATATTTTCAGTTCTTGTTTCCACTTTCTGTGTTGGTTAACTATTATTTTTTCCTTATTTCCAAATCATTGATTTGAACCCCATTTTCCTTTTCTTCACATTGATTTTGTGTGCATTTTCCTTTGTTTCTCTTGGTGTGGCTTTCACTTTTTCTCTTCTGTGTTTGCCATACTCAAGTATATCTGTCAAGTCTGTGAGCACCTTTATTACCAGCATTTTAAACTGTGTGTAGGTCAGGCTGGCAATCTGTTCATCTGTCAGGCTGGCTACTTATATGATGCTAGCTTGGCCACCGGGACTTTGATTTGTGCCCTTTTTTGAGTCATATTTTCTGTTTCTGCATCTTCACAGGCTCTGGTGTGCCAGATCTTAGATAGAGCTATAGCACCTGTGTTCCTGTCTGTCTCTCTGTTTCTTTATCTTTTTAAAGCAAACCCTTTAGCATCTCTTGCAATGCTGGTTTGGTGGAGATGTATTATTTTAGCCTTTATTTGTCTGGGAAACTCCTTATTTCACCTTCCATTTTGAATGACAGCCTTGCTGGGTAGAGTATTCTTGGGTGCAGGCCTTTGTTTTTATTGCTTAAAATATTTTTTGTCATTTCCCCTGGCTTGTTGTGTTACTGTTGAGAAATCAGCTGATAACCTTATGGGAGCCTCCTTGTATGTTTATTAGCTGTTTCTTTCTTGCTGCTTTTAGGATTCTCTCCTTGTCTTTGAAATCTGCTATTTTCATTTTGCTGTGTCTTAGAGTGGGCCTGTTTGGGTTCATCTTCCTTGGGACCCTCTGTGCTTCCTGAGTTTGCATGACATTTTGTCTCCTCAAGTTAGGGAAGTTTTCTGTCATTACTTTTTCATCAAAGAGGTTTTCTATACCTTGCTTCTCCTCTTCTCCTTCTGGTATGATATGGATATTACTATGTTTCATGTTGTCCTGTAGCTCTCTTAAAACCTCTTCATTCTTTTTTAGTCTTTTTTCATTTTGTTGCACTGCTTGGGAATTTTTTTCTACATTGGCTTCCAGCTCTCCATCTGATCCCCTGCTTTCTCTAGCCTGCTTTTGATTCCTTCTACTGTGTTCTTCAATTCAGAAATTGTATTCTTCATTTCCTCCTGGCTCTTGTTGAAGGTTTCTATGTCCTTTTCAATGCTGGTGTAGTTCTCAGTAAGTTCCTTGTAGCTTTCCTAGAGTTCTTTGTAGTTCTCCTGGAGTTGTTTGTAGGTTTCTTTGAACTCACTGAGCTCATTGAGCTTCTCTATCATCATTATTTTGAATTCCGTGTCTGATAGTGTGCTTGCCTCTATTTCATTTTGAACTCTTACTGGGGATTCCTCCTTTCCATTTGCTGAGGGTTTATTTCTTTGTCTTCTGATTTTAGGTGGCTCTTGTTTGTTTCTACTTCTTGGATTGGTCTGCTTTGACTTACTGTTTTAGTGGTGTGACCTTCTATGCTGTAGAGGTGCATTTTTTTTACTTCCTGGATCTGTGCTTGGTGACGTCAGCTTGTGTCCCAGTCTGGGCCTTGTTAGCCAGTTGGAGACTACCAGAGATCCACTGTCTTTGTCCGTCTTCTTCAGTTGTTAATCCCTTCCCTCTTTTTTTAAAATTAGTAAATTTTTAAAAATATTGTATTTATTATTTTTAGAGAGAGGGGAAGGGAGAGAGGCAGAGAGGGAGAGAAACATCAATGTATGGTTGCCTCTCACCTACCTCCAGCTGCAGACCTAGTTGGATACCTGGCTTGCAACCTGGTTATGTGCCCTGGCTGGGAATTGAATCAGTGACCTTTGGGTTTGCTGGCTGGCTCCTTATCCACTGTGCCACCAGCCAGGGCCTATACTTCCCTCTTTTTAATCATTTATTTCCTTTAGATTATAAGTATGTATTAATGATTCAGTTCTTAATTAGACTATAAGTTCTAAAAGAGAAGGATCTGCATCATATTCAGTTATGCCTAGTGTTTTGCAAAGTGCCTGCACACAGTAGATGCTTTTTTAATGTATGTTGAATGAATAAATATGGAATATTTATTTCTCTTTCTAAAACAAGTAACTCCAGTTGCTAACATAATATCAAAATCAATTAAGCTAAAATTTTTTGGAATGTGCCCATAACATTCCAGGGTTTGTGTCTAAGATAGGTCATGGCTCTGAATCTGCCTCTTAATGTTTTTATTTACTAAGCCATTCTTTCAGTATTCTTCTGACACAATACTTATTTGTATATAAATAGAGGACTAAGCAGCTTATATGAAAAACATCTATGATGTTGCTCAGCATGGAGATGATCATAGATGTTAGGAGATAAGAGCTAGATTATTCTTCATTGATTAGTTACCATGGCCTTTTTCTACTTGGTGAAGAATTGGATAAGTGGAAAATATTGTAGGAAGGAGGGAGAATAAAGCAATGCCAAATGAGAGAAAAATAAATTATTTTTTCAGCCAAGAATTGAGGTCAGAAATATAAATAAGATAGCTCAACCCACAAATAAAACCCTAAGTGATCACTGGATCCTGGAGGGGAAAAAGCTGACGAGGCTCAAACAGAAAGACCCAACCCATCCATTTGATGTGTTCATGAAACTTATTTTCTCAAACTCCTAGGTGTGACACAAATGTCACTTATAGGCATAGCCCGTGAATCTGTTGTGGCCAATAGCATGTGGGCAGGTTGGTAGGCCACTTGCAGGGTTGACCCACATATTCTGTCTGTAGAACTCTAAACACCCTGCTCCCTCGTCTCCCCAAAAGATGCAAAAGATCCATCAGAGAGCTGGGGGATGGTAGAGTAAGCCCAGGTGAAAGGCCACTCACCAAACATTAACATCTGAACTGGATGTTATATGAGCAAGAAACCAAACAATTTTTATTAGGTGAGGCCACTAAAATATGGTGGTTCTTTCATTACAGCTCCTATTTCTTAGTTTGGGCAACTGTTAACAAAGTACCATAGGTTGAATGACTTTTCAAACACTAGGAAAAGAGATTATGTTCAAAAATACACTTTTCCCACTAATACTAATTTTTCTCTTTTTACTCACAATGAATACCCTAAATGCAGTGGCCACGTGGCTAGATGATTACATCCAGTGTCCCTTTAGAGCTAAGTGTGGCCATACTTGTGGGCCATAGGGATAAAACAGAATTGATGACAGACACTTCTCATGTATGCCTTTAAATTATAATGGACATGCACTCCACTTACCATTTTGTGCTATTCCTGCTAATTAAGATAAAGATATTAGAATGAAGATCTAGAGATAACTGAGAGTTAAGGATGGTAGACCTACATTCTCTGTTCTGGATTATTTATCTCTGCATTGTCTCATAAGAGCAAAATGACATCTATCTTTTTAAGCCACTTACTTGTGGTTTTTTTTTTTTTCTTCCTTACACTATTTTATTTTTTTTACACTATTTTAAAGTGAGCCTTAGCTAATAGAAGAACTAGACTGTCAGCAATATCCTGTGAAACTAATGGTCTGAGGAATCTCAGAATGCATAGAACCACAGTTGCATCTGGTGTTTATTTAATTACTGTTCTAATCTTAATTAATTACCATATTTTAAGCATTTCTGCCTATAAACTGAGACTTTTTATTAATACATTCTCTTTTACTCAAGTACTAAAGTTATAATTCCAAATTCACAAGCTTTCAGAGCTTCTACTGGAAACTCACTCTGAGGTTACTGTCCCAAGGTTACTATCACAGGAGGAAAAAGAAAAATTAATATAGTTTGAGTTGAAATTATTGATAAAAGGTAACAAAATTCTAATATCTTGAATAAATCCTAGAAAAGATTTTCTTCATTGTAATATAACAGAAGCTCTCCACATTTAACAAACTCCTTATTTGATACTCACATAACCCTCAGACATAAATAGTAGAGAAATATTATCTCCTTTTGTATATACAATGATGTACTAAGTGAAATTGAATGACTTACCCAGGGTCTCATTATGTCTAGAATTCAAGTGAAGTGGTCTCTCTTCAAGGATGTTAGTAACATACTTACCACATTTCTAAATTTCAGATTCCAGCTCTAGCACTTATAATATATGTTCTTGTAAGGAGATGACCTTGCCTTTTTGACATTTTTAAAAAATCCATATAATGGGGATAATAAATAGGACTTACCATTTAGAATGAAGTTTATAAAAGGTAGGTAAATTGTTTATTAAAGTACCTAACATTTAGTAACCTCTCAATAAATGTTAGCTACATTTTTTTTGTTTTAGCTTTTCATTTTTATGGGAGTAGATTTGTAGTACAGTAAAAAAGCAAAGCCATAGGGAATACCTTTTACTTGATATTTTATTATAATTTTATTTTACAGAATACAGTACAAAAAATTTGAATGGTGTCCTTAGAGTTGTAAAATGCAGTAAGCTTAATGAATTTTAAGAACTGAATGGATTTTACTTTGAGAAAAGTGGCATCTCACCATATACATTGGAGATTAGCTTCTATCTCGCGTGTTTTCCCTTGGATCTAACTAAAGTGCTACTATACATTTCTACTGAAGTCTGTATCTAAATAAATGAATGATCACTTTGATCTGCTGAAACATAACTATAAGAATGAAAAACGTAATTATTCATGGTTTCTGGCATAAAATCAATTAGGTCTAAAAAGGTGAAGTGTAGAGCTGATTCTTGGTATTTGTAGATGCCACATTTTAATTTAGAAATTTTTCCAAATACATTTCTGAAAATTTATAAACCCAAAGATTTTTAAAGAGTGTTTGGGAAAATCAAAGATACAAGGTGATAGTGGTGGATGGATTTTATAGTCAAATAAGTTGAAAATATTTTGATTTTAACAAATCAAAATAAATCTATATTGTAGAACTTTTCAGATCCCTTATACTGTCTTGAAGTCTAAAAAGATATATACCACCTATTATTTCCTAAATACCTTAGCTAATGATCAACTTTTCTATTCTAGTTTATACAGATATCTTTAGAGAAAAAGATTATTTTAATGGATTGTTTAGACTATTTACATCTGATTCTCAAAGCCAATGACATGTAACCATTTATATGTGTATATATATACCTACATATTATATATCATATTTCATATATAAATGTATTTATATATATACAATGTAATAATATTTTATATGTACATATATTTATATATGATCATGTGTATTATATATTCATATGTTATCTATTTATATACCACATATTATTATATATCTACATTTGTCAAACCAGAAATTTGATTAAACTGTAAGACTTAAAAAAAGGAGTAAAACTCTTTCTTAACCAGTAAGCTAGCCTACTTAATCACTTGGCCTTAGCCTAATTAAAAGGTTTGTATTTCTCATCTTTCTATTACATAAATAGTAGCCATTATTAATTGATATGGAAAATAATTTCTTTTATTTGTTTTGAAAATAATTTCTTAATAAAATATGACCATATAATAAAAAGCAATTGTTAATGCTGTTTTTAAAAATAAAAACAAAGTAACAATAGCTAACAAGGATGGTTCTTAAGATGACTAAGTAAATTTTAGAGATATTCACAAAATTAGAGGTTTAGGCAGTTCTAGATCTTTTAGAACTATAACGTATATTTAAGAAAATTCTCTGTAAACAATCTGTAGGTAAAAGTGAGTTGTATGTTAGTTATTGAGCAATCACTTCATTCTCTGTGGCAATAATTATTTCATTAACCTTAAACTGGCAGAAAAGGAATTAATAATAGCTATTTCTGGAATGCAACATTGAAAATAAAATCATATTATGTCATCTCTAAGACTGCTTTTTCATATACCAATTGTAATATTATCTTTGGTAGTGCTACAGATGATATTGCTTCATATTTATGAATCAATAAATGTCAATGCACAAAACTTTGCCAATTGCTTGACAAAAGAAAGCTTGTAGTAGTGTGACCTTTTACTTCCTTTATTTAAAAGTAAATTTCAAACATTCACCTAAAATGTTTTGTTTGTAATTTTGTTTAGTAATTTTGAGTTACACTTTTATTTTTAAGATAATTCTAGATTTGCATGCAATTATAAGAAATAATAGAGCTTTTGTTGCCCTTTATTCAATTTCTGCCAATGGTAACACCTTGAGAAACTATAATTCAGTATGATAGCCTGGACACTATTATTGAAAGAGTAAAGATACCATATAAGACACATACATTGAATTAACCTTGCATTTTTGAAATAAACTTCACTTCATTCATAATACAGAACTCTTTTTATATACTGCTAAGCTCTATTTGTTAATACTTTGTTACAGAATTTTAGATCTACAGGCATGAGTATATTAGTCTGCGTTTTTTTTTCTTTTTGAATGATATTTTCTTACCTTTACATTATTGATTTCTAGTTAGATTCTGTTTTGGTAGGAAAACACATTCTATGTGATTTCAATTCTTTTGTTGAGGTTTGTTTTATGGTGTAGAATATGCTCTATCTTAATATGTGTTTTGAGGACACTTAAAAAGAATGTTCATCCTTTTATTGTTAGGTGAACTATTCTCTAAATATCAATTAAATACTTTTGGCTCATGGTGTTGAGTTCTGTAACCTTAGATTTATCTGAAGTCCTATTAATTATTAACAAAAGGATATTAAAGTCTTCAACAATAATTTGTCTATTTTTTCTATCAGTTCTATTAGCTTTTGCTTTATATACATAGTTTGGAGCTTCTTTGTTTGGTACATTTTAGGATTGAAATGTCTTCCCACTCTATCATTGCAGTATTACTGTCTATTGATCATTTTTTTCACTAACGTATGAGATTTTCTTGCTCCTTATTCCAATTTTATATTTGTGAGAGGCTGGATTTTTTTCATATTTTTGAACCAAACACCATATTACCATATTATAATATATTGAATATAGAAGCCTGCATGGAATCCAGAAATCTTCTTTCTTTTTTTTCCCAAAATATGAAGCAGTGTCATGCCACTTACTTTTTTGGGGTATATTTTAATTGTTATTTTACTCACATGTAATAATTAATTTTGTTATTTTAATAAATCAATAAATATTTCAAATGTTCTTAGTTTAAATTTTAAAAATGGTAAGTTGCTATAAATGTAACCTATGTAAATAATAGTTCGTTGGCATTTTCTGCATATTTTAAAAGTTGTAAATAGATATGGAAACCAAAATATTTTACATCATTCACAATAGATGTAGATTACAAAGCAGTTCTACAGAAACATGGGATATAGATAATTTACTTTTGAAATACTGAAGTCTCTCATATGTACTAAATGAATAAATGCATAAAAATAGAGTTTTTTTTTCTTTGTAGTATTTCCTGCTAATGAGTGGTGGCATCTTCTTCTGAGATTTGTCCCTCAAGGAAGTAAAATCTGTACATGTGCAATACCTAATTCTATACTTAGAAGAGGTGCATTGCTCCTTAAAAATGTTCTAGGTTTTTAAGTTGAGTTATTGAAAAAATGAGATTATTCTTTAGCAAACAGTCGTTTTTCACAACAGTGAATTCAAATGGTGAAAAATTAAATGAAAATTATCTATTATGAATAAATATATATCATGAAGACTAATAGCCTATGCTAAATTATAAGGAAAGTTAAGACTACTACAGATTACAGAGAGGACAGGAGTGGGGTAAAAGGGAGATATTTCATGTATATGTGGTAGGAGCTAAGTCTATATGCATCTTCACAATAGCCAAAACATGTAATTATTAAATAATTATTTTTAAATGAGAGGGGAGGTGCTCAAAATATTAGAATTGTGGCTTAAGTACTGTACAATATGCCTTGAGAAATCAAAGTTTCAATGCACCTTAAAGGGGCCTTCCCAACCTGAGTTTAAAACAATAAAATCCCCAAATTTTAAACTATTCTGTTTTTAAGTTGTTTTTCCTTCCTGAAATAGAAAACTGTGAGTTTTTGCCACCTAAGTATGGGAACAGTGTCTCTGATTCTAAAGAAACTTAAAATGTCCCCTGCTGTTCAAACAATCACAGTCTAGCAAGCTATCACTGCGTCCTGTCAAGAGAGTTTCTGACAACCAGATACAAATGAATATATTCTGGTGTTGCCACCCTTCCTCATTAGGAAACAAGGCAGTGATTGAAAATTTAATAGGTATTTGTGTATATAAAAATTATGATTCACTTATTTTTTGTGACCCTAGCACATACATATTAACTCCTCCCTGAGAGTTGCTTCTGTATAAATGTATTAAGACAAAGTCTTCCCCATCATATAGCAGTTCCTATTTTATTTCAGGCTTTTTAAAAGAAGCTAATGTAATCTCCTCATTAAGGAATCACATTTAAAGTAAACCAACTTGGAAGGTAATACAAAGGACACTTGCTTGAATTCCCTACATGTTATAGGACAGTCCCTTTTTGCCCTGAGAAAATAGGTTTTGCTTTGAGTCACATGAGTTGAATTAGCTCATTCAACTAGAAAGAAACAGTCACCTAAACTCATTGGAATAACTACTTCACTGAAGATAGTACTTTAATCAGTGATTATTAAATATCATAAGACTTTTGTAAGGATTAAGTAATATAACATGAGAAATTAGAATGTCTGGTACATAAAGATTATTATTATAGTTTATCATCATCAAAATATCAGCAAGATTGCCAAAGTGGTAAGTAACTCTGGTGAGTTAAGTAACCCAAGCTTGGAAAAGTTTCTCTGGTCTAGATGAATTCTCCATCAAAACCTCTGACCTCTAGTCTGAGTCAGTGTTCACCAATCTTTACCAAGCTACAGAGCTTTTTTGATTGTCTCAGAATTGGTAAAGATACACAGAAAATGACTTGAGCATTCCCATCACTAGAATGTCTCACCCTGCATAAGTAATCTTCTTGGCATATCCTGGTTTATATAATCAGTCTCAATTGAATTTATTCTTTTTTTGAGTCATTGTGATAATTTCTGGATGTCCTAAGAAAGTCATTTTTCTGGCAGGGGCACTGAAAAGGTTATCCTTTGAGACTTCACTGTGACATGCCATGGGCCCTTCTCTTTAAATATGCACACGGCTATCTTAAAACTTCATTCAGAATTTCAAAACTCCCATAATATTTTATTAAAGCTCAGAGCTAACTTACCCCTTTCTAGACTGATCCTCAAGAAATCCTAGCAAATAAAGAGGTAAGGTACTTCTAAGTGACAAAGTTGACAGTCACAATAGATTAGAAAAGATGATGGACCACAGGGGGAAAAAAGCTTCTGGAGAATCATAATAGCAGGTTTTTTAAAAACTTGCATGAAGACAAACTCGATGTTTTAATAGGATATAGCTTAAGATAACAAAACAAGGACAGAGCATTAGAAATCAATGGCAGACATTTCAGATTATTCTCAATGTGTTGCTCACCTTTCTACCTCATAATCACCCGCTACGAGCTTCTTTCTGGTACTCTGGACTCTGGAATAGAGAAGTTTCTGTACCCTAACCACCTCATATTCATCTCCCCTCCCCATCTTAAAACACACCCTCACCACCTGTCTTCCTCTCATTAGTTCATTCACCCATCTTTCTTCATTCTGCTAAGGTCGGTAGCTTCATACATTTCTGAAATATATGTACAATCATATCAATTTACAGCTTAAAAATCTTTCAAGACTCTAATTGTCTATAGTAGTGTTTAACAAAACAAGGTATATAGAGATAGGAACATTATATCATGATTTTTAAACATTGGGTTTTCAAATATAATCTCTTACAGGGAAGCTAATGAAAGCCATTTACATAGACTACACTTCACTTTCTTAATGATGTAGAAATCTATGGATGTATACTTAGGGACTTGTAGTTTTCCTCCTCCAGAGAAAATTGAAAAACACTGGTATTCATGGTATATTCTGAACTCTTTTATACCTCTTGTTATTTTTCACTACAAACAATATTTTAGCCATACACCACTTCTCATTTTTCTGTAATTAACCTCACACTTTCATACTTCTATTCCAGTGTATATGTTGTTCCCTCTTCTGAAAATGCCTTTCCTCTTCTTCTCTTCTTGGTGATAAATTATTGATATTTCAATATTCATTTTCATTTTCAACTTTTCTGCTTTATCTCTGGGTTCTAAACTCATCTATTTTTTTTACTGACCATTATATGTGTTCCTATGTTATTTCATTAGATGCTGAGGTCCTTGAGGTCAGAAGACTATTTTACAATTTAATCACCTTTGTATGTATTTGCACTTCCATAATTTCCTATAATGCCAGGATTATGGGGGGTTCTTTAAATCTAATGAAACTACAATTTTTCTCAACCTAAACAACTTCCTATTCTCCCTCCAGTCCTTGAATGGCCACAGAGATATACCATATTGGGCATCTCAGCATGGTATGGGTATTAGATTGAACGCATTGAAAAGTGTCTTCCAATTACAAGTTCCTATTATCCTAAATTGCACTGTGCTTAGGGTTGGGAGCTGCCATTAAATGCAAGTTCCCTGTTTCTGATCTTTCTTCCCTTTTGTGTAACAATAGCCGCCTTTGTTCTTGTCCACTTGTTTGGGGGACTTTCCCCACCACAGCTATTTGTCTCCAAAGATATAATCTATCTCTGGGTCTATCTTGAGAATTTTTCTTTTTCTCCCTTTCTCCTCCCTATTTTTTGCTACACCTAGCCCATCATGACTTGTTTTCTCAGGACCAAATTTATATTTGTCTTGCAAGCTTGTTGTCAGAAAAAAATAATGACTGATAACTAACTCAATAGCTAATTCTAGTTTAACATAATAACAGCAGCCCTTTATTGAAGAAATGTTATAAAGTTCTTACATGTATTATGTTCTTCAAATCTTACAAGAATTCCATAAATTATTGTTCTTGTGCACATTTTAGAAATGAAACTAAGGCTCAGAGGTAAATAAGGTACCACATCCAAGAAGTGATGGAGTTTGAATCAAATTCCAGTTTGTTTGATTGCTTTTAACCACTTCACTACAATGCCAGTCCTCCCACACTCTTCAGCACACAGTAGGCCTAATTTTTGCATTACCAATATTATTAAACTGTAAACTACAAGAAACCATGAGTAGTCAGAGATTTGCACATGAGAAGACTCTTTGTATCTAATAGTCTATACTGTATGGGGTTCAAATATTTAGGCTAATCAGAAGGCTATCTTTTATAATACATACTTATTTTTCCTTGCTTTATTTAAAACATGCCTCTTTTACACACTATCAATTTTACATCTTCAGTATTTACTTTAGCAATAAATAAATCTAAGAGGAAAGCTGAAGATACACAACTTCAGTAGATGAAAATATAACAGCTCCTCCACCCCAGGAGTGAAATTTTTTCTGTGAGACATACATCACACACTGCTCACAAGGCCCAATAAAAAAGAGTGGCAATACCCATGAGTTTTAATCAAAACCAATTACTCAATTCCACTTGCATTTATTGAGACAGCAGAGTGCAATGGTTGCCTTTGCTCCTGCTTCACCAGTCCTGCTGTCCTCATAACTTAACAGTCACTTGAGCACAGCCTGTGAGCCAAAACAGGCCACCCGCCCCCCACCCATATCTGGGTTTCCAGATCAAATATGGCTCTTTATCAAGCAAAACTTACTTCCTGATCTTGGTCTCTAATATTCTTCCCCAATTAGAGAAACATACTATGATTTTTTTTTGAGATGGGGCTGATTCCAGGCCTGGAGCAGTCTAGGTACACAATGTCTCTAAAATACTTTGTTATACCAGGAAAAAAAAAAAAAAAGTGCTAAAAATGATGGGAATATAAAACAGAGACATAAAAACCAGCTTGAAGTTATACTCACAGGCGAAATTTGGGCTAATTTGAATTCCAACATAATTATGCACCTTTAGGAATGATATACCATTGAATAAATTTCAAGTCTTTATTCCATATGGTAGGCAGGAAGGAAAGAAAGAAGGAAGGAAGGGCTGTTGCTAACAGCAGAATACTGAAGTCCTGGCTAATAAATGTAGAAGGAGTGCTGTCATTGGAAAGTCATCATTTTGTAACCATCAGTAGATGGTAACTGCAGGAGAAAATTGTGACGGAAGCAGGATATTTGCATAGTATTTAAAATGTTTCCACGCAGTCAATTTATTAATTGGAAAGGGAAAAATTAATTTATACAATGGGAAAATTGGACCACACCTGGAGCAAATGATCAAATTAATATGACCAATGTGAGACAGATGGTCAGCATGTGCCTCCCAGATGTGATACCCAGATGTGGCACCCAAATGTGACACCCTCTGAAAGATACAAAATCACCTGTGTAGAATTCTGGCTAAGAATACATTACTTGGATCCAATCATGAGAAAACATCAGACAAACTGAAACTGAGGAAGATTCTATTTTAAAATGCTTGGAGGGAATGTACTCCCCAAAATGTCAATCTCATTGGAAAAAAAAAAAAAGCTGTGAAAATATTTCAGATTAAAGAAGGCTAATGTGACATAACTAAATGCTACCTGACTCTAGACAAGATCCTGTTACAGGGAGGAAAAATACTTTAAAGGATATTATTAGGTCTATTGAAAAGATTGGGATATAAATATTAGAATAAAACATGGTATCGATACTGAATTTACTGGAGTTACTTGTTCTGTGGCTATGTAAGGGAATATTCCTGTTCTAAGGAAAACTGCACTGAAATGTCCATGGGTAAAGGCTTCCGATTTCTGTAACATACCTCGGATGGTTCAGACTGAGAGACAGAGAAAGAAAGCAAACAAAATAGAACTCAAGCAATAAATGATTCTGTAAAGAGTACGTGTGTGTGTGTTTGTATAGTTCTTTTTGTTGTTGTACTGTTTTTATTGTTGAAATTTTTCTGCAAGCTTAAAATTATTTCTGAATCGATGTTTAAAGAAAAGAGTAAAAAATGTGTCCCTGCTCAGGAAAAGCCCTCGTTAGATCAAATTGATGTTTTCTAACATTTTCCTACCAGTCCATTAGCTTCATATAGCAAATATAGATCAGCTAAACAGTGAGTTAGGAACAATTTGAAGTATCTTAAATATTATTTATGTATTCAGTTATCAATATTTAATGAACAGATATTATATGTCAGATAATGTGCTGTGATATGCCTTTTCTCTCCTTCTTAAGAAAGCATACTAGTTATGTGTGAATGAAAGTAAATTGTTGGGAAAAAGAAAATAATTCACAATTTATTAGTGATAGCAAATTATTTCCAATAATCTTGATGTTCTTTACTCATCTCTTTGCATTAGAAACTCATTTGGAAGCCATTAGCTTAGCTCAAGCCACTTTTTAAAATTTGAAACTCTTGAGAAGTGAGGCTCCCCTACCATATTGCTATGACCAGCCTTAGTAACAAAGTTCATGCTCTCTCACTGCTAGAAAATTTGCCTGTAAAACCTGTTAAGTCCTCCAGTTCCTTTAAGTATGGAGCCCCTCCTTGCAATGTCATTAAGTCAACATTTAGAATCCTGTTCAACCCTGCACAGTCCTCGTGATACCCTTCCAGATGGTGACTGCCAATCTGTGTGTGTCACTTAGTCTCAGCTTTTATTGTCTGAGACTCCTGGACACCATGCATTGCCTTCATATGTGATTATTGAGGGATCAGTTTTATACTGTCCACCTTCAAGAAACTCAGCACGCTCTGGGTTGTCAGAGTAAAATGGAAAGGACTTGTATTTTGGCACTTGACAAATCTAGGAACAGTTTTAACTCGGCTGCTTAACAAATGAGCAGTGGAAGCCAAATTACTTAATACCTCTGATCCTGTTTTCTCCCTTTAAACTGGAAATAATGATGCCATCTTTCTCAGAGGGGAATTGAAAGGATTAAGTGAGATAGCGCTATACAAATGTTTGGCACAGAGCCTTGCACATGGTGATTACTTGGAAAACGTTTATCATTTGTATTACTTTGGGAAATAATCAGACTTTTTATTGTAACAGCTGGCACCAGGAGTCCTCTTTAGAGTTATATTGCTTCTGAGGGAGCATAAGGTCCAGAGTTAGAGAGTGGAAGGACATGGGAAAATGAAAGAGACAGGGAAGCTACTCTACATACTTGAGCAACAGAAGTTAAAGGATAAAACAACCACCACAAAGACAAGAAAACAAAACAAAAACAAAAACAAAAAATCCCAAAAGTCCAGGATAAAGAAGGAAAGAGAGCCCTGGCTGGTAGCACAGTGGTTAAGGCGCCGGCCTGCGAACCCAAAGGGCGCAGGTTCGATTCCCCAGCCAGGGCACATGACCAGGTTGCAAACCAGGTCTCCAGTCAGGTCTGTGGCTGGAGACGGGTGAAACGCAACCATACATTGATGTTTCTCTTCCTCACTGCCTCTCTTCCTTCCCCTCTCTCTGGAAATAATAATAAAATCTTTAAAAAAAAAAAAAAAAGAAGAAGGAAAGAGAAAGATTTGTCTACATGGTAGGGTGCCAGAGGTTTTAGGAGGAGGAGTGTCTGGTGTCTAGTATTCAATTCTGAGTTTTTGTCTTGCTGCAAATAAGTACCCCATGTTTTTCCAAACTTCCAGTGACTTAAGTGAATGTTCTTGTTTGCTTGTGTTGTTTGTAGGTTTGTTTTCATAATGCAAATTGAAGTGAAGGATATGAATTTTATGACTGGGACTGCTTTGAGCAGAAGAGAATGAATAGGTGCTGAAGGAAGAGGCATGCAAGGTTGAGAGCTTCGCAGGAGAAGTACGTAAGTAGGACCTAAAAGAAACTGTGAAAGGGAATCTCTGATGAAGCAAAGAGCCTTAAGGGATAATGGAATGGGGACTTAACCCCCGCATATGGGTTTTATCCATATTATAGTTAAAGGGATGGACTTACCTCAAAGAACCTAGTGTCCAGCATATTTTAAACTAGATAAAAATACTAAAACTTAGAAAAATATAATAGCGCCCCAGTTCTATATTTATAATTACGAAATACAGAAAGTTCTGAAAATGTATTATTTTGTTTGGCACAAATACTCTTCAGTGGAAAGAACTGACTTACTAGCATTAGGCTGCCTATTGTCTCCATGTATTGCTGTAATGGGTACAGCCATACATTTTGCTATAGTTATTAATTTGTTAGGTTATAATATGCCACCTAGACTCTGCTTGGTTTATGGGTCATCTCTGTACATCTGACATATGTCCTTACTCAAAATTCCAAATTTTCAAGCTCTTCTGCACTTAGCGTACTGGATAAGAGATAGTAAACAAATTCAGAAAAATATATTTTTATTAAGTGAAAAAAGAGAGTATTACCTTCCAGTGTATTTCTAAAGCTGAAATTGGCAGTTCGATCCATGGAACCTGTTTCATACTGGGTCAAACTCAGGCAAAATTCCACATCAGCTGCCGAGGGGAGCCTCGGGGTCCTGGCTCTGTCGTGGTTTCCAGGGTTGCGCAGTAACGGCCCCTCAGGAGTCCCATTGCACAGCACCCGACGGCTGTTATACTCCTCTGATCGGCTGCAGATGATCTGCACAAAACACCTGGGTGTTAAAGTTGTCACCACCTCTAAGTCAAAGTCAAAGGGGAAGGAAGGGAGGTTGAATTTCCTGGTTACCATATTTTTATTTCTAATCATGAGGAGATTAAGAATTTAAAGGAAATTGTTGAAGAAAGCAGTATTCTGAGGGTTAAGAAGAAACCATGTTAAAATCTAAAAAAGGATTGTAGTCTTGAATCTACCACTTAAGAAATTGTGTTCAATTCCCTAAGCCTAATCTATCAAATGGGTATCATAGTAAGTACTTTATGTAATTGTTGTCAACTAATTATTTGATGAGAAAATTAACTTGACAGAAACTTTTTAATTATCTGTTGTGTGAGTTTACTGGTTTTATGCCCACAAGACCGATTCTGGCCCAGATTTTAGGCCTGTACCCTCCTCTTTGAGATCTTCCTATATCTTGTCTAGCAGTAACAACCAATTTCATGGCTTACACACCAACTATATGATTAGAACTCCTTAAATTCCTATTTCTAGTCCAAAATGACTCCTCTAAACCCTAAACCTGTATATTCATTTCCAACTTCATTTTTCATTATCTCACATGCATCTCAAATGTAACATTAAAAACCCCAAATCTGTTGCTCTCCCTACATTTTTTATCTCACTAACTTTCTTGCAATTCAAACAAGAAGTCCATAAATTATATTATGTTTATGAATTACATTATGTTTAAGCCAGAAACTTCCACTTACTGATTGTATTTTATTCTCTTTTGTGTTACAACCATCAACAAATACTGTCAATTCTACCTCCTGGGAATATCTTGAATTTGACAACCATTCTCCATTTGCTTAAAATTCTGTGATCCTACTTTTAAATTATAATGGGCTACTTTTTTCAGGGCATTGCATGTGCCCCTTCACCCCATGCCCTTTTTTATTTCATAAGAATACCCATTGCTTGCCATGCATCTGATATTCCACCTGATCTTCAAGACCAAAGCAATATTTTGAAGAAAAAATAACCCAAACACTGTAGATTCTGATTTAAAAAAGTAATTCAAGAAGACTTGACTCTATTAAGAAGTTGTAGGTATCCTTCATTGTAATATTTTGTTCATAGCTTTCTTTATATGTATGCAGAACAGTGAACTATGATAAATAGTAGCTCTTTCAATAAGAATATAATAATGATTCTAATGGGTATCACATTATAATTTTATTGAAATATTTATTTTTTAGTGATATATAAATTAATTCATTTTAAAATCATTGATGCCTTAGATTCAATGAAAGCAAGTAACTAGATAGCAAGATGTCAATCCTAAACCAAAACTTAAGTGCAGGAGAACCCGCCCTGCCATCACTGACTATTTACAACAGGCACATTCTTCCATAGGAGACCTGTACCTACTCAGTAGATAATATTCTTCTTCTAACTTAAACTATTCACTGTAACCTCTCTTGATGAAAAGTTCAGCATCACCTCCCTTAAAAAGTGTGATTTCCATGAGGACAACTTTCTTTTTAAATTATTATTATTGTTGATTGTCAGAATCTAGGATGGAAGATTCTAGGATGGAAAATCAAGGGATAAACCAATGTATATTCAACTACAAACATATATTGAACACACCTTTTTCCTTTTATTGGTAACAACTTCTGCACTAGGAGATATTTACAGAAATATATCATTTTTAGTAAATATATATTGAGGCCCTACTGTGTCCCAGACCGTGAAGAAGACATTACTGTGTAGATTTTTTAAAAATTCTCAACTCGTTGGTTTATATGATTGTATCTTTATTTTAATAATGAGGAAACTAAATCTTAGTGTAGGATAATACAAAAGGCTACAGGATCTAAAGACCTATTATAGTTAATAATTTTATAGACAACAAGTAATGTACAAGAATAATATTTTTCAAGTGAAAAGACTTCCAGGTGAGCTGTTTGCATCACAGTTAAAAATATTCAAGACAATTCAATAAGTGATTTTGGGTGGGTTTGCAATCTATAGGAATGTCAACGCAAATTATATAACCATGAGCTGAATGAGCCCTGTGCCCCAGGAATGGCTGCTACTGTGTTAAATGAGAAGCACTTAGAGAAGCTTTTAATTTTTGGTCAGTAAAATAACATTTATGAGTTGAAGCATTGTGTGGTGAAAAAAAACTAGGCCCTAAAATTAAGGTGGATATAGGATTCAGTTCTGGGTCAAGTACTTACTAGCAGTATATGAATGAGCATGTTATTTAGACTTGCTAAGGGTCAATTTCTCAACTGTAATATGGAATAAATACAACTAATATTTTATATCATAAATATGTAATTAATGTATTGATAATATATGAAATAACACAATTCTGGCTCAACAAATGTCAGTTTCTAGTTTTCTTCATACTCCAACACATTTCACAATTCTTTTATCCGTGCATAATTGAGAGCTAGAAGAGTTATGTAACTTTTCAAAGGTCATAGGATGTTTAGGGCCAGAGCTAGAAAATTAATATGCATTTCTCTTACTCCAAGCTATATCAACTACATTTATTAGTGCCTATAAAGGACTTAGGGAGGTTTAAATAAAGCTAATATAACTTATGTATGTATATAATACATTGGATTCACTTGTAGTGTTAACTAGACATCATAGCAGGTACATGGAGGAAATCACATGCATGCATTCCTGCTTGAATAATATAATGTCTCAGGATATTTTCAAAAGACTTGGTTAAACTAGAAGAGGTTTGAATAGAATTATTTTTACTGAAATGTCACCTGCCAACTAAGTAAGTGTTCAAATGAATAGGTGAATTAGTAACAAGGAGGAAGTCTAACTTGGTCCCAGACATAATTTTAAAAACTTAACCTCAAATCATCCTCTTTCTACTTGATACAGAGGGAAAGCATGGCAGAAGAAATTGTTAGCACTAATGTTAAGATCGTGTAGATCACAATCAGAAAGACATGGTTCCCAGGATTGATTCTTTATTAGCTACATGACCTTGGGCAGAATCATTAAGCTCTCTGAGTAGCACCATTGTTCATTTATAAATGAGGATTATAACAACTTTCTATGAAGAGTCAAATAATCTAACACATGTAAAGCCTTTAGTACATAGTGCCAGGAATAAAGTACTTAATAATAGCAGCTCTTATAATTTATTGAATACAAGATCATTTGGCAGACCACCAAGTTGTTTTTTAACTTTTAACTCTGTAATACTGATTGATTATTCATTATTATAATAACTAATATTGGTATATCATACATGAATATGTTGTAATTTCTACACATGTAACTCAAAGAATATGTTAGATGCTCAACTATTTTACACTAATAGATTTAATCAAATCTCTTCACAATATTGCTTTACAATACATTATTTTAATTTTAGAAAAAAGGAAGTCTCAGAATAAATTTGTCCAGGATTTTGTATCTAAGTTAAAATAGTCTACTGAAACTCATGTTTGTATGACCCAAAAGATTACATACCCTTTCCATTATACTATTCTGTTTTCTATTTCATTCAGCATTTCCATTAACACAGAAAACAAGCATGTATGATAATTGTACCTGAGTTTTTTGTTGTTGTTGAGAAAAACCAAAGATCAGAGAGTCTAAGTAATTTGTCCAATATCATCTGGCAAATGGCAGTGGTCTTTAGACAAGGATTTTTCTTTTTCTATTTCAACATAGGTGATTTATAATATATGATGGGGAAAATGAAGTGTTCCAAGTCAAATGAAAAAAAGGAAGTAGAAGAAATAGCTGTATTAATGGAGAAGGTGAACCAGGACAGTGCTCTCTTAAATATAAAGAAATAGCAGTAAACTACCAGTTATTACAAGCTTTCAGGGGCAAAGATTCTTATTATGACATTAGAGGTTTTATCTGGGAAAAAATGTAAAACATATGACATTCCACAGAATCTTTTTCATAAAAAAAGAGAGAGAAGCTGTTATTTCATTGAGCTGTTGCCATAGTTACCTAAAACCCATGACTTTCTGCTGAAATGTGACTTTTTTTTCCCCACTGCTTGCTTCCATGTGATGTGCTTTTCACCTGATGAGTGAATACCCTGCAATGTTTCCCTCATGTCTATCATCTAGGAAAATGTTTTTCTCTTTATTTTGATCTGTCATGACAGCTATTCCCAATCTACCTTTCCTTTTCATGGCTAGCTTTTCTGCTGCCTGTGTAACATTAAATCTTTATTGTGTTGAGCATAGGTATTTGTTCTTTAATATTATTGAGAACCTCTATCTCCAAAATAATGAGCTGTTTTAATTGATGGCAAACATGCTTTTACTTGAAAAGGTTTTGGCACCAAACAATAAATGAACAAACATACAAAAAAGATGTAAATTCTGAATATAAGCTTTCTAAGAAACTCATTAAGTACCTGATTTTTTTTTTTTTTTTTTGCCGGTTCTCTAAGTTTTTATTTTATTTTATTGTTGTTCAATTACAGTTGTCCCAATTTTTCCCACATTGCTCTCCCCTGCCTTGCTCCACCCTGCTCCACCCTGCTCCACCCTGCTCCATGCGCAGTCAGTCCCCGTCCTGTTACTCGTGTCCATGAATACTTGTTCCTTGATTTAGACCCTTCTCCTTCTTTGCTCTGTTATCCCTCTCCCCTGTTCTCTCTGGTTGCTATCACTTTGTTTCTTATTTCCGTGTCACTGGTTTTCTTTTGTTTGTTTGCTTTTGTTCATTAGGTTCTGCTTATAGGTGAGATCATAAGGTATTTGTCTTACTGCCTGGTCTGATTGGTAATATATTATTTAATAGAAAACCTTGTCATTAAATATTATTAATCACTTTAAATAACACTCAGATGTACTTGATCTTTTTTATGATGTGGTCCCTTTTTTAAATTCAGGCACACACACACACACACATGCACACATTCATAGAGAAGCCCAAAGGGAACTGTACCAAATGTCTTCTTCCAGACTATCAGCTGCTGCTTATAATGGCACTGTTGTATCCTTAGCCTCGGGTGTCTAATGTAAGGTTCCAAAAATCCGGCCATGCAGAGTTTCATTTTTAATGTTTTGTCAACATTTCTATGAGTTTTAAATTTGTTCCATTCAACTTGTATTTGTAAAGCCCATTCTATGTATATGTATATCATGGTCCTAGGCTCTATGGATATAAAAATAAATAAGAAATGATCTTTATCTTGGAATAGTTGACAAGCTGGTGACAAAGAGAGGTTTGAAAACAATGACATGAACTGAGGAGTTATAGATGTTATGACACAGATATGTACAAAGTGTAATAATAATAACAAAGGGGTTAGGATTAATTTTACTTGAGTAACGGATGTAGGATATTTGTATTATATTATAAATCAAAATCACTATATCTTCCCCAGTTGTCTGTGCAATTGAATTTTAAGGGAGTCAAAGTGACTACAAATCAAATTTTATACCCATAAATTAGTGGCATATTTGATCTCTTCTGAGTCTAACTGGCTTTTTATAAATAGTGAACAAAATGGTTGACTTGAAATAATCATTGGAGTCAGAGGCACTGAGTTTTACTCTTCAACTGTGTGACCTTGGACAAATCATTCTAGCTTTTGGGGACCCTATCTTCCTTTATAAAATGTGGGCACTATGCTAGATACTGTTGAAGGGCCTTTTAGTCTCAGAGTTCACAAATGCTATGAATCTCTAAAACCTCTATTTTTGTGTCAAGTAAAAAATAACTGAAACCAAGGGAAAAAGTGTAGGCCTTGTATCAAAGGGGCTATGAGTCTAGCTGATTTGGATGGTATTATCGAGTATGGCAGCTTTGTGACTTCATCCCACACAAAATAGTGTAGTTCTTGATTTGAGTGTTCAGTGCAGGCAAAAGCATTTAACCCAGTGGTGTGTTTATTACAGAATCTGAGTTTAAAAAGTGGAAGGGATACTAAAACAATCTCATATTCATTAAATCAGTGATTCTCAGTGCTGGCTGCACATTAGGATCACATGAGAAGGTTTGTAATGCAGAGGCCTAGACTTCACAGCTGACCTACTTACTGAATATGATTTTCTGGTAGAAGTTAGATGGGGGCCCCTGGAATTTTGTTTTTAAAAGCTCCCCAAATAATTTCAATGCTGAAAACTACTGAATTAAATCAATATAAACAATTGATCTTAATTTGGAAAAGACTGTAATAAGAGAAGTTGTATGAAGGAATGGAAAATGTCATCTAACAGTTGGTTTTCACTATCACTATATGCAGTGACACCACACATAGTAGGTGAATACAAAATATTCATCCACTTCACCTTCCTAATTTAAACTACCCTTTTCTTGATTTTCATCAGTGGTTTTTGTTCACCCTACATCCTAATTTCACTTTTAACACCAGTTATCACATAGCAGTTTTAATAAAACTACATTGAACCTAATGTTTTAACAATTTAGTACTTATCTATTAAACCCCAAAAATTGTTATATAGAAAAAAATTGGCCACAATCATAGGTGAAAAAAAGAAATATTTTCTACTAAATAATTAATAAATAATTCAAAAATAATTGCAACTGTAATTCAGGTATCACCTAGTAGCATACATCTTGTAATTAAATGTCTATTAATATCTATCTATTAAGCTTAGTGCGGATGCTATAAGTTTTTTGTAATTTAAATAATCCTGGGTCAAGTGAACCTGCATAGTTAAGGAAAGCATTATAACTGACTGAAAACCCCACATCCAAGCTTAGCAGTATTTTAAGCAGTAACAGAAGTTATGAGAGTTAGATGAGTGTTTTTGCACTTTATAGATTAAGGCAGGAGGGTCTGAAGGCTTAATGAAGTAGTTTTTTCCAAGCATCTTTTTTCTAACCTTTCCTACACAAATACACTCATTAATCTTGGTAAATAGCTGACTTAGTAACACCAAACATTATACAGTGATCGTTTTTCGATGAGCTTCTATAGGCTCCATTTGGAAGGTATAAGAGCTTAGTTTGTTGGGCGAGGGAGGAAGCTAGGTGGACAGATGGGAAGTCATCCACATATCAAAACTGCAGGGTACAAAGTACAAAATACAAGATTCTTTCCATCTTATTTAAATAGTGGGCTTAGTTCCATAAAGCACTGCTGAATAGAAATGTTGGGAATACAGATAGGAAAGCATTCCTTCTACCTTATGATTTAAAATGATAAATAACTGAAAACATATTTCTTTGGTTACCTTTTGCCCCTAATCCAGAGTGAAAAATTCAGACTAGAAGAAATAGAAATGAAATCTTAAAGTAGTAATTCCATAACTTGTACCTCTAAAGTATGCCTGGTATGGGGGAGGAGCAAGGGGAGAGCTAACTTTTTCTGTAGCCTAAGGAAAAATATGAGACAGAATGGGCCATATCTTTTGGCTAAAAATGTCATACCAGTCATGTCTTTGGACAGAGTATTAGGTGTTCATGAAGCCATGCTATTGGAGGACAAATCATGTGTCTGCCACTCACTAGCTCTGTGATCTCGTACAAATTAACTTGTACAAGATTAAAGTTATTTAATCTTTAAACCTCAGTTATTTAATCTTCAAAATGGGGAAATAGTAAAACTAGTAAATCCGTTAATGCACAAAAGCACTTGGCAACAAGGCTTCACACAGGCTGAATGCTCAAACAATGTTAGCTATTTTCATTATTTACCTATTTGGGTCTCAGAGTTCTCATATATTTTTTAAAAAGAAGATCTGAAGAATATTCCCCCAAATTTCCTGATGGTAATAATCACCAGAGACATTTAGTAAGGCTTCCCCAGGACCTTCCACTAAAGATTCTAATCAGTGGGTCTGGGAGTAGAACAGGGAGTTGTACTTTTAGGATTTGCTCATTATGAATTTTGTTGTGAAGGGAATTTCAGAAGCACTGGCATAAGTAATTTATTTACTTAATCATCCAACTATTCATCCATTCTTTCAATAAATAAATGTTTACCATTTGCAGATCACTATCCTAGGTGCTGGAGGATACAGTAATGAACCAAGTAAATATCTATTTATTAGAGTTTGGGAACCTAGTAGAAGATATCAGGTGAATAAACACACAAATACCTATGTAACTACAACTATGAAGTGTGCTCTATTAAAGGAGAAATACAAGGTTTGTTGAGAGCTTTGAATAGGGGTCCTTTTCTACTTCTGGCAGAAGAGATGGGGAGGAAGATTTACTCAGACCTGCTTGAAGAAGGGATTGCTAAATTTCCATTATGCCCTGATATTGTACGTTCAGCACAGCTTACCTGCCAAGAGGAGAAGAAGGAAGCTGGGCTGAGTAGGTTGGGGTTTGCTGGGTTGCGCCCACCCATGTATTCATCCGTGCAAATGTCACAGTTTTCAGCATCTCTCCAGTCCCAGTAAGGAATGGTGAAGTTCTCATCCCCTGTCAGCTCCTGGATTTCTTTTTCCCAAAGCAACAAGAAGAGTCTGTGCCAAGGCAGGAAACCCGGTGCTTCATGAGCAAAATCAACATTTCTCCAGATTTCAGACCCCCCAAGCAGTGTGGCCCTTGACACATAGTAGTGCATCCAAACAAAGAGGTCATAAATGTTGATGTCACTAAACATGGGTGTTGTTCCATTATTCATTTGGTCATAGGTGCCTGTGAGGATGACGTAGTCTGGGCTAGTAGTGTGCTTTGCTAAAGTGAGATAGGAAAGAAATTTGTTCTTCTCTGGAACACTCAAATCAAAGATGTTTTTTCTTACCAAAAGTTGTCTCTCTGTGCAATTTGGTCCTCGAAAGCCAAACTTGCAGTTGCCACAGTTGAATCCCATGAAGTTGCCAGCACACTGGCAGGTCCTGTTATAGAAGACAGAGGGCCAGGACTCCCGGTCATCCACCCCTGTAAAGGGGAATTGTGGCCCAAGGGGTGCATTGGACAGAACAACGTCCTGACAGGAGCCCCTGCCTGAAAGCTGGCCACAGGGACTCCCGTCACCCCTCCATGGTGGGCAGCATTCCTTCTCCATCAGGTTCTTGGAGGACACGCAGGTTCTGGGGAAATGGCCATTGGAAGTCTGTAAAGTCCACAGCAGGCAGTACCACAGAGCCAGGAGCATTCTTCCTCTAGTGCTCACAAGGTCTGTCTGAACTGGGTGGTCAAGCCACACACTTCTCTTTCAGCATCTCCCCCCACCCACCCTCCGCAGTGACTATCACATGTTTTGGCTAAGTCCTATATAATACCACTCCCACCTCCAGCATCAAACACTCTCAGTCTTTATCTTAAGCTTTCATCTCCTGAAAACCACATGACTGACTTTTCTTTGGAGTTGGCATGGATCCCATAAGTGGGATAGGCATGAGAAACTACTAACCATTAATAGTTTCTTATGGTTAGAATAACAATGAGTAATGTTATTAATAATAATGCCTGATCTATGTAAAACCCAGTTAAGTACTATGAAATTAATGATGATTTGAGTTCAAAAACAAAGAAGTGGTGTCAATAATAGAGTTTCTCTTTTTCAGAAAGCTCTGTGGAAGTGTTAGACATTGTGGATGGAAGGTAGATGTTCAAGACCATTAATAGGCCACAGCATTTTCAGAAGTAAGCTTTGCCAAAAAGGACTCTTTTCAGAGCCTAAATATTATCTTTTTTTTTTTTTTTTTTTTAAGATTTTATTTCATTATTTTTTAGAAAGAGGGGAAGGGAGAGAGGCAGAGAGGGAGAGACATCAATGTATGGTTGCGTTTCACCTGCCTCCAGCCACAGACCTGACTGAAGACCTGCCTCCAGCCACAGACCTGACTGAAGACCAGGTTTGCAACCTGGTTATGTGCCCTGGCTGGGGAATCGAACCTGTGACCTTTGGGTTCGCAGGCCAGCGCCCTAACCACTGTGTACCAGCCAGGGCCATAAATATTATCTTGTATATGAATATATGATAGCTTATTTATTTTCTATAAAGTATCAGAAGAAAAAAAAAAACCTTTCTGCTACTCCTCCCTGAGTATCTTGATGCGTTTGGCTACTTGCCAGCTCTCTTAAGTACTCATTTTCTGACTATTCCTAAGGCTAGGTCACTTTGATAGGTAGGTGATCTGCCTTATTTTGGGGACTTTTACTAATTAATAGCCCAAAGGAAATTCTTTTTCTTTTAAATGTGGTAGCCATTGCAAAGTTTCCAATTTAGTGATTGAATGAATCAAGATTATTGTATTTATTGAACAAATATTTATTGATCATAAAAATTCTTTCAGGAATTCCTTCTTGGTGTGTATAGTGACATGAATAAATTAAAATGTGTGAATAGAACATAATTTTACCACCTACACTAATTTTCAAATGAGTAGTACAGATAATAAGTACCTGAGACTTTTAATGGAGGGGATATCTTGTAAACTGAGGATCCTAGAAAGAATTGCACTTTTTTTTTTTTAAATATGGAACGCTTCACGAATTTGCGTGTCATCCTTGCACAGGGGCCATGCTAATCTTCTCTGTATCGTTCCAATTTTAGTATATGTGCTGCCAAAACGAGCACTACACATTTTTAAATAACAGTATTTAAGTTTTATTTAGAGATTGCCTTGAATAAAACCTTATAGGGTGGGGATAAGTTAGAAAGACAAATGAGAAAGGAGTCACTACTTCAGGCAGGAGAACCTAGAGAGGAGGGAACAGTGTTTAACTGGCAGAGCATTGGATGCAGGTGGGTTCCCCATGTGACAGGGAACTAAACCTGGGACCAATCCTTGGAAGGGCTTAAAACCTAAGTAGTTTGAACTAAGGTGTGTTGCAGAATCGGAGGATGAGAGAAGTCCAATCAAAGTTGCCTTTCCTAGACTCCCTTCCTTACCCTGCTCCATACCCACAGCCGGGTGGTTCGAGGAACAGAAAAACAAGAAACCTGAAAGCTCTGAGGAAAGTGGCAGCCTGGGGTCTGGGCTGCAGGCTTCCAGGGAAGGTTATCACTCTCCTGGTGACCTTGGAATGTCAGCCTTCTCTGCTCCCTTCCCTTCTACTGGAGATTATCTCAGGAAGAAATGTCAAGGCTGCTCCATGCTGCTACTCTCTGGAGGCTCAAAGCTACCTTTTTAGGTGGAGAGAGCAGTGTGTGGGTGAAGAGGAAAGGAAGGGAAGTTTCCATGGAAATGCTGCCTCTGGCTGGGATCAGGAAATCATCACAAGATCTCCACAAGGAGGCTTAATCTTTTTCTTCCTCCTTTCAGAGCCACAAAGAAATTAAAACAGGGCTTTTTGTCCCTGGGGAGTCTTGATTCTGTATTACTTTTAACCACATGGAGCCTTTTGTAATTCTGTTCCACCTTCTTGCAGACAGAATTCAACTTCTCCTGTTCAATTTAATTAAATTTGCTTTACATTTGCCCCTGTGTCTCAGTGAATAACTTAGAATGCAGCCTCCAACGTGTTGCTGGACTTCTCTGTGTTTACTCTCCTGACTCTGCTTTCCTTAATCTTTAGTGTGTGTGGAGGAATGGCTAAAATGTAGTTTGTCTTCTGAATTTCTTTCACATGGCGATTTCTTTAAATTAACAGACCCCATTATTACTCTCAAATATACTTGTAGGATACTCCTCTGGCCCATATGTATATCAGTCTTATTGTCAATACAAACTTCTTAAGATATCAAACCTCATTTAGACCGGTTCCTCTCTGAACTCAAGGTGAACTCTAGGTATCTCTAGTTTTTAGAATATGTGTGTCCTACCTTTTACTGGAAGATTAGTGTATGGGTCAACACCTCAGTTAATGCAATACTTTGTTAACCAGACCTAGGGGCTCAGAAAATACTCTGCAAAGATTCATTGAGCATCAGTTTTCAGGCATAGACTGAGAGATAGGAATGTCACGGTAAACACAACAGAGAAAGCTGTCTGCAAAAATAATATTTTCATTTCAGTAATTTTTAAAATTTTTTATTCTTTCTAGAGAGAGGGGAAAGGAGAGAGGCAGAGGGGAGAGAAACATCAATGTATGGTTGCCTTTCACCTGCCTCCAGCTACTGGCCTGGCTGGAGATCTGAGATGCTGGAGACCTGGCTTGCAACCTGGTTATGTGCCCTGGCTGGAGAATCAAACCAGCAACCTTTAGGTTTGCAGGCTGGCACCTATCCACTGTGCCACCAGCCAGGGCTTTTTTTTTTTATTGTTGTTGTATTACATCCATCCCCTTTTTGCTCCCCTTTGTCTCCCGCCCCACCCACCCATTCCCCTCAAAGTCAATCCCACCTGTTGTCCACGTCCATGGTTCCTTTATACTAGGTTCTTATCTAAGCTGCTCCCCTTCCTTGCTTCTGCCTCCCCCCTCCTCCTAACCCCTTTCCGCCTGACCACTGAAGGCCTATTCACTGTATTCATATATCTGGTTCTGTTTTGCTTGTTGTTAGTTTTATTCATTATTGTCCTGTAATGGGTGAGATCATATATTTGCCCTTCACTGACTGGCTTATTTCACTAAGCATAATGCTCTCCAGTTCCATCCATGTTGTTGCAAAGGGTACAAGTTCTTTCTTTCTTTCTGATGTATAGAATTCCATTGTGTAAATGTACCAAAGTTTTTGATCCAATCATCCACTGATGGGCACTTAGGCTGTTTCCAGCACTTGGCTATTGTAAATAGTGCTGCTATGAACATAGGTGTACATAATAATCTTTTTAAATGTAATATTTTTATAGAAAATAAACCAAATTTTGTCATTTAGAATTTCCCCACTTTTTAGGTTGTCTAATTTTATCCTTGAGGTATCACTTAACATGTTTCTCTATCCTGTATTTTCTGTCATCTCAGAGATTTAGAGATTTGATTGGCTTCAGGGTCAATTTTGTTATTGTTTTTGTTAAGAATTACTTAACAGGTCTTGCTGTATATCACTTACTCAAATACAGCAGAGACTATATTGTATGATTTCTACACCAGCATTAGTATTTTTAAGTTAATCAGTGGTTTGAGTTGATACTGGACTTTATAATTCTATGAAAAATTTTTACCTCATAGTTTTACTATTCATTGATAATTGTTTCCTATAGCCATTGTTTTATTTAAAAATACAAGAATAGTGAACTCATAATTTTACATACATTTATTAGTTGTGATCCTTTTATAAAGAATATCTTTTTCCTCAACTATTTGATAACTGTTTCCTCAACTATTTGATAACAATCTGTACCAAAAAAAGGAGGGTAAAGACTTGATTCTTGTCCTTTATCAATTTTCATAATAAAGATTTAGTGCCCTAACAACCTCTAAACATAACTTATGTGTTTAACCACCATGATGACTTCTAGAGTTTTATATATTGGGTGTGTTTCTTTTGAAGGTAAAAATTATTATACACATATGCCCAAAATTCAGCTGATTAGTAGATATCAGCCAAGCTACTTTATGAGATGTTGGGTATGATAATTATAATATCCAATAAATATTGAACATCTACCATGCCCAGGACCCTATACTAGATATCTGGGGAATGCAAAGTGGTATGAGTCAAAGGCTTCAATTGTCTCTGGATTTGATACTCTGAAGTCAGACCCTGAATTTTTATCCAAAGTCTGCCAGTTATTAGTTCTTAGGCCCTATCAGAATAAAAAAGGGGAAAGATAATAAGCATATACTCAAAAGTTCATCTTAAGCATATGCTTATGATTTGTTTCATAATTTAATGCATCACTACCTGAATATGCTCAGTCTTATAACATCCTTTGGGGTTTTACAAGTTCCAACACATGTTAAGTACTCATAAATGTTAACTGCTATTATTAAAAACCACAAATTGGGTGTGTGTGATGTTCATTGCCAAAGGATTCTCATTACTTCTAAGCCTTCTCAGTGTTAAGAGCTAGGAAATAACTATTTTATTAGATAAAACTAGATATTGTTACTATAAATTGATCTTTTCTTCTCTACCTGGCAGTCTCCTTTCCCTTCCAATTAAAAACTTATTCTCTGATACCGAACATCTGCCATTACATAGAGTTGTGATGCTTGCTTAGGATGCTGAGCTTAGCACATGCTCTTTTCCCTACCAAGAACACTTTCCTCTTTTATTCACTTGCATCATCTAGTCACACTGTGAAGATTCAGCTCAGATGTTGCAGGCCCAGGACAGCCTTTGTTTTCTATAGAACTATTCCATGGATGATTGATTGGGGGACTTCTCGTCTCTCATTGTAACCTGAGCTTACCTTTGTCATTGCAGTCATCACAGTGCATTGTAATAATGTATTCATTTGTGCTGGGGCCCACCTGAGAAAGACATAGAAACTGGGAGTCCTGCATGGGCCAGGCTAAACCTGTAAGCCCTGACCTGGAAGACCAGGAATGCTGGGTACATACATGTTTCCATGTTAAAACAGTGGCCGTGGGGGAGAGGGACTAGGTCATGGGAAAATACTTTAGTTACTAAGAAGCCTGGCCTGTTTTCTCACCTCACCTGATCCTTTGTTTTATCAACTGCAGTTTTTAAAATTGGAATGCCCATCCTGACCTGAGTAAGATCTCCCAGATCCTTCAGTTGCTTTTCCTTTTCCCTGTAATTAGCATTGATTAGCATTGATTGACAAGCAACAAGCCTTGAGTTTACTCCTTTCAATAAAAGACCTTCAGGAACAAAGAACTGGGCCTTTGGCCTTGAGCCTGTGGTCAGATCTTCTTCCCCTTACACAGAGCTGTTTGGGACGGTGTGATTTCATCCACGGTACCAGGGCATTTTACTGTGGGTCGGGGGTCCCCCACACATTTGTCTGATGCTCTCCTTAGACCAGTCCTTTGGGGACAAAAATGTGATTTAGTGCTTAGTACCTGGTCGAGTGCCTGGCACTCTTAGGTATATCTTCATTAGCTGGAGAAAGGATGAATTGATGAAGGGATTGATCTGTTTGGTTTTTTATTTTCTTTATTGTGTGAAATATACTTTAAAGTTTTAAATTTTCAAACATATAGAAAAAGATAAATAATAAAATGAGTACCTGTAAATCCACCATACTGATTTAATAAATCATAACATTTTAGGCTAATGATAATTTTTTAATATCAGAAAGAGCCACTTTGGAAACAGGAAAGGCAGAATTGGAGGATGGGAAAAAGTATGAATAAAACTAGCCCTCATCTTGAATGTAGTATCAGTCAGCAGTGCAGAACTCAGCAATAAACTTGGCATAGACCCATGAAAAGAGACTGCCGGAAGAAAGGGACAATTTTACCAGCACTGATAGAAGTTTAGCTAGGCAAAGAAGGGGGACTAGCATTGACCTAGGATTTATTCAACATTTGTTTTTGTGCAACATTATTCATTGAATGCCTACTTTGGGCTGGGTATTTTACATACAACTTTAAAAAATTTAATCATCAAAACAACCCTGCAAGATACATATTATAATCCCACTCTAGTTAAGAAAACTGATGTTAATAAATAAGGTCAAACTACCATTAAATTGCACAGGTAATAATATCTGTATAATTCCACATCTCACAAATCTATTTTAATGTGTTTCTTCTATGTTAATGCAATTTTGCTTGCTGATTACACTTTACTAATCCTGCTTCTATAGAACCTTTACCTCATATTTTGCTTGTGCCATATTCTTGTGCTCCTAACTGTTGTCAAGGTCAGCTTTGGGTACTTGGTCATATCTTTGAAGAGCTTCTAAATATATAGATGAGTCTTAGCCATCTTTTGTTTCAGTTTGAAAGTGGTCTTTTGCAATAGATTACCTCAATCATACACTAAATCTCCCTTCAAAATTGGTTCTTATAGACTGTTGGCTGTTAAGAAAATTGTGCTTACTACAATGCTAAATGATTTATGTTTTCTTTGCTTCAGTTGAACTGTCCATAAATTATCCTGAAGGCAGAGGGTATTAATCTTCGATTGTCCATTTCCTGATTGTGAACAATTCTACTATGCAGAGCTAGATTTGCTATTGCTTAATGCATACCCCACTTGTAATTAAATCTTTATTAGAAATTATCTAAATAGCATTAACAAAGGACTAAATCAGCATTATAAGAACAGTGGGCATAATTTAAGACACATTATAAAGGAAACGGGTTAGTAAGAAGACAAAACTGTAGGGGCTGTTGATGGACAGCACAACCTCTTATGACCTTAGAAGCAACCTAGCTAATGAACCCACATGTGGAACTAAAATGCACAGCCTTTGCAAACAAAACAAAATGAAAACTCTTACTATCAATAAATTAATTGTGCAGATCCTCTAGGAGAAAATACATGTCTTTCAGTATTTACTTACTGAATATAAATAATGTTCATTTTTAATATTTTCTTTTTTATATATTAAAAGTTATATTTTCTTTTTCATAGTGTGTACATGCATTTGTGAAATATTAAGTGTATATGTTCAAGTCAGAAAAGGTACTGAGTCTGCACACAACCACAGACTGTTTTTGAACATTCAAAACCCCACACATTGACTAGTTTCCCTAAGGTGGATGCCTAAGGTGGAGGTCACTGATACAGGCAATGCCATCCAATAGTCTGCTGTGCTTTTAAGACCAAATGTGGCTTCAAGAGGATGTTGAAACTTAAACCTAGAGAAAGGTTCTCATGAGCAATCCTCAGGTGTTTCGTTAATGAAAATAATCTCTTGTTATTAAAAAGCATCTCCTAAAAGTGTCGAAAACAACATAAATTTATTGTAATGGAAAATAAACACATAAAACTCTTGGAGGAGAAGTTTGGAAAAGGAGTCTGCAATAAAGTCAGGTATAAACAAGTGGTCAACTCTGAGTTAGAAGAATCATCCTGGTAAGGTGAACAACGCTGCATCGCACCTTAATTCAAACTAGTTCAGGTGCCAACCTCTGTGTGGCTTTGTGCAAAGCACCTAACTTCTGAATTTAACCTTCCGCAGTTATAAAATGGAAGTGATAATTCCTGCCTAGTCTACCTCCAAAGGCTGTTAAAATAATGCTATTTTTCATACCTTTAGATAAGAATGTATGTTAAAAAACTCAGTCGCCTTATTTCTTAAAGTTTAAACTATTTCATTCTAAATATGAGCCCCCATCACAACCTACAATTTCTGATTGGACATCTGAAACCAAGTGTCTGTTTCTGAGCAGTTTGTCTTTCCTGGATACCTGTGACAACTAGAATAAAGAGTGAATTCCTAACATTACTCCCACCCCTTAAATTAACATAATTACCATATCACTTGTGGTGAAGATAAAATAATTAACCAAGTGGTTATGCTTTAAGTGGTATCTTTTCAAATGGATATACCACAATAATGTTCTATGCAAGACAATGATTGAAAACATGTTTACCTAAATAGTGTATAGAACACTTCCCTTCTCAATTCACTCTTTTCCGAATAGTTACATAGATTGCTGAACTGAGTGTGGGATTATAAACGTTGTTATATTCATTACAACATTTATTATAAGTAAATGTTATTTACTTATACAGGGTGAAGCAAAAGTAGGTTTACAGTTGTTCCTATGGAAAAATAATGTAAATAATAATAGAAGAAGAAACTGTCTTTTGCATACTGACAACTGTAAACCTACTTTTTTTTTTCTAATTTAATTTTATTGTTATTGTATTATACCCATCTCCTTTTTCTCCCCCTCTGTCCCCTTCCCCACCCACCCACTTCCTCCAAGGTCAGTTCCACTTGTTGTCCCTGTCCATGGTTCTTTCATGCTAGTTTCCTTGACTAAACTGCTCCCCTTCTTTGCCTTCTCCTTCCACCTCCCCTGTAAACCTACTTTTGCCCACCTTGTATTACCCAGCATGAAACACTATAGTCAGAATAATTAAGGGCAGTGTCCACTTTTAAGGAGTCAGAATAATAAACATTCTTTCCTTCCTTCATTTAATCAGCCAACAAACATTGTTTTTATTTTGCAACACAATTTATGTGACAACAGCGAATAATAGTGATAAATGAGTCATGGTCCCACTCTAAAATAGTTCACAATCTGGCAGGGGATTCAGAGAAATCAAGCGGCAATTACAGGACAGTTTGTTAAGTGCATATTGTAATAATACTGAACGTGGTATCATCAGTCAGGGTCCTGGCAGGAAACAGCTGACACACTCAAGCTGACTTTTTGAAAGTTGGTTTCATAAAAGGGGCTATTTACAGTTCTGGGAGGCGGGTTAAAGAAAATGAACAAGGGCTATTGTAGCATCCTAGGCTAGAAGGGTGAGGGGAGGAGTGTTTGCTGGAACACAGAGAAGGCTGCTATATGGACTGAGCCAGCTGGCAGGCGCTGGATCCCTGTGGAAGGATGTGGCCAACTTCTGGCTAACTGGCAGAGGCAAAGAGAGATTTGAGGACTAAATACCCTGACCCTGACTTCCCTTTCTGTCTGCCCTCTGATCTCTCTTTCTGTTTGTGCATGTCCATGGATGAAGCCAAGCTCAAGCCAAAGAAGCATAGAGCCCGTGAATGAAGTTCTTATCAGTCAACCTCCTGGACCCCAGAACAGGGTAGAGAATGTAAAGAATGGGCCTAGGAGGCCAAATAAATTGTTTCTGGCCTGCTCTGTGTTATTCATCTTTGCAATGAACCTGTATGAAATGATTATTTTGATCTTGCAGATAAAGAAAATGAGGTTCAGAAAACTTAAATGACTTACCCAAGAGCATGCAACTAATAGCTGATGACTCCAGGGTATGAACACACCAGTATAGCTACACAGTCTCCGTTCTTTTCACCAGGTCTATATGCTGGGATTTATGTGAGGGGAATTATGGAAAGACAATGAAGGCATATAGCTCAGAGTGTCTACAAAGGGGCCTAGGGAGACTAGAATGTCAGGAAAGGTTTTCTGAGGGGAGATGATTCCTAAACTGAAAAATGGTATAAGTAAACAGAAGAGGAAGAAAGTATGACACAGGTTGAGGGAACAGTAAACTAGAGAGATCACGACATGCATTGAAGACTCCCAGTAATGGATTATGATTGAAACAGAGTAGAGGAAATGAGAGAATATAACTTCTGTACTAGCATTGTAAAAATTTGTTAAGACTTAGTGACTTTAGGTGAGTGAAAGGCTGCATGCTGTTGCCTCACAGTATATAGATATTAAAGCTTATGCAGACAAAGGAATAGGATTATTTTAGGTGAAAATAAAAGAAAAGAAGGTATGAGGAAAGACCATTACAAAGAAAGACACAGCATGCTTCTTCATTACTGAAACCCAACTCTTACCATTGGAATTCAATTTATCACCCTCAAGGACTAGGCCAGGATTTTCTAGAAGTTTTAAAGTTTTATTAAAATTCTTATTACTGTGCACAGATTTATAGTAATTTTGTGCTATTAAAATGGCTCATAGTCTTAAGCCCATTATAAATATTGCATATATGAAAAAAGTCAGCTGATGGAGCCTCATCTATAAGGGGATTAGCAAGACTTCTGGCCCAGAAGTTCTATAATGGTACATTTGGTATAGCTTGATCCCCATAACATTTAGGAATAAACTCCATTATTTTTGCCAAACTTCTTCCTTTTATCCAATGACTGACCAATCATACAGCTTTTATATAGAGTCAATCATAATCAAAGCAAAATAAAATAACAAGAAAAATAGGCTTTTTAGCAAGACCACAGTTTTGTCCTATACTAGCCATTGACCTCATTTTGAACCTTAGTTTCTCTCTCTCTCTCTCTCTCTCTCTTTTTTTTTTTTTTGTAAAATAAGATAATAAAATCAGCTTAGAGGAATTACTATGAGAATGCACTTAGAAAATGTCTGTAAAATAGGAGGCTTCTATCCCTCATTCCTCAAATATTTCGTACCCTTTCACTTTGTATTTGATTGGCCAAAAAGTTCTTTTGTTTTTTTCCATAAGATGGCTCTAGTAATGCTTACTAGTCTTTAACTTTATTTGAAACAATTTTGTTAGATTGTGTTGTGACAGCTGTCAAATCAGTGCAATTTTTAAAAACATCAAAATTGGTGAATTTTAATATTGAAAATAGAAGAAAATAAGCAACTTTTTAAGTATATTATACTTTATTATTTCAAGAAAGGTAAAAATGCAACTCAAACACACACAAATTTGTGCAGTGTAGGGAGAAGGTACTGTGACTGTTCCAATGTGTCAGAAGTGGTTTTCGAAGTTTTGTGCTGGAGTTTTCTCACTGGATGATACTCCCCAGTTGGGTAGACCAGTTGAAGTTGATAGCAATCAAATCTAGACATTAACTGAGAACAATCAACATTACACCATGAGGGAGATAGCTGACATACTCAAAATATTCAAATCAATAAAATTTTTGGTGAAAATGAAAAATTATGTTTTTTTTTTTAAATTTTATTTCATTATTTTTAGAAGGAGGGGAAGGGAGAGAGGCAGAGAGGGGGAGAGACATGAATGTATGGTTGCTTTTCACCTGCCTCCAGCCACAGACCTGACTGGAGACCTGGTTTGCAACCTCGTTATGTGCCCTGGCTGGGGAATCGAACCTGCGACCTTTGGGTTCGCAGGCCGGCACCTTATCCACTGTGCTACCAGCCAGGGCCTGTTTTTTATGGAAAATACTAAATCGATTTTTTGGCCAACCCAGTATTTTATACAACTATTTTCTGAAGGCTATGTCATTATTTGACTTAAAAAAGATGGAAAAATTTTAAATGTGAAATTCATATATATTTAATTAGTTTGTTATAGTAATTCTTTAAAAATGTTAGAGAATAGGAAGGATTTATATAAAATGTTGGATTATCAACTCTTTCAGTTCACATCATCTCAATTTATTCATAGTTGAGCTTAATAATAAATATATTTTTGTTCTATTAAGATTGTACCTCATATTTCTATATTACATATTAGGGAATCAGACAGTCTAAGAGATTAAGAAACTTTTTCCTGATTCTCTGTGTATTCCATATCTGTAACTAAATCCTCAGACATAGAATTCCCCATTCTCTGTGACCACTCAACTTCTAAAGGATCTGATATTTGTAAAGCTCTTTGATATCATGAGATGAAAATTGCTACTGTACACAAAGGCATATTTATATCCTATTATCAGAAGCACTGAAGCATGGAGAAAACATATCCTTTATGCCATGGGAAAGCAACTCTGATGCAGCCTGAACTTTCTGTCCTTATGTTAGCATAAAAGAAACTGGGGATGAGGCAAATGCCCCACCTCAGTATATTTTATAAAGCAGTTCTGGAGAAAGAAAAACTGTGGAAAACTCGGCTAGTTTCCATAGAAGCAGAAACTTTCACTTACACGGTGTTCTACATAAAATCAATTCAATTGTGTTTCCCCAACCTGGCTTCCTGCTTTCATCCTGTCAGGATAGTTTATTACAAACTAGAAATATACAGAGCACTGACAGCTTTCAGATATACTTTTATGTGAACTATATGATTCAGTTTCACTTCATTGAGTTACAATGACTAAATGCAAAGCCAAAAGATGGGCATTTTGTGCAAAGAGTGAGTTGAGGACATCAAGTATTTATCAGAATGACACAGAAAAGAGAGCTTTTCTTTGATTTGATAGCCTAAACCCTGCCGCAGAGCCAGGCTGTCTTGTCTAAGCCACTATTTAGTGGCGTAGAATCTACAGCCAAGAACTGGGTTAGCAGACTCATTTTTGTAACAAAAGTCACGTTATTTAATTTAGTGTCTAAATTAAGAAGAAATAAAGAATATGTCAGATACAAGCTTTTTGTTACCAGACTCCTAGGGATACTTGTGATTATTTTCCTTTTTCTTTCCAGATTATGAATATAATATATATTTATAGAAACATTAAAAAACTGATACAATCAGCATACTTTAAAATAAACTTAAATTCTGAAAAATATTGAAAAATATGTAATGAGTAGAAGTGAAAAGGGAAGAAAAGGAGTAAGAGAGGGACAAAAGTAGGGAGGGAAAGAGGGAGGCAGAGAGAGAAAATCTTGTTCTAGGAATGAATAGAAAATAAAAAGTCAGAATGGCTTTAATCTGCTTATTTAGTATGAAAGAGGTTAATAATTCTGATATGTTCTCAATGCTAGAAGGTGAAGTTTTAACTCCCCAAAAGGACAGATTTTGAAATGGAAAACTTTGTACAATGTTGGCAATGGGAAAAGTTGCTCTTCAAGGAGAGGTTGAATAGCACAAATGCACCCATCAGCGCAGAGAAGTCACAAAGATGAATAACAATTACAGACACCTGAAACTTTTGCAGATTATAGAACAACATTATTCCTTAATTTAAGTAGATTGAGCTGCAAGCAGAATAAATGACTTCCAAAAACATTGTAGTAAAACAGAAGAAAAAGCAAAACACCAATCTCAAAAAATAACCTCAGAAAAGACAGATACACTTTTTTAAAAATAGCCTGGCAATTATAAAGTACATAAGCTAATAAAGGATATATGCAAAGTACTAAGAAAAAATAGTCCCAAGACATACAATTTTATTGTTAAATATATTATGACTTATGAAAGACAATAAGTAAAAACATTTTAGGGGAAAAGGATGAGAATATTTATGATTCACAGCTTTCCAAAAATAAGAATGACTAAACAATGTATGTCACTATGGATGAAAACAAAACCAGAAAGATACAATGATGGGCAAATATAACCGGGCAAAAGAGGTGAGAAATTAAATATACACTGACCATAAATTAATAACAATATTGAGTGGTTTAAAAATGAAGTAGAACTATATTATGTAATAAACAATATGGACTTTAAGATAAAAGCTTTATTAAGGATAAAAGGCATCACTTATACATTGAAGAACCAATTTACCAGAAAGCTAACTTTTTTTCTGAGTTTCTTTATACCTAGCCATGTCTCAGCCAAGATCTCAAATGTAAAGGTACCAAAAGGTTGAAATAAAAAAGACAGAAGGGAAAAAAACACAGGAAATTATTATTCAAAAGAAAACTGTTGTAGCTTTATCATTACTAGATACATTAGACTTTAAATCCAAATATGGTTAAGGATAAATATTCTATTGTTGAAATAAAGAAACAATTCCCTACTGTATAAATTCAAGGCTATTTACTTCCATTTAGAAGCATCTTATTTGAATAATATAAATTTTAATTATAGTGTTTATCATTTAATTATAAATATTTTATAATTTTGCACTAGCAACATAGTACTTTTATACTCCCCAAAATGTATTTAAAAAAAAAAGCACTGGTGAAATTGACCATTGACATTGAAATGTTCAAAATTGGTAACAAGGATCCTTAAGAAACTGTTACAACAGAGTCCATCATTTTAGTAAATAAATGTTTAGTAAAAACATTTCAATAATTGACCATCAACTAGGTCAAAAATTAAATCTCAACAAACACTGACTAAACAAAATTAGATGTCTTTTCTGACTATATTGTAATAAAAGTAGTAGTTAGTTTCAAGAAGTCAAACCACATACCCTATATTTATGAGTATCAAATTATAAAAGGAAAACAGATATTACAATATTTTAGAATTGGATATACAAGCTTTATGTAACAAAACCTAGAGGATGAGGAACAGATGTTTCTTAGTTCATAGTTCAGAATGCATATGTTACTATACAGGCATGACTTAAAAACTAGTGATTTAAGTGATCAATTTAAGAAGTTAGGGGAAAAAAGAGGAAGCCAAAGAGCATCAAACAAAAGAAATAAGATAAAATACTGATTTTAAAGGCAATAAAACAATAAACAGTATCTTTTTATGGATAACTAAAAAAAGCTAAATTTCTAAAAAGATTGATAAGGAACTCAAGAGAGAGCACAAATTAATTCTATGAAATTATAAAGTTAGCATAACTGTAGAGGCAGAGGGCATTAAACAAATCATAGAAGATTTCTATCAAAATTTTTTTTTTTTTTTTTTTTTAAGATTTTATTATTATTTCCAGAGAGAGGGGAAGGGAGAGAAACATCAATGTATGGTTGCCTTTCACCTGCCTCCAGCCACAGACCTGACTGGAGACCTGGCTTGCAACCTGGTTATGTGCCCTGGCTGGGGAATCGAACTTGCGACCTTTGGGTTCGCAGGCCAGCACCTTATCCACTGTGCCACCAGCCAGGGGTTTTGTTTTTTTTTTTTTAATTTTTTAAAAAGATTTTATTTCATTATTTTTAGAAAGAGGGGAAAGGAGAGAGGCAGAGAGGGAGACAGACATCAATGTATGGTTGCGTTTCACCTGCATCCAGCCACAGACCTGACTGGAGACCTGGTTTGCAACCTGGTTATGTGCCCTGGCTGGGGAATCGAACCTGTGACCTTTGGGTTCACAGGCCGGCACCTTACCCACTGTGTTACCAGCCAGGGCTTCTATCAAAATTTTATGATAAGAATTTAAAGGCTTAGATGCTTTGCCCTTTCAGGTAAAATACAATAAATAAAACTGATTTTATAAGTAATAGAAAATCCGAATAAACTCTAAAACAATTAAAGTAATTAATTAATAGCAAAATATCCATGTCTTTGAAAAAAGCAACATTACCAGGTGGTTTTATAGTTCTGTTTTGTCAAAACATCCAGGAACACACATTCCTTATATTAATCCCTTACAGATAATAAAAATGGTCCACGCCCTGGCTGGTAGCACAGTGGATAAAGTGCCAGCCTGCAAACCCAAAGGTCGCAGGTTCAATTCCCCAGCCAGAGCACATAACAAGGTTGCAACCCAGGTCTCCAGTCAGGTCTGTGGCTGGAGGCAGGTGAAAAGCAACCATACATTGATGTCTCTCTCCCTCTCTGCCTCTCTCTCTTCCCCTCTTTCTAAAAATAATGGGATAAAATCTTTTAAAAAAAATGTTCAAAAAAAAAAAAAAAGGTCCAGTTCACTTTATTCAAAACCATACCAAGACAGTATGAGAAAGGAAAACTAAAAGGGAATGTCACTTACAGACAAAATACAAAAATCTCAATAAAATTTTAGCAAAATTAGCAAATTAATAAAAAATAACATGACCAACTAGAATTCATCTTAGTAATTAGAAGATAATTATAATTATAAATTTATAAATAGATTTGTCCAAAGCATACTTAATTTCACTTCCTGATAAAATTAAACACAAATAATAAAGGGGAATCTTAAATGGGTAAATTCACAGCAACATTAGTAAAAGAAGAGCTACTGACACATCTGGGAACATGGGATGCAAAGGATGAATGGTAAAAATAGCATTCCTCATGAAAATGAATCCTAAACCATAAGAAAGGAAATCAACAAAGTTTTGCACAAAAATGTCTTTGATTTCTGCATATTGACTTTGTATTCAGGTATTTTGCCAAATTCACTTATTAGGTCAAATAGTTTTATTGTGGAGCTTATAATGTTTTCTAGTACACTATCATGTCATCTGCAAATAATGACAGTTTTGCTTCCTCCTTTCCAATTTGGATGCCTTTGATTCCTTTTTCTTGTCTGATCGCTATGACTAGAACTTCCAAAACTATGTTGAATAGAAGTGGAGAGAATGGACTGATCTTAGGTGGAAACTTTTAGTTTTTGCCCATTAGGTATGATGTTGACTGAAGGTTTTTCCTGTATGGCCTTTATTATGTTGAGGTATGCTTCCTCTCCTCCCACTTTACTGAGTATTTTTATCATAAACAGGTGCTGTACTTTATCAAATTCTTTTTTAGCATCTATTGATATAATCATGTGATTTTTATCCTTCATTTTGTTTATGTGATGTATCAAGTTTATTGATTTGCCAACATTGTACCATCCTTCCATCTCTGGAATAAATTCCATTTGATCTATGATCTTTTAAATGTATTGCTGGATCTGTTTTGCCAATATTTTGTTGAGGATTTTAGCATCTATATTCATCAGTGATATCGGCCTGTAGTTTTATTTCTTTGTTGTGTCTTTACTTGGTTTTGGGATTAGGATAATACTTGCTCATAGGAAGAGTTTTGGAGTCTTCCCTCTTGTTACATTTTTCGGAATAGGTTGAGAAGGATAGGGGTTAGTTCTTCCCTAAATGTTTGGTAAAATTCACCTATGTAGCCATCTGGTCTGGGGCTCTTGTGTGCTGGGAGTTTGTTGATTACTGCTTCAATTCCACTAGTTGTCATAGGCCTAGTCAGGCTTTCTGCTTTGTCTTGATTCAGTTTTGGAAGATTATATGTATCTAGAAATTTGTTCATTTCACCCAGGTTGTCAAATTTTTTGTCATGTAGTTCATAGTAATTTCTTACAATCCTTTTACTTCTGTGGTGTTGGTTGTGATTTCTCCTCTTTCATTTCTGATTTTATTTAATTGAAGGCATTTTTGTACATCAACAATGAAATATCAGAGAGAGAAACTGGAAAAAATCTTTGGCTGGTGGCTCAGTGGATAAGGTGCTGGCCTGCGAACCCAAAGGTTGCTGCTTTGATTCCCAGCCAGGGCACATGACCAGGTTGCAAGTCAGGTCTCCAGCCAAAGTCTGTAGATGGAGGCAGGTGAAAGGCAACCATAATTGATGTCTCTCTCCCTCTCTGCCTCCCTGCCTCCCTCCCTTCCCCTCTTTCTAAAAGGAATAAATAAAATCTTAAAAAAAAAAAAAAAAAGAAGAAACTGGAAAAATACCCCATTTACTATAGCAACAAGAAAAATAAAGTATAACTAGGAATAAACTTAACCTAGGAAGTAAAAGATCTATACTCAGAAAAGTATAGAACACTGAAGAAAAAAATAAAGAAGATATAAGTAAATGGAAGCATATACCACGTTCATGGATGGGAAGAATTAACATCATTAACATGTCCATACTACCCAAGGCAATGTATATATTCAACACAACCCCTATTAAAATCCAATGACATATTTCACAGACCTAGAACAAATGAAACATTTATATGGAACCAAATATGACCCCAAATAGCCTCAGCAGTCTTGAGAAAAAAGAACAAAGTAGGAGGAATCACAATACTGGATATCAAACTATACTACAAGGCCATTCTAATCAAAACAGTCTGGCACTGGCATAAGAATAAACATATAGATTAATGGAACAGAATAGAGAGCCCAGAAATAAACTTAGGTCTCTATGGTCAAATTAGTATTTGACAAAGGGGACAAAAGCATAAAATGGAGTAAAAATAGTCTCTTCAACAAATGATGATGGGAGAACTAGACATGTTGCATGCTGGGACATGCAAAAACTGAAATTAGAACAGCAACTAACACCATACACCAGAATAAACTCACAATGAATAAAAGACATAAACATAAGAGCTCTAGAAGAAATCATAGGCAGTAAAATTTCAGATAGCCCATGCACCAGTATTGTCACTTCTTCAAGTATAAATATTCTCCAATATTGATACGTCTCCAAGGGCAAGGAAACAAATAAACAAATGGGACTACATCAAACTGAAGTTTCTGCTCAACTAAAGAAAACATTAGCAAGATGAAAAGGGAACCATCCATATGGGAAAACATATTTGCTTATGACACCTCAGCCAAGGGTTTGATCTTCAACATATGTGAAGAAGTTATATGACTCAATACCAAGAAGACAGACAACCCAATTAAGAAATGGACAAAGGACCGGAACAGACCCTTCTCCAAGGAGGACATACAGAGGACCCATAGGCATATAAGAAAGAATGCTGAACATTACTAGCCATCAGAGAGATGCAAATTAAAACCACAATGAGATACCACTTCACATCTGTCAAAATAGTCATCATTAACAAATGAACAAACAAGTGCTGGTGAGGTTGTGGAGAAAAGGGAATCCTAGTGCACTGCTAGTGGGAATGCAGACTGGTGCAGCCACTATGGAAAAGAGTATTGGATTTCCTCAAAGAACAAAAATGGAACTGCTTTTTGATCCAGTGATTCCATTGCTAGGACTATACCTGCAGTGGTATAGTCCTGAAACTATACCACTGCAACACAAATTCAAAAGAATTTTGAATCCTGAAACACAAATTCAAAAGAACATCTATGTTCATAACAACACTGCTTACAAATAGTCAAGTGCTGGGAACAGCCTAAGTGGCCATGGTAGATGAATGGATCAAAAAACTGTAGTACATTTATACAATGGAATACTATACAGCAGAAAGAAGGAACTCCAACCTTTCTCGACAGCATGGGTGGAACTGGAGAGGGAATATTGTGCTTAGTGAAATTAGCCAGGCAGCAGAAGACAAATACCCTATGATCTCACCTAATACAGGAAACTAATGAATAAAACAACCAAAATAGAACCAGAGGCATGGAAACAAGGAACAGACTGACAGTGACCAGAGGCAATGGGAGAGGGAATGAAAGGGGGAAAGAAGTGGAAGATTTTATTTAAGGAATTAGTATAAATGACCCATGGAAATGGACAACAGGGTGAGGATCGACTATGGGAGAGAGGATGGTGTGAGTAGGACAGGGAAGAGCAATGGGTAGAAAATGGGACAAAGGTAATAGAACAACAACAAATTAAAAAATTAAACAGAAAGAAAGAAAGAAAAAGCTATATAATGTGTACAGTAGAAATTCTGAAAGGCTCAGGAATTGACAGCACAATGTAACTTTGGGAGTGGGTGTGTTGGTAAAACTGAAAACAGTATGACTCAAATGTTTTGAAGATACAGTTTTAATATCTGGAAACCCAGTGCTGATGGTTTCCTCTGCTCTCCACTGCTACGCCGGCAGAAGTACAGATTATTCTCATAGAACTGTCTTCACAATTTCTCTAAGGGATGAAATAGTTGCAGATGGGAATACTGCATTGGAAACAGAAGAACTGGGGAGAAGCCCATGTACCTATTATAAGGTTGTCCCCAAATATCAACCCTCATCTCCAATTTAGCTTCTAAATTTTCAACAGCTGTTTGTTTTTCTTTTCTTTTTTAGGGAGAAGGTAGGAAGCTTTCTCTGAAAAATCTGACCAGCCCTAGAAAACAATTGGGGGTTTCCAAATAAAAAGCAGTTTTTTCAGAGAGCTATCTAACATTAAGCCTACAATCTACACTTGCCCCCAATATGCTCAATAAACTTTTTGGCAATTTAGGTTAAAATGTGAGCCAAGGTCACAAAATACTTGGTCATGTATTAGGACAACAAGTGGACAAACTCCATTCTGCACAATGACAACTCTTTATGTCTTCATAGAAAAACCAGCATTTTGTACAAGTTTTTAGCAAAGATAAAAGGAAAGAAATATTATAAGCATTTTCTAGGAGATCTTTCAAGAAATGTTTTTGCCTCACCCTGAAGAAAATTTTGATAAAGATTCTTATGAAAATTTTCAATGTAATATCTCCTTTCTTGCCTCTTTAAAATAGTTAAATAATGACACATAATTCTTTTTCAAAAATTTGACATCAATACTTAGCTTGTTTTGATGGAATATCATGCCTCTAAGACTCTTCACAAAGAGACCCAGGTATATTTGGCTAACAGATGCAAGTAAATGACAACATTTCCGTAATATGTCTTTGGAATTGCTATATCTTTATGAATATTTGGAATATCTGGAGGTGTGTAATACTGAATAGTAACCTTGCAGTGCAGACATAGCCTCCATGTAGAGATGACTGCCTGTGAAAAGGTGACTGCCCATTTTCCTGTTGAACACAAACCTGGCTCTGTTTATTGGAGAATTCTAAATCAGTAACACGGAGAGAAATGACCTCCTTAACTTCTTTCAACTGGATAGGACTCCTCTACTTCAAGTGATTTATGGACAGGTCATACTTACTGATGTTTGTTTGTTTATACTTTAGTTTACTTTAACCAGCTCTATCTGTATTAAAATTAGTGGAAATTCTTTGTCCCTTTAAATGTGAGGTGAATTTTATCTTTATCTGTGTCCTTACAAGTAAGTACTTTAGTGATAAGTGTAAGAGGTCATATCTAGAGCTTCTAATCAAGTGCTACTTTAAATGAGAAACCCAAGTTGTTTAATACAGTTGGAATTTTTAAATTATATATTTTGCATGCTTCCTTATTAAAACTCTATAACACTCCAATGGGGGCAGGGCAGGATGACGCTCTGTGTTTGGCCCTAGGGAAAGAACCATTAATATGATATTACTTTACCTTCCAAAGGTATAACAATTGAATGTGAAGACAGCCTAGTAACAGGTAAACCCAAAATCCAATGCAGGTGGAAGGAGCTGTGATAGTCATAAGCACAAAGTAGCATCAAAGTGGACAAATTCAAAAACTGTTTTAAGCAGTGGGAAAAAGTCTCAATAGGCATATTGTATCAAATGGGGAGTACTTTGCAGGTAACTGAAGCTTAACCATGTAAGAATAAATACACAATTTTTTAATAAATAAATTCTGTTTTGGGGAGGTCCCCCTTTGTATGTGTTCACACAGAAACATATACATGAATATTTATAATAGCATTATTTATAATACACCAAAGTGGAAACAATTCAAATATCTAACAATAGATGCATGGATAAAAATAAATCTGAAATATCCCTGCATTGGAATATTACTCAGCCATAAAAAGAAGTGAGGAACTGACACATGGATGTTCTTTACCTGTGTTCTGAGATAGGAGGATGAGGGACCAAAATCAGGTTAGGACTGCAGTCATCACCAACTTCTGCTGACCTGAGTTGCACTGTGCATAAGACGTGCCCTCCCTCATTCTCCTTCCAAATGTTCCCCCAGGTCTCTCACATCATAGGCCTATCTGATTTAGATTTAAGTTATTTTGCCACTGAGAAGTTACCAGGTTGAGGAGAAATACATGAAAAAAAAAAAAAAAAAAAGTAATGAAAAAGAAAAGAAAAATAAACAATGCCAGAGGTCAACTTTTAATTCCAAAGAGGAAATGAATGAGGTAGTTTTGTTAAACTTGCGGAGCACCCATCCTTTCTACCCCCCACACCATGAGAGGTTCCCTGGGGATTGTTAGAGGAGGTCATTGAGAAAATGTGACCTCTGGTTGACCTAGGAGCTAAACCTGGGCAACTGGGGGATCCTTTCCCACCTTTCCTGTCTTAGGGATATACCGTCTGCCCACCACTCTTATAAGTAGGTGTCATTTTCAAGGACTGAGCCTTGAGAGAAAGTGTGTTGCTGAACTCTGGCTGAGTCAGTTAAGGCTCTGTATAAACCTTTAAGATTCTGATGCTACTTGTCTGTGACCACGCAAGGCAAGCTCTGTATGTAAATTCCTTTGCATACAAACCCTGCCACCTACCAGTCTGGAGTGGCCTGCATCTTTTCTCTGTCTTTCCTTGCCTTCTGTGTATGGGGACCAATTTGAGATATAGAAAGAGGTATAGAAAAGAGGGGGGGAAAATAACCCAAAATATCCTGTGGTCAGGATAACAAAAAATTTCTACTCCTCTAATATTTTCCTTTGAACATTTCAAGCTTTCCAAGATTTAGATTACACTGCATCTTTCTAGTTGCCCCAATAGATATTGTCACTATAATGACACTATGGGTATTTACCTTTGTATTATTTTTGTCATAAGATTAAAAGTTGAATTTGGTTTTTGTCTCTGTCTTTCTCTCTGCTCCTGTTCCTTGGGGAAATGCTTATGCCTAGTGAGGTAACAATAAATTTTTGAGATTTTAGTGTTGATTTTCAAAAGCTTAACAACACATTGCTTATTCACACAGATCTCAGTTTCACCTACCTCTTGTGAAAGCAGATTTCGGGGGGGGGGGGGCAATAAAAAAACTTAAAGATAATTTCATTTATTTATTTTATAGAGCAGAAAAGTCAGAACAAGAGATATAATAAAATAGGTAAGATTACAGTAAGATAGGAGCAGAGCAAGTATCCAGTCTTATTGACCCTCGTCTAATTGAATTCTTTATTTACCACCTGTTGTGGGAACTTTGAAAAACTTCAAGATAAAAAAAGTTCAAAAATTGAGAGCAACGTCTTATTGTATGTTTTCTTTTTTAAATAAATTGTGTTTCTTATACACACCAATTAATTTTTTAAAGGGTTTTATTTATTATTTTTAGAGAGAAGGGTAAGGAGGGAGGAAGAAAGGGAGAGAAGCATCAATGTATGGTTGCCTTTCATCTGCCTCTAGCTGTGGACCTGGCTGGAGACCTGGCTTGCAACCTGGTTATGTGCCCTGGCTGGGGAATCAAACCAGTGACCTTTGGGTTTGTTTGCAGGCTGGCACTAATGTATGTTTTCTTATGAGGCACTCCAGAGCCTATTCCCATTATGAGATATTTTTCCAACCCTATTTATTCTTTCCTCTAAACCACTGGTTTTAAACTGCTGCAAGAGTTTTTATAACATGCAATATCTGACTGGTTAGTCAGAGTCTGTAGCCTCTTTGCCCCTAGATTGTCAAATCTCAAAAAGAAAAAAAAAGAAAAAAAAAGTGACTACAGCCAGCACAATAGCTGTCTGGTGTGAATTAATAAAAATTATTCCACTATTTTTTGTCTCATTGGCAACAAACAACATTTTGGGTGTGCTGCAAACTTTTAGTAATTAGTTTATATGTTGCATGAAATGAAAAAGGTTAAAAATTGCTGCTCTAAACCATTAATGAGATTAACTTAATGTGACTTATCCATGGGGAGACCCCTACTGCTTACTACCAGATGTTGGCCTGTCAGCAGTTTGATTCTATGTGCAGTGACTATTGCATTGCCATTTTCAACAAATTTGTGAAATTTGTTGAAATACTCTAGATTTCAGTTTAGAGTACAGGAGTAATTTTAGAGTGGTCAAAAATAGAGCAGTATTGAATTGTGGGACCCTACAAAATATCCTCTTCTTATTTAGTTTCTACACTTTCACTGGTGCTTAATATGAAAACATTCTACTCAGGTAAGGACATAAGCATCGAATAAAGGCATCTGCTAAAAGCTTGAGAGGAATAAGAAATATATTTAAGAAGTACTTTATGGGAAGAGAGAGGGAGCAAAAGCCTTTTTTCAAACTAATACAAAAATAACCCTACCTTAGTTTAATGTTTTACAACGCAGCTGTGACAGCAGACTAATCACCTGCCAAGTGCAGTAAAATACAGAGTCCTGGGTTCCATGCTTCAAGTTCTCACACATGAGATCAGGAAGAAGTCAGAAAAGTATTTTTGAAAAGTTGGAAATTTCTTTCGGATCCTAGAAATTTGAAGGAGTTTTGGTGAAGGTTTTGGGGGTCATAAATGGCTGTTGAATGCTATCAAATTTTATTTCTACATTTGTTGAGACAGTCATACGATTTTTCTTTTTGAGTTAGTGTGTATAGTAAATTATAAAGTTTGATTTAAAAAATTTGATTAAACTTTTTACTCCTGAGATAAACTTTACTTGATCATGATTCATCTTACTTTCCATAAGTTACTGTGTTTGATATGCTTGTATTTTTCTAGGAAATTTTGCATCCCTATTACCTAAATGTGATAGTAGAGTTCATAGTTAAATGTTTTAGAATAAGAAAAAGATTGAGTTCTAAGTTAAATTCTGGCCCAGAGTATGGGATATAATTTATTCTAAGCTATTGCTATTCATTTTAACAATGTTAATAAAAATTCTTTGCATTTCTAATGAATTTACAATTTAAAATTGCTTTTATAAGCATTATTTCATAAGATTTTCACAATAACTTTGTGGAGGAATATTAATTTTTTATTGTTTAAATAGAGCAACCAACATTTGAAAAGAAAATGACTTTCTCAAGTTCTTAAGTTTAGGGGATTGTACTTTAAATTAGCTATTATTTTGGAATATAACATTCCTAACTCCAATGCAGTATTCTTATTAGCATTTTCCCTACCTTTACACTTCTTAAAAGTTTAGCCTGATATTTCGGTATAGATGTTTTATTTTCATACTCCGGGTCACCCTATTCAATACCCTTCTCTTTTTCTCTACCCATATTCAGTCCTGAAACCCTTAACATGTAGGGTAGGGCCTGCATAATCTACTTACCAAGTCCTCACTCACCACAACACATCTCAAGCACAACTATGTTAGAGTTCTCATTTATAACACCTTCAAGAACTACATTTCATTGAATCTAAGATGCTACTTGTTATCAGATAACTTATCAATAGCACTATTAATCTATGTACTAGTACGAGAAAAATTTATTATTGCACATTACATTGTGAAATGATGCTTTCTTATCACATTCCTTACCATTCCAATAGTAGAAATGTTAAAATGTGAACAAAGCTGCTTCATTTATCTCCTGCTGTATAATGATACAATTTTAAATTTAGTGGCTTAATATTAAAACTCATTAGTGGCTTTTTCAGTTCTGTGGGTTGACTGGGCTCAATGTAGTCCTCCTATCTTGGGGTTTCTCAAACAACTGCATTTGAAAAAGGGCTGTGACTTTAGTAATTCAAGGCATCACAGGATGGATGTCCCAGATGGATCATTCACATGGATGGCATTTGAAGCTGACTGTTGAAGGAGAGTTCAGCTAGAGCTGCCCACACATAACTTCTACACATGGCATATTCTTCTCACAGTATAGACATTGGGTTCAAAGAGGAACATTTCAAAGTGTGTCCCAAAGAGAAAAAGAAGAATCTACCAATCTAATTAAGAGTTGGGCCTGTAACTGCAAGACCAATACTTCAATTACAATTTATTGGTAAAAGAAGTCATAGGACCTCCTTTACTCAAGTGATAAAGAAGTAGACTATCATGATGGAGGACTGGCAAGTGCAAGTATATTACAAATATAAATAAACCTCTGTGAGTTAAAAGTGATTGGAGGATACACACCAAGCTTGTTAATTGTGATTGCCGCTGGTTATAGAAATCTGGAGGGAGTGACTCCTTTATAGGACTAAAAATCTAAATGTAGGTGTATTGCAGATTTTTACCTTCTGTGTTTTCCCCATATTTTCCAAATACATTTTAAAGAATATTAAAGAAACATGTTCAAAATTAACATTGATTAACTACCCTTCCCAAATTTTCCATGATGCTTCCAGGGATAGAGTGATTATTACTATTGGAACTATAGTTTATCTGAATATTTTTCAATTCTTTCTATTTTTAAAATAATTCCTTTAGAATACCACTGTTATTTTTTATTCCTCACCGTTGCACAGGAACCAACCCCTTAAATAAATAAAATTTAGCAACTTTATTCTTCAAAGCCAGAGCCCATATTTTTGCTAACGGAATAAAACTTGAAAAGTTAAGTGGAGCCCTTTGGAAAAGTTAGGATTAGAAAATGTTCCTCTTAATCCTTTGTGTTGTATGGATTGCTATAGTGATGGCAAGGTGAAGGAACTAGGGGGTTCTGGTGGTATTATGTAGCTATTTCAACATGGTGAAATCTTTTCTTTCCCATTTCTGGCTTACTCTAGGTCAGACCATGTTTTAAGAAAAGTTTCTAAGATCTGCCAGGCAAATGGCTTCTACTTTTTTCTACATTGACCTTTAAATAACAGAGGGGCTAGGGACAATTACCCACTGTAGAGTCAACAATCCATATGTACTCACCCTGGCTGATGGCACAGGGGATAAGGTGCAAGCCTGTGAACCCAACAGTCACCTGGTTCAATTCCCAGCCAGGGCACATGACCAGGTTGCAAGCCAGGGCTCCAGCGAGGTCCGTAGCTGGAGGCAGGTGAAAGGCAACTATACACTGATGCTTCTCTCCCTCTCTGCCTTCCTCCCTTCCCCTCTCTCTAAAAATAATAAATAAAATCTTTTTTAAAAATCCACATGTAACTTTAACTCCCTCAAGGCTTAACTACTGTTTGACTGCTGTTGAGCAGAAGCCTTGCTCAACATAAACAGCTGATTGACCCGTAATTTGTATGTTATATGTATCATGTACTGTATTCTCACCACAAAGGAAAGAATGTCCAGTTTATAGGTACACAAGATAGAAACCAGATTGGGCTGACACAAAAAAGTCCGTTTCCTCCAGCTATGTACAAAGAAAGAACAGAGGAAAGTAAAAAAAATATTTTTTTTTACAAATGATAAAAATGTTTATTAAGCAAATAGTTTAACAGTTTTCCCTTAGCAGAATTTTACATATTTGAGCACAACCTAAAGACAAAGTTTCAATTAACATACTTCATAGGGTGCTTATTCTACAACTGAAAACTTGCTGAAGTTTGTAGCATGCTGCTATAAATGTAATGATTAATAAAAATTACAAATTGTTTGATGATTATTTTGATAACCTCTCGAATGCAGCAATAGTGTGTGGTCCAGCAGCTCCATATCAGCAAAATTCATGGACATAATCATCTGTCACCATTGCAGGTAGTCCATTTTCCTCAAGGAGGCTGATGAGACAATACTTCAACTTTCCCTTATGTTCTTCAACTTGATAGTTATATACCCCTGGATATCTATCATGTTATTTATGAAAACTATCCACAGCCTGTAACTAAGTATAATACCATTTCATCATCTGGGTTTTTCATGCTGGAAATAACTTCATCCTCTTACTGTATTCAAGCCATATTATTCAGCTAAGGATCAACATCCTACCACTTGAAGGAATGCACAATTGCTGCAGAGTGATGTTAAATCTTTCTCTGTGATGGACTCTGGTGTCTGGCCTATAGACTGCAGCAATTTGGCAACATGGTTACCCACAGCAGCAGTCTCTTCCTTTGCTTTTTCATGTTAAATATATTCCAGTTTTATATATCTGGGCAGAGTCTGCAATCATGTCAAGAATTGTGCCTTGGACACAATCTGAGGACCTGCCTAGAAACAAAATATCAATATCAATAATTTGAGTAAATAAATGCTCTAGAAAATGTCAGTTTTATAGCTTATTTTATACACTAGAATCAAAGGAGGAGATGTAAGGAGGGTTGCATGAAATCTAATTGTGGTAGATAAAGGACGTGGGAGAAAACAAAGCAATGAACTCTCTAGGACTGGATAAAAAGTAAAATAAAGACACATACTTGTTTCACCTTGGTGGGTAGGGATAGTTAATATTTAATATTTGCAGCACGTAGAGGTGAAATGTGGGCAACACAATAACAATGAGGTGCTCTGTGTTCTTGTGGTCTGATGCCAGAGGCTGTGGCCTCAAGACATCTGGGAAAGAATACTAATCTGTTATTTCAAAGGTACATTATCCTGGATGCACAAAAACAATAGACGGGGCTAAATTAAGGTAAAGATGATAGTTTATCAAGAAAAGTACCGACCCAGGATGTGATTCCCCACCTCAACCTGTATAGTTAGGAATATTTATGTTTGAACCATCCTCTGTGGTTACTTTTGGTCACCAACTTTGTAAGACCCACCATGTGTACCTTCCCCCTCAAAGCTGAGCTGGTGATTGGTATGTGGCCTCCTTTTTATTAGCATTATAATACAGTAAGCTAGAGAGATGGTATTGAGAAAATCACAAAGAAGAGAAAATATTTATAGTATTTATTGGGAAAAAAAGTGCACATAAGTGGACCTGCATAGTTCAAACCCACATTGTTCAAAGGTCAACCCTATACTATTTCTTCACCTCTGGATGTCCCCTTACCTCAAAAGGGCCGCATCTACTGAAAAGAGGAAGGATAGTGTACTTGTAACAGAAACACAATTGATTCCCAGTTAGTAGAAAAGGTAAGTGATGGTTATTTTTCTAGTCACTGTATGGATACTATAGGCATTAATAACTACTATTAAATAAACTTTAAGTATCATCTTATTTTTAGTCACCCCTCATGAGAACTGAAAATTAAAGTGGAGGCTTCTGAAGACATAAAAATTAAGTCTCCGAGAGTTTAAAAATTGATATGCTCTAAATCTGTTAGAGAGTACTTTGTGTGTTTTTTAAAAAATTTACTGTAATGCTTTCTCCATGGGCCACACTACTTTCTGAACATCTATTAAGCATGCTATAACAATAGATACTGGAGTAATGAGAAATGATCTTATGATCTTTATAGTTCATTTCCCCTTTCCTGATTTTCTCCCTCCCTGTCTATAAAACCTTCTTGAAGAGCACCACTTGCCTTTCTACAGATCAGATTGACACTGACTAAGGTAGATCCAGAGTATGGGGCTGATCTTGTTAAGACAGGCAATAAATCATCTGAACATCTTTCTTTTTTGTATTTGAAGAGATGTCAAAATCTTTCTCCTAGCAAGCTGATTACAGATTATGTTTTCCCCTCAGATGGCAAGAGTTTTCACACCCATACCAGTTTTAGAGTGGCTACTGAACTAATGACCTTGTTGTAATCAAATGCTTATATTTCTTGCCATCCGTTTTGTGGTTATAAAGGAATGGAATGCTGAATGTACTGATATAGACATTTTTCTGTCATATCTCAATACATAGAGAAAACATTAATCTCTTAAGTACTTCCCATTTTTTTCTATTCAGAATAAGCAGGAAATCCAGTGGGATTCATCAGTAATATTTCTTTCCTAGATTCCATTCCCAGAGTGATATCACTGGGGAAAATAATTATAGGTCTGTGACCTTCTGATCAAATACAAGTTAAATTTGTTGAATTTAACTGAATGTTCAGTATTCTTCATCTTTCTTACAAAGGATACATGGAACCTATTTTCTACACACTTGCTTCCTCTGAGTAGATTACCTGATCTTTTACTTTAACTATAAAATTTCTCTTTTTTTCACTGAAGGTGAAACCCTTCTATGCATTCTTTGATTTCTGTCACAACTTGCTCTTTTGTTCTTTTCTATCTCCTCCCACACCCTGCCCCTAGTCCTTTATCACATCCTACACCAGTCTTTGCATTTGACCTGAAGCTCATCTAGTCTTCCCTCTGTGGAAAAACCTATGGAGTCTCCCAGAATTGCCTTTATTTCGCCTTCATTTCATAGTCTAACTCTGTTTTTTCCACTCCCTATTCTGACCACAGCTCCCTTTGTGGTAGGAAACACATCTCTCACAGGTCAGCAGTAGATTCCTAGTACGTAAAACAGTCAATTTATGCTGGTTCTTATTCTTTGACATCTTCCTACAGACTGATTTTGTTATCTTCCTCTTCTATATTAATGAGCTTCCCACTTTAGTTTTTTGTGATTTCCTGCTTCTCTAATTCCACTCTCTCTTTAACATGTTTTCTTTTTTTTCTTTTGTTCCTTCTAGCATCACTTAAATGGAAGTTTCTCTGCATTCTACTCTCAGGTTTTTCATATATTTATTTTCTAACCCAGAGAGATATCTAAACTGCTGTAGTTTTGAAACCAAGGGTCCTTGTAATTCTGATTTGATTTTTCTTCTTCTCATAGTAGACTCCACTGACCTGACCTTAGTTTTGTTACTGAGCAAACCAGGGGTCATTTGTGTGGTGCCTTGGTGTATGACCCAAAAATTAGTGTTGAGAAAAACAGGTCTTTAGTTATAATATTTTAACCTTGGGAGAGGAACTGGGAACACTCCTGCCTGGAGCCCTGTTTTCCCATGAGACCTAGCACTTCCTTTGCTCCACATAAAGCCAGAAGCCAAAACCAAGCCCAACAGTTCCTCATTCCTTATCTGTCAGCCTTTGCCTTCAGGATCTGGGTACGTTGTCCTTAGCTTCTGTATAATAATAGTCTAAGAAAGCATGTGCCATGTTACACTGGATCATGGTGAAGTCCAAGAAAGGCACAAGTCCTAAAAGAGTACCCCTCCATGCCCATCAGTGGATGATTGGATCAAAAAAACTTTGGTACATTTACACAATGCAATTCTATATAGCAGAAAGAAAGAAGGAACATGTACCCTTTGCAACAACATGGATGGGACTGGAGAGTATTATGCTTAGTGAAATAAGCCAGTCAGTGAAGGACAAATATCATATGATCTCAGCCATGATGGGACAATAATGAGCAAAACTAACAACAAGCAAAACAGAACCAAGTATATGAATACAATGAATAGGCCTTCAGTGGTCAGGAGGAAAGGGGTTGGGGGGAGGGGGAGGCAGAGGCAAGAAAGGGGAGCAGCTTA
>PVIW01003060.1:0-184695 GCA_004026585.1 Noctilio leporinus | reverse complement strand
TGATGGGCACTTAGGCTGTTTCCAGCACTTGGCTATTGTAAATAGTGCCGCTATGAACATAGGTGTGCATAGGTTCTTATGAATTGGTGTTTCAGGATTCTTTGGGTATAGTCCAAGTAGTGGAATTGCTGGATCAAAAGGCAGTTCCATTTTTAGTTTTTTAAGGAAACCCCATGCTGTTTTCCACAGTGGCTGCACCGGCCTACATTCTGAGGTGGGTCTCTTGAAGACAGCATATATGTGGGTCATGTTGTCTTATCCATTCGGCTACCCTATGTCTTTTGATTGGTGCATTTAATCCATTTACATTTAAGGTTATTATTGATTGATACTTATTCATTGCCATTTTCTCCATTTGTACCTGTATTCCTTTTTGGCTTTCTCTGTTTCTTCATTTTATTTATTTATTTATTTTTAAAGCAGACCCTTTAGCATTTCTTGCAATGCTGGTTTGGTAGAGATGTATTCTTTTAGTCTTTTTTTGTCTGGGAAGCTCCTTATTTCTTCTTCTATCTTGAATGAGAGCCTTGCTGGGTAGAGTATTCTTGGTTGCAGGCCTTTGTTTACCATTACTTGAAATACTTTTTGCCTTTCCCTTCTGGCTTGAATGGTTTCTGTTGAATAGTCATTTGATAGCCTTATTGGAGCCCCCTTATATGTTATTTGTCGTTTCTCTCTTGATGCTTTTAGGATTCTCTCTTTGTCTTTGAAATTAGCCATTTTAATAATAATGTGCTTTGGTGTTGGTTTGTTTGGGTTGATCTTCATTAGGACCCTCTGTGCTTCCTGAACTTGATTAATATTTTCACTCATCATGTTAGGGAAATTTTCTATCATGACTTTTTTGAACAGGTTTTCCATTCCTTGTTTCTCTTCTCCTTTTGGTGTCCCTATGATACGGACGTTGTTACATTTCATGTTGTCCTGCAGCTCTCTTAAACCCTCTTCAATCTTGTTCAGCCTTTTTTTATTGTCTTGTACTGTCTTGGAGTATATGTCTACATTATCCTCCAACTCACTGATCCGGTCCTCTGCTTCCTCTAGCCTACTGTTGATTTTTTTCTACTGTATTCTTCAATTCAGAAGTTGTATTCTTCATTTCCTCCTGGCACTTATTGATAGTTTCTATGTCCTTTTTCATGCTGTTGTAGCTCTCAGTAAGTTCCTTGTAGCTTCCCTGGAGTTCTTTGTAGTTCTCCTGGAGTTGTTTATAGTTTTCTTTGATGTGGCTGAGCTCATTGATCTTCTCTATCATCATTCTTTTGAATTCCTTATCTGGTATTTCAGGTGCCTCTGTTTCATTTTGTGGTCTTTCTGGGGATTCTTCCTTTCCATTTGGTGATGGACTGATTCTTTTTTTCCCCATTTTGGGTGACTGTTGTTGCTTGCTTTTTATTTTTTTGTTTTTTGTTTTTCCTTGGATTAACCTGCTTTGCTTCCTTGCCTTAGTTGAGCACCTTTCTGTGTTAGGAGATTTGTGGAGTTCAATGTTGCAGTCTCCCAGATTTTCTCCACTTGTTGTTCTTGCTGTGTCCTTTATTTAGGCTGTCTGGTTGTATTTTGGACCTGTGGGCTGCTCTCCTGTAGGTCTCTGCTGCCTCTGGGCTGTGCTCCCCTGAGTCTAGATGCTGACTGCTCCAATTCTTAGGGGCCTGAAGATGACTCGCATTCCCTATCCTGACCTCCAGCTGCTCTGGTACTTGAGAACGCTATCAGCACTGCTCTCTACTCTGTCGCCATCTTTGATCTCCAGTTTGTTTGTTTGTTTTTTAACCTAGTATATTAGGGCATCATTCTAGGATGATCCCCAGTGACCTGCATGCACCCTTGTACCTCGAGCCTTCCTTGATCGTGGGTGGAACCTGTGAATAGAATGAGCTATGATGCCTGTGAGGACGGTATCTTCCATGGCAGAAGGAACTCTGCGGATATAATTAAGGTTATTAATCAGCTAACCTCGAGCTAGTCCAAGGGGAGATTGTCCAGGAGGCACCTGGTCGAATCACATGAGCCCCTTAATTCTGTGTCTCCAGGTCAGAGATGGTGATGTCAGATGCTCAACCTGTGCGTGTGTCTGGGGGAGGGGGGCGTGGGGGGGGCGGACTTGTGAGTGATTCTAAGGATGGAAGTGGAGGGGCAGCATGGCAAGGAATGTGGATGGTCTCTAGGGCCCGAGTGTGGCTCTCAGCTGTCACACAGCAAAGATGTGGGGACTTTTGCCCTATAACTGCAAGAAAATGAATTCTGCCAACACCGTGATGAGCCCGAAGGAGGGGTTGTCTCCAGCACCAGCAGGGAGAACTGGGCCCAGCTGACCAGCTGAGACCCTCATAAGCTATGCCCGGAGAACCAAGGTGAGCCTTATCAGTCTTGGACTTACAGAGCTGGGAGTTAATAAGTGGATGTTACATTAAGCCATTAATGTTCTGGTACTTGTTACATGGTGATAGAGAACTAACATAACTAAGATATAATGAGAATGACAGAGAACAGTGATTAAAAGCTAGAGGGAAATTTGGTGATGACTTGGTGTGCTATGAAAGGGGAACACTATAAAAAGGCCGAACTTTGTATCAAACTTTGTGGATACAGAGAATTGTCAGAAGAAACGCTTTTTAAAATTGTACGTTAACATTTTCAAGGAGTATGCTCAATAGATTTTTTCTTCAATTTTCACTTCATGGGAAACCTTTCCATGTGATGGACCTTTAAATTTAAGCAATGGGTCCAAAAGTTTATCCAAAGATAAAAGATAAAAAAGCACATTATGTGCACTCCTTGCCATGTCTTCAGACAGTCTGGGTGCTATGTAGTGTATTTATCATCCACCTTAATAACTGGACTTACTTTTTCCTTTAGATGTCACATTGAGCATATTAGTGGAAAGGTGAACTAACATAGTTTAAAAATAAGTTTTTCCTATTTCCCAGACTACAGACACCATGAGTTTTATGTGTGCTACAAGGAAACCAGGCGTGTGGTGGGGAGATGGCAAGGTGGGGATGCTAAGGGGAAAGAGAACGGATGGCTGCCAGAGCTGAAGCCATCAACTCAAAGGAGCAAGGGCAATTCTGGGTAAGGAATTGAGAAAGAAAGAAATCCAACATGACACATATGGATAGGTGCTGCAGAAGAGAGCAGGAACAGCACCCTATCCTAAAGATTATGAGGAAAGAACCCCGCCCCCCCCCAAAGACTTATAATCTTCTATAGGAAGTAGGAAAAAATTGCAGGAAATGTTGGGATTCCTCAAAGAATATACTGGGTAAAAAATCTAGAATTACAAGAGAAAAACCAAAGGATCCACTCAATGGGTAGAGAAAAATACTGGGTAAAATTCAACCCTTATTCCTGGTGAGAACTTTTTAACCAACTAGGAACAGACAGGAACTACCCTGGCCTGATTGTGGGTATCAAAGAGGGAAAACACCTTTCTCAACAGTGACACATTAGAAGCATTGCCTTTAAAAAGAGGACAAGGCAAGGCTGTCCACAGCCACCTCTTCTACACACCATTGTGCCAGAAGTCCTTGCTGGCAAGTAAGAGGAAAAAAAAAAATGTGAGGTCTATACCATAACAACAACCAGCCAGAAAACCCAAGTTTTAAAAAGATTCTATTGGAAAAGACAAAATATATATCTATGTCTATATCTCTACGTTCATCTGAGAAATAAATCTGACAAAAGGTAGATCTATATGATATGCAAGGAGAAAATTATAAAACTAATTTCATTAAAGGCCTAAATAAAGTAATAATTCATTGTTATATTGTGATTGCATGTGCTTACATGTATATAATGTATATATATGTTTTAAAATTATATATATAAACCCACAGAACAAGGTCTAGTAGTAAAAAAAAACAAAATGTTCGTATTTGTTACCTTCAGGTAGTGGGATTATAGATCTTATTTTTGAAAATTTTACTATCTTCTAATTTATATTGTAAACCATACATTATATTGTTTATATGTGTGGGGTTTGTTTGTTTGTTTTGGGGACCTCTATTCTATTCTGTTGGTCTATTTGGCCTCATGGAAGTACAACACTGTTTTGGTTACTATAGTCTTTACTGCCATAAATTTTGAATTATAAATTGTGAATCCTTCAACTTTAGTCTTTTACAATACTTTTTAAAAAACCTATTTGAAGTCCTTTGAGAATTTATTATAGATTTTAGGATGAATTGTTCAATTTTTGCAAAAATAATGCTACTGAGATTGCAGCAGAGATTGCATTGAATCTGTAGATGGCCTTGGTAGCATTTATTATAAGTTTACCAATATTATCTTCCAATCCATGAATATGTTTCTTCGGTGACATATGCCTTGAATATTTTTGGCTGTGTATTATAGTTTTCGGTGTACAATACACTGAAAATATCTTTTCCCTCCTTGATTAAATTTATTCATAAGTATTTTGTTCGGTTTGATGCTATTGTAAATGGAATTGTTTTCATTTTCTTTTAGGAATATTCATTGTTTGTATGTAGAAATGAAACAGATTATTCTATGTTGATTCATATTCTGAAACTCTGCTGATAGTACTCATTAGCATTAAGTTTTTAGAGGGTGGTGCATCTTTAGAGATTTTTACATGTAAGATCATATCATCTAAGAGTGAGAATTTTGATATTTTTCTTTTTTTATTGAATTTATTAGTGACATTAACATTGTAGAATTATATGGGTTTCAGGAATACAATTCTATAATACATCATCTATGTATTGTATTGTGTGTTCACCACCCCAAATCAAGTCTCTTTCCTTTTCAATTTGGATACCTTTTCTTTTTTTCTCTTTGCCTAATCATTCTGGCTAGGGCTCCCAATATTATGGTAAATAGAATTAACAAAAGTGGTATTCCTATATTTCTCTTGATTTAAGGAGAAAAGATTTTAGTCTTTCACCGTTAATATGTTAGTAGTGAATTTTTCATACATAGCCTTCATGTTATTTTCTCTATTCATAATTTGAGTGTTTTTACCAAATAAGGGTCCTGGATTTTAGCAAATGCTTTTTCTACATCAATTGACATAATCTAGTAGTTTGGATTCTTTATTATATTAATATAAGATGTTACATTATGTAACTTCTGTGTTTGAATGATCTTTGCATTGTGGAAATACATTCTACTTGTTCATAGTGCATAAACATTTTAATATTCTACTAAATTTAGTTTGCAAGTATTTTGTTGAGGTTTTTTGATTCATATTCTTTAAAAAATTAATTAATTGCATGACATTTATGTTTTAAAAATTTTGTATCATACTGTGTGTGACTGTGTAAATATCCTTTAAAATTATTTAAAAGATTCTCTCTTTTAATTAATTTATTTTTAAAGATTTTTATTTATTATTTTTAGAGAGAGGGGTAGGAAGAGAAGCAGAGAGGGAGAGAGACATCCATGTATGGTTGCCTTTCATCTGCCTCCAGCTACGGACCTGGCTGGAGATCTAGCTTGCAACATGGTTATGTGCCCTGGCTGGGGAATCCATCCAGTGACATTTGGGTTCACAGGCTGGCGCCTTATCCACTGTGCCACCAGCCAGGGCTAATGGATTCTCTCTTAGAGCAGATATTTTGTAATTTTTCTACTGTGAGTTTACATTACTTGTATAAATACACTACAATTACAAGAACTTTTTCTATTTTTTCTATTTTTAAAAGTTACATGTCTTTACCTTCTTCATCGAGGCTGCTAAAACTTTGCCCTTCCGTCAGCAAATCCCGCTTGTCATCCTTCCATTCCTGGCCAACTGAGGACACAACCTCCTGTGAGGCCGCCTTCAGGGCAGCGATGGAATTGCACCGCTTTTTAGAAGGTGAGGCCTTCAAAGCTGGACAGAAAGAAAAAAGGAGAGACAAATGAACATGCTCATTGTAAAACCACATTCATGTTTGACTTACTGAGATATGAGTTGTTCATCATTAACATTTTAGTCATTATGTAAGTAGAATGTAAGAAACTTTGCTTTTTATACATGAGGAAAGGGAGATGAAAACATGTTTTGGCAATTTTATTTGGTCAAGAGGACTGGAGTTAAATCAAAATATCCTAGAATATATTTGAGTGGAACTGTCTCTCCAGGTTTTTATTTGAGGTGAAATGCAAATGTTTTGCTGCTAGAGAATTATTTTCATCTTCCAAGCAATGTTATTTTCATTTTCTTTTTTTTTTTTTCCACCGCAGGGAGGAGGCTGGGTGGGCTGGTAAACACAGATGGTAAACTAAGGAGAATTCTCATGACCCCAGTTTTATTAATTTGGGACTGGGAATTTCTGACCATGCCAATGTTTAATCTTATGCTGCCCAATTTAGCCAAGCTACTTCCGGTTGCTTTTTTCCTGCAGTGACTTTCCACTGAAATTTCCTGCCCTTTGGGTCTTTTTTAAGTCACCGTTATGTCAGATGTATAATTCACTCCTGATCTTTTGTCCAAATAGCATTCTACAATTTCAGAAGCGTGTTGGGAACCTGAACCAAGGCAAATGTACATTTTGAACGTTTGAAGATTTTGAACATTTAAAAACTGATGAGCCATGCTCGCTGAAGTCTGTGACTTCTGATCCTTCAGTGGGTACTGCTTCGTCTGCAGCAGGACCATTCCCAATTACATTCCCTCTCTGCTGCAATCATTCTTCTTGGCTTACCACACTACAGAATTTCCTTGGAGGGCAGGGGAAGAGGAAAGTTGAGGCTTGTTTAAGCTTTCCCCTGAACCAGTTTTTGGCAGTGTGTCTCCTTCTTTGGGGGTTTGCGTATAGGGGCAACCTGACAATAGATGCTTTGCAGTAACTGTGTTTGGCCTTGGGAATCTCAGCACATAGATTATGTTAATCACCTAGGGCCTCCCATAGGCAGCTTGCAAGAACTTTATTGGAAAAAGACTTCAGGACACACAAATGTGGGAAGACTGGAGGGCAATCTCTTCATTTAAAGAGAAGGGACAGTTTATGTCTCCCATGAGTTTTATCATCATCATAATATAATCACCATTATTATATAAGTTTTGTAGAGTGCTTTAGAGTTTGGAAGCCAAAGTTCACATTCCATATCTCCAACTAGCCCCATGATTGTTTGAGGGAGATAGGCCCTTTCATAGGCCCGGAAAGAGAGCAGAAACATGACTTGCTCAAGGTTGCAGAGCTAGAGACCATGAAAGCTCAGGTCTTTTTTCTTAAGTTACCTAATTGGGGGTTCATTTCCTAGCTCATTTAGCATTCTATTTTCTGGTTAAAATGAAGGGAGAATAAAAGAGATAAATCTAGACTTTGTTTTTCTTTGAGGGGAGAAGATTTTGAATGTTTAAAAACTGATCAAAATTGTTTTTCATGGTAAATAAGTGGCCTAAATAAGTCACATTTTCCTTAACTTCTCATCCTATCAATGTAGTGGTCACACTTGCTTTACAGGTCTGAAGTAATATCCCAGACACTGGCTTTTGCTTTAATGCTCTATCTGTTAATTTTTATGAACCTCCCCCCACAACTCTGTATTACAACATAGTATTTTAAAAGTTCTAAGTTAGAGAGTCTCAACTGTAATCCAGGGACCACTAGGAGTCCCTGAGACCTTCTCAGAAGGTCTGCAATGTTGACACTATTCTCATAACAATATTAAGACATTGTTTGCCTCCTCACTTTCATTCTCTCGTGAGCTCTCTAATGCTACATGACCTGTGATATCACCACCAGCTGAATTCAGCAGCAAACGTGAGGATCTAGATGTCTTCTATTGAGTGAGAATTAGGGATTTGAAAAAATATACAGTAATGGCACTCTGATCACCCTAAATTAGTTGCTTTGAAAAATAATTTAAAAATAAAATGAAAAGTATTTTTCATAATTACTTATTTTTACTTTGTTAAAATTGACTTGCGTTAACAGCCATTTTTATTGTTTCCTTTTAAGAATGAATGGTTAAAATTTTCTTCAGTTTTAAATTCTAATATGTTAAGTGTAGATAGATATAACCCACATAAATAAAGAGTGTAAAGTGGTATTGAGAACAAAAGGGCTGACAATTGCATGGTTCTTAGGTCAATATTAATTCTCTAAACTGACAAGCAGCTAAGATCAAAACAATGTTGCCAGCACCAAAAACAAAACAAAACAAAACAAACAAACAAAAGTGGATGAGGGGAAGACACCTAGGGAACTAGGTGTACCTGTGGCTCATGCTGGCACCAAGGCCGTGAGCCCAGAAAAATAGCTCTTTGTTCATGATCAGCATCACATACAATGAAGAGCAGAGAGGAGCCCCTGCCAGGACCACACAGCACATACAGAAAGCATTTACTTTCCCTCCAATGGTGAATCTTCCTTAAAGGAGTTATCAGAGGCTCAGTCAGCAGATAATGACTCAAATCTTGGGGAAACGGAATGTCTCAAAAATTTCTCTTGATGGAGAAAGATCTCAAAAGATGGTCTGGGTTGCTGGTTACTTTCTTTTGTGCCACAAAAAGTCCTGGATCTGTCTTTGGCTCAACAATGTCTGGGGTTGGGTATCCCATGTCCATTTCTAGCCTTACATCCTGTCACTCAACTGCCTCTGCACCTACTGCTTGCTTTCCAGCGCACTCATCTGCCATTCCCTGGACCTACTCTGGGGCTTTGTATGTGCTGTCTCTTCTCCTCCAGATGCCCCTTTCTTGCCTCTTTTCCTAATAAACTCTGGCTTATATTTTCAGAAGTTAAGTTTAAATATTCTTCTCTCTGTGGATCTCCCTTTTGGAAGACTTGGTCTTATTTCTGTCTACTTATACTAGTGTATGCAAAAACACTATTCACAATTGCTTTATTCTATTATAGATCTGTAACGTTCCAATCCCTGACCCTAAACAGACATTCTATATTATTAGTGCGTAGCATAGTATCAGGTATGTAATAGCTGCTCAATGAGTGTATCACTGCCCTAAAATCTTAGAACAGTTGATTTCTAACAAATTAATGTTCTATTCTAGTCCTTTCAGGGAACTAAGTTTTAGTACATTAGATATATTATCTGAGAAGAGAATTTCAGTGAGGCTTCAACATTATGGTGACTAATTACTTCCAGAGGAATTTTTAGGATTTTGCAGACAATACTACATTGGCAGCATGACTCAATTCTGGAGCCAGATGAATGGATTTAAAAAGGTTAAACAAACTGATTTGAAAAGAAGAAACTTGAAGACCAGGTACTGTTTTCTTAGGGATTGAGTTAGGCCTTAAGAGCTTTAAGTTAATCACAGTTGATAAAGCATCTTGAAGTTATATTTTTAACTTGTCAATTTTACTAATTAAATTGCTATGCTTTGAAATGGTGGTAGTAGATGAAAAGTCCATTCATTTATTCAATTACTCATCAAATGATGATTGAGTGCCTACAATATATCAGGAAATGTGCCAGGTACTAGGAATAGTCACTACTTCTAGATAACTCACAGTTTAGCAGGACAGAAAAACATTTTATTATAGTCAGGTATGGTTAAGTTCTACGGCAGAGGCGGTGTCTAAACTGAGACCTATAGGAAGACTAGGGCAAGGATGGAAAGAGAGTTGCAGGCAAAGGGACAACAATGTGGAGAGATGTGGAGTCAGCCTGGAATGTCTGGGGTAAATGAAAGGAGTTCAGAGAGGGAGGAGCCTAGAGGAGAGGGTATGGCATGGAGAGAGGTGAGAGAGGTCACAGGGGAGGTAAAGAAAGGTCACAGTCACACAGGGACTTAGGAGGGAGCCATAGTAAGGATTTTGTGTATTAGGGAATCCATGGAAGTAATAAATAAATAAATCTAACGGTGGAAGGCTTTTAATTGGTAATCAGCAAGAGAACCCTCAAAAAGCACAAATACACACACACACACAGAATGGTTGAAAGAAGGGATGAAGGCTCACTATCTCTGAGCGAGGCTAGGTGTTGGTGAGTGACTGATGTGGCTAATAAGGACAAGGAAGGAATCAGTACATGAAGCCTGCATTCCTGGTTCACAAAACTGAACAGATGGTGGTGGCCTTCAGTGAGGTGTGGACCTAGGGAGGATGGCAGGTTCTGGAACAGGGAGCAGTCAGATTTAATGTTGAGCATGTGAGTTGTGGAATTTGGTGGGCACTAAGTAAAAAAAGTTGGGTAGACAAGGTTTGTTGGAGGTGTAGGGAGTGCGTTATAAGTATTCAGGTGGTAATGAAGTCTTAGGAGGCTGAGAAATCATCCAGAGAGAGTTGTCCAGGAGGGAGAGATAAAGTTGGAGCCTAGACCTCTCATGAACATACATATATCAGACAGAGATGAGAAGTGTTGAAGGAACCAAAAGGGAAGCAGGAGAGGCTGGAAGGGAACCAGGATAGTCCTCAATTATGAAAGACATGTGAAGAAAATCTTGCACAGAGACTGACATCAGTGGTCTCAAATACTATCGTGTTAAGAAAAGACTCAAAGTTCCTCAAGGGCTTGAGCTGATGATCTCAGGAAGAGTATTTCTGTGCAGTGGTGAGGTTAAAGCCAACTGTAGTGCACAGAAGAGTGGCAAGAAATAAGGAAGGGAACAGCAATTGGGTCCAATTTTCCAACAGTGTGACTGCAAAGGAGAAAAAAGATGCACCAGGAGCAGGAAGGAGATCTAGATTTGGTGGGGTTTGTTTGTAGAATGAACATTCAAAGGCTGAAACATGGACCCAGAAGACAGAACGAATGGCTAAAGGTACCTTGAAGTGGGGGTAAGCTCTAGAGGGGATCTGCTGTGGACGGTAAGGAGGAGACAGGACCCAGCATACAAGTCATGATGTCATTCATTCATTCATTCATTCATTCATTCTTCCAACGAATACGACCACTCTGTGACCCCCTCCCCCAACAGGCTCCACTTTCCTGTACTAAGTACTGGGAATATAACAGTGAGCTTGTACCCAAGTGAAGGAGTCAGGCACTGAATAAGATAAATGAGTAAAATCTATAGTATGTTAGACAGAGAGGTGTTAAGGAAGGAAATAAAACAGGGAAAGTGAATAGAGATTACTTTTTCCACGGTGGCAGGGCTATAAGCATTATCATTACCATCTATACAATAAGAGAAATGATCAAGTGTTTGAGTGTGCTTAGAAGCAGAAAGACTTTACTTAATAAACAGTACTGATACAATGGTTAACTAATTAAGGAAAAACTATCACATTGATTAAAAAAAACAAAAAAAGATGGCATGGAAGAGTAATGGGACAACTGTAATACAACAATAATTAATTTAAAAATAAACAAAAACTAATTCATAAATAGTAAAAGAAAAATATGAGTGAACATTTGTCTGATTCTTCAATGGTGAAGTACTTTGTAAACATAACAATGATTAAGAAAACAAGTCCAGGCCCTGGCTGGTGTACCTCAGTGGATAGGCACCGGCCTGGAAACCCAATGATCACTGGTTCAATTCCCCAGTTCAGGGCACATAACCAGGTTGTAAGCCAGGTTGTAAGCCAGGTCCTTAGCTGGAGGCAGGTGAAAGGCAACCGTACATTGATGTCTCTCTCCCTTTCTTCCTCCCTCCTTGCCCTTCTCTCTGAAAATAATGAGTAAAATCTTAAAAAAACAAAACAAAACAAAACAAAACAAAACAAAAACCCACTAGATTAAAAAAAAAAGAAGAAGAAAAAAAGTCAATTTAAATAATATTAAAAAAAATACTTAAGGGCCTGGCTGATGGCACAGTAGATAAGGTGCCACCTGTGAACCCAAAGGTCACTAGTTCGATTCCCAGCCAGGGCACATAACCAAGTTTCAGGCCAGGTCTCCAGCTGGAGGCAGGTGAAAGGAAACCATACATTGATGTTTCTTGCTCTCTCTGCCTCTCTCCCTTCCCCTCTCTCTAACAATAATAAATAAAATCTTAAAAAAAAAAAGTTCTCCATATTATTTTTAAAGAACAGTAATAAATTTAACAAAAGGATAAGACTTATACTCTGAAAATGACAAAACATTGTTGAAAGAAATTAACAAAGTCTTAAATAAAAAGGAAGACATCTATGTTCAAGCAATGGAAGACTTAATATTGTTAAGATGGCAATACATCTCAATTGATCTACAGATTCATCACAAGCCAATACCAGGCACCTTTTTTTTCCCCCTTGACAGAAATTGAAAAGCTGATTCTAAAATTCATAGAGAGATTCAAGGGACCAAGAATAGCCAAAACACTTTGAAAAAGAATTCACACTTTTGAAGGATTCTCACTTCTGATTTAAAACCTTACAATATAGCACAAAAGCAATTGAGATAGTGTGTTACTGGCATAAGGAGAGACATAATGGAACATAATTGAGAACCCAGAAATAAGCCCAAACATTTGTAGACAACTGATTTTCAACAAGGAAACAAAGATAATTCAATGGGGGAAAGAATAGGTTTTTAAACAAATGGTGCTGGGGCAACTGGATATCCACAGGTAGAAAAATGAAGTTGAACCCTATCTCATACCACTTACTAAATCAGTATTTCTAAGCCATGTATCTGAGAACAGAAACTGTGTCCAGATGTATAAATAACTCTTAAAACTCAACCATAAAGAGACAAATAGTCCAACTATAAATGTGTACAGCATTGAAGCAGACATTTCTCCATGGAAAATATAAATGGTCAATAAGTATATAAAATGTTCAACATCACTAGTCATTAATGAAATGCAAATCACAATGAGATACCAGTAGGTATCTGATTTATATATATATTTATATCCAGTAGGATGTCTCAACCAAAAGATAGACTATGGTCTATATATATACATTGGGAGGATGTAGATAAATTGGATCCCTCACACGTTGCTGATGGGATTACAAAGTGCTGTAGCTGCTTTGGGAAAAAAAAAAAGTTTTGCCGTTCCTCAAAATGTTAAGAAAAATGAAAACGTTTCCATACAAAACCTTGTACATGAATGCTGATAATTGCATTATTCATAAGAGCCAAGACAGAACAATGCAAATATCCATCCATTAATAAGTGGATAAACAAAATGTGATAAATCCATTAAATGGAATATTATCCAGCAATAAAAAGAAAGTACAAGATGGCTAAACCTTGACAACAGTATGTTATGGGAATGAGGAGGGGAAGGTAGGGAAAGGGAGAGCAGAGGAGAAAAGGGGATGACTGTAATACAACACTTAAAAAAAAAACCCAATATGTTAAATAAAAACAGCCAAACACAAAAGGCCAAATATTGTATTAGTTCATTTACATTAAGTGTCCAGAATAGGCAAACCCATAGAGAGAGAAAATAAACTAGTAGTTACCAGGGGTGGGAAGAAGAGGAAACGGAGAGTGACTACTAATGGTTATGAGATTTCTTTCTGGGGTAAAGAAAACATTCTAAAATGAGACAGCAGTGATGGTTGCACACCTTTGTGAATACTGTATACTAAGAATCACATAACTGTACACGTTAAAAGGGTAAATTCCACGGTGTGTGAATTATACCTCCATAAAGATGTTATAAAAATAGATTAAAAATCAAAATGGAAAAATGCCAATAGATTTGACAACTTGAGAAGTAATATAGTTGTTACATTAAAAACATGATAAACTAAACAAGCTGTCAAGATTCGCCACACACGCCATAGCTCATGGAAGTGAAGATGCCACCGTTTGAACCATGACTCTCGATATGGCTAAGAAAGCAGAGCTCCCAAGATGGGGATTCTCACAGAGGAGTCTCACTCACTGAAGCAGGGACACCAAGACCACATCTCTGTGAACCAGCCAGGGCACAGGAGAGTCAAGCGTTTCAACCTTGGGGTAAATGGGCCCCAACCTGGTATTCACATACGCCTGGAAGCTGAATAATCACTATCTTATGTCCAACTTAGGCTGGTCAAATAAATAAATACAACAACAACCAAAAAACCTTAGAGAATTTACTTTAACTAGTCTCAGTTTGAGACCAATTTTAAGATAGCACTGAGAGGCGCTGGCCTATGAACCCAAAGGTCACTGGTTCAATTCCCCAGCCAGGGTACATAACTAGGTTGCAAACCAGGTCTACAGCCAGGTCTGTAGCTGGAGGCAGGTGAAAGGCAACTATACATTGATGTCTCTCTCCCTCTCTGCCTCTATCCCTCTCTCCCTCCCCCACTCTCTAAAAATAATAAATAAAAATCTTAAAAAAAAAAAAAAAGAGAGCACTGAGAAAGCTGAATGTGAAACAAAGTTCTTCCTAGAATAACAAATGGATTAATGTATTTAATATGTAGAACTTTTATAAATCATTTGGAAAAATAATAAACACCTAATATAAATCAGCTAATACCATAAAGCTCAATTCTCAAAGGAATAAAAAAATGCCTAATGAACATGAATAATGGTTGAACTTCACCAGTACTTAAGAAATACAGAAATAAAATAACCAGATAACATTTTTTACTTATCAGAGTAGTATATTTTAAAAAGAATAATTCTGACTAAGGGTTAGAAGGGTTCAGAGTTTTTTGGAAGTCTACAGTGGTATAATCTATCTCTGTAGTTATGTGCATTTTAACACCCTAGTACTCCTTGAAATGTATCCTAAAATAATAATCATAGGTTTGGACACAAAATTTATCTGAAATTATGTGAATAAAATACTAGTTAGACATAGAAAAATAAGAAACCATTTAAATGCCCAATAATGAAAAACAATTAAATAGACTATGGCACACCCATATAATTTTAATGGTGTATTACAATTTTATTGTATATAGTTTTGTATTGCAAATTTAAATGGTGTCTTTGTAGACTACACAATTATATGGGAAACAATGTTATTATATAAAAATAATGGACTGACACATAAAACTGTACACCATTCTACTACCATTCTTATGTAAATACACAAGGCACAGAAATAAACATTGATAAGAAGTGTATCAAAATATTAGTGGATATTTCTAGATTACAGGATATCAAGTAATATTCATTGTTGACTGAATCTTATTGTAGTTTCCAGTATTTTTGTGTTGAAAGGGTTTTGCTCTCATAAAAATTAACTCAAAATGATTTAAAGACTTACTGCAAGACCTGAAACCACAAACTCTTCGAACACAGGAGAGAAAGAGCTCCTTGCCATGGCTCTTGGCAACAAGTTTTTGGATAAGGCACCAAAAGCAAAAGCAACAAAAGCAAAAATAAACAAGTGGGACTACATCAAACTTAAAAGCTTCTGCACAGCAAAAGAAACAATAAAAAATGAAGAGACAATCTCTTGAATTTGAGAAAATATTTGCAAACCATATATCAGCTGAAGAGTTCATATCCAAAATACATAAAAAACTCATATAACTCAACAGCAAAAAATCAAATTATTGAATTAAAAATGGACAAAGGACCTGAATAGACATTTTTCCAAAGAAGACATACAAATGGTCAACAGGTAGATGAAAAGATATTCAACATCACTAATTACTAGGGAAATGCAGATCAAAACCACAAAAACTCACCTCACACCTGTTGGAATGGCTACTAAGGCTATTAACAAAAAGATACGAGATAACAAGTCTTGGCAAAGATGTGAAGGAAAAGAAACCCTTTGCATAGTTGATGGAAATGAAATTGGTATGCCACTATGGGAAATCATGTAGAGGGTCTTCAAAAAATTTAAAATAAAACTACCATATGATCCAGCAATTCTACTTTTGGGTATATATCCCAACAAATGAAATCATTATCTTGAAGGTATCTCAGAGATATCTGCACTCCAAAAGCTAGTGCAGCATTAGTCACAATAGTCCAAACATGGAAACAACCTAAGTGTCTAGTGACAGGTTAATAGATAAGGAAAATGTCACACACACACACACACACACACATACACACCCCAAGCATTACAAATAAGGAAATCCTGCCATTTGCCACAACATGGATGAAAGCACATCCTAAATGAAATCAGTCAGACAAAGAAAGACAAATACTGTATGATCTGACTTATGTGTGTATTCTAAAATAGTTGAACTCATACAAACAAAAAGTAGAAGAGTGGTTACTGGGGCAATGTTGGTCAAAGGGTACCAACTCCCTACTATAAGATAAATGAATTTTGGGAATCTCATATGCATTATGGTTACTATGGTTAACAATATTGTATTAAAGACTAGAGAGTTGCTAAGAGAGTAGATCTTGAACGGTCTGACTACACACACACAGACTTTGTATTTATGTGAAGTGATGGCTATGTTAAGTAACTTAATTGTGATAATCATTTTGTAATGCATATGTGCATCAAATCAGCACATCGCATGTAAACTTATACAATGTTATATGTCAATTACATTTCAATAAAACTGGAAAAAAATTAAAAGACTAAAAAAAGAAAGTTTTATTTCATTATCAGAAAATCCCAACAAATGCCCTAAGAAAAACCTGTTATATGTACGTTCTACTTTTTCATGTTCATGTGACTACACTGTCATGTTTTGGGTTAGGCAATTAGAACACAGGATGCTTAAATGATAAAATAACATGAAACAATAGGCTTATTTTTTTTTTTCACGTAGTTTAAAAAATTACTACATGAATGCTAATATTCGCTATAGAAAATTTAATAAATATTGATGTAAGAAAACACACAACGGAGAATAACTATCAATAGCTTTGGGTTTAATTTGCTCTTCTTGTTTCTCCCTAATGATTTGAAGTTAGGGTATGGATCTGAGATCTTTCTTTAAAATTTATTTATTATTTTCAGAGAGAAGGGCAGAGAGGGAGAAAGAAAGGGAGAAGCATCCATGTATGGTTGCCTTTTACCTGTCTTCAGCTAAGGACCTGGCTGGAGACCTGGTTTGCAAACTGGTTATGTGCCCTGGCTGGGAATTGAACCAGCAATCTTTGGGTTCGCAAGCTGATGCCTTTCCACTGAGCCACACTAGCCAGGGCTTTTTGTTCTTTTTTTTTAATGTAGACTTTACAGTCTTCACAGTACTCCACGTTTTTAGAGTATTTTTATTTCCATTTGTTTGTACATTTTTTTCTAATATACCTAAGATTTTTTCTTTGATTAGTAGTTTAAGAGTGTTTTATTCAATTTTCACATATTTGTAAACTTTCCAGTTTTCATTTATTGATTCCATTGTGATTAGAAAAACAGAGAAGGGGATTAAAATGCACAAACTAGAAGTCACAGGGACGTAATATATACCCTGCAGGAATAGTCATTGGGAACAGTCAATAATATCAGTAATTATGTATGATAACAGATGGTTACTGGACTTATTGTGGTGATCACTTTGTAAGGTCTAAAAATGGTGAATCCCACTATGTTGTACACCTGAGATTAATCTATTATCATATGTCAACTATAAGTAAAGTAGAATTTAAAAAATAAGCCTCTTCATGTAATTTCAATCTTTTTAATTTTCTTTCCTTTTAATTAAATTTACTGGGGTGACACTGGTTAACAAAAGTATATAGGTTTCAGACGCACAATTCTGCAACACATTGTCTGTACACTGTATTGTGTGTTTACCACCCCAAGTCAAGCCTCCGTCCATCACCATTTATCCTTCTTACATCCTACTCCATCTCCAAACCCCTCCTCCTCTTGGCCATCACCACACTGCTGTTTAATCTATTTGGGTGGGGGGTACTAAAATATTTAATAAAATATAACAATAATATTTCAACCATGTACAGTGAACAGCAGTCAACGGCAGTATTAAGAACCATCACCCCTGTCATTAACAAATGAGGAGAGACTTTAAGGTTCACGTACTCTCTTAGTTTTCTGGGAACCCCAAGAACTCATCATCGCTAGTGTCAGAATTTACGAAGCTCAGTTGTTCACAATCACTGATACCACTTTCTTCACTATCTTCAGTTCCATCTAAGGCATTGCTAATACCACATTTTTAAATATATATATTTTTAAATATTGTATTTATTATATTGAGAGAGAGGGAAAGAGAGAGAGGCAGAGAGGGAGACATCAATGTATGGTTGCCTTTCACCTGCCTCCAGCCACAGACCTGGCTGGAGACCTGGTCTGGGCCCTGGCTAGGAATCGAACCAGCAACTTGTAGGTTCACAGGCCAGTGCCTTATCCACTGTGCCATCAGCCAGGGCTTTGTTTAATCTTTTTATATTTTTTGAAAGTGTTTTGTAGTCTAACATGGTCTATCCTGAAGAATATGTCATGAGAAGAACTACTCTTAACATTTTTATATATCCCATTAGAATTTTGTCTTGCATTTAGGTATGCAGACCAGTGAGTATTTATTAAGTGTGAGTAAATCTATAAAGACTAACCCTGGCTTGTGGCTTAGTGGATAAGGTACCAGCCTGTGAACCTAAATATCACTGGTTCAATTCCCAGCCAGGGCACATAACCAGGTTGTAAGCCAGGTCTCCAGCCAGGTCTGTGGCTGGAGGCAGGTGAAAGGCAACCATACATGGATGTTTCTCTCCCTCTCTTCCTTCCCTTCCCTCTGAAAAATAATAAATAAAATCTTAAAAAAAAAAAAAAAAAAGACTAAATGTTCCTTCAATACGCAATGTTTGTTTGTTGTATATTATTCCATTATTTGATTGCATCATAATATATTTAACCAATATATTACAGGGTTGAACATTTAGGCAGTTTCAAAAATTTTCCACTACAAAATAGCACTTTAATGCTTATGAAATCAATAAATACCTGACTGGTATACTTAACATAATTACTGTGTGATTACTGCTTTTGGAAGATAAATTGTCTAAACTTTTCCAATAAAATCTTGCCAAGATACACAGAGTGAAGTCAGCATGTAAGTGCTTAAAGTAAAAAAAAAAAAAAAAGTCGTAAGAATCTTACCTTGAATTTTCTTGAAAACTCTGGAATTCATAAACTTTAGAAATCTGTCTGCATAAAAGCTTGGTCTATGAACTGAAACAGTGTCCTGAAACGACAAATCAGGTATCGCAGGTTTACCCCTCAGTTCTTTTCAAGCTAGAAGAAAGATGTACGCGATCGGCTCTCTGTTAGCCAATGCCCTTAACCAGAAGTTGTGGACATGGAGAGCCAGGTAAGACCAGGGCTCTGGGTCCTGTCAGGCTCAGGAGCTGGTGGGAGAGGAGGCACAAAATGCTATCTGAGCAAAGATTCTAGATGTTCATGATGAAATAAAGCATTACAAGAAGCAAGTGGGAGATAGCAGAAAGACTTTTATAAACCAAAACACCTAATCCTTATTCCATTGGGTGCCATGAGGGACTTTTCAATTCTATTTTACCTAGAGGCAGCCAGAGCCTCACATCATCTGGAACGAAGGGCAACACTTTCAATCAGGAACAAAAATTGAGGGCATAGAAAGCAAAGCAATCTGAATGGAAGAGGGATAGCAGGCCAAAAAAGGAGTGTGCTGGTTTAATATCCCAGTAACAAGGTGCGTAGACAGCAGGGTTCCTTGGAGATGATCCCTGTTACGCTGAATTATCTACCAGATTGAATTGCATTTAAATTAATTCAAATCTTTGTGCTTGGTAGGGACCTTTAGGTCTAAAGGGGCATTTTATTAAACTCCAGAAAAGGAAACGGATGGAGTTCATTCTGTATGTTTATTCAGCCATCATTTATTTACTACCCAAGATACAGAATTCTAGAAATAGTATGTTTGCTGGCATAATGCTCCATTTTGATTGCAGGTTTGTGGATTCCAAGAAGAAAATTCCTAGAAATGTGTTTAGATGCTATCAAGAGTCTGCAGTGGGTTTGGAAGAAAACACACACATCGGACCAAAGATTGAGACCTGGTACTGACATTCGTTCTAACATTACAAAGCTGTGCGATCGTAGGAACAGTGTCTGTGTTTTTTCATCTGTAAAATGGGGTGTTAACATGAAGCACAAGGTAATTCTGTAATCAGCACGCTAGGAGGGACATTGGATAGAGTATAACCCCTCTTTGGCCAAGTTGTAAGGGTCCCTGGACAATCAGTGGTGCGGTACATGTGGTGGGAAACTCCCCACTGATTTGGCATGCACTCAACCCAGTATTCGGGCAGCTCCCGTCTGAAGTGGACACATATCGTATTCCCAATAAGTACAGTAATTGAGAAATATTTCAGGGTGCAGGATGATTAAGACTCTGCCCTACCTACTAAGAGAAGAAACATTGTTTAAATAAGAGGTATATTTGTTAGCAGACAGTACATCTTAATTATTGCTTGCAATTTCACAAGTATATAATCAGCACAGAGTGTCATAAAAAAGAAACACCAAATAAAGAAGATATATTTTAACGAAGGTAGGGGCCTCTCAGAAGCATCTGACCAACAGAGGACTGGGCCATTCAGATCAGCGATCGCATCTGGTAATGGGACATTCAAGTCGTCTCAGAAAACAGAAGGGGAATGTAAGAGGGAGTGTTCTCTCTCATTTCCATGGTCAAAGCATATAAAGTTTCCACTCTTCTCATTTGAGAGGGAAAAGAAGTAACCTTGGCCTTTTATTTATTGATAATAAATATTTTATTTATTATTCTTTTATAATAGGCAAAGAGAGAGAGGCAGAGGGGGGAGAGAGACATCAATGTATGGTTGCCTTTCAATTGTCTCCAGCCATGGACCTGGCTGGAGACCTGGCTTGCAACCTGATTATGTGCCCTGGCTGGGAATCGAACCAGCGACCTTTGGGTTCACAAGCTGGCGCCTTATCCACTGTGTCACCAAGCAGGGCTTAAAAGTAACCTTGGCTTTTTACAAGAAGGAATCTTTGATTTGAACAATAGGCCTAAGTTGAATTCTTGGAAGCAAACTTGTGAATCTGTTGCTTAAAAGTGTGTTCCGTCAGAGGCCATTCCTTTGTGTGTGGACAAAATGCAGATTCCACGCTGAGGGATTATGATCAGTCTTCCTCAGAACTGAGAAAGTGGGTGTTCCTCTGAAAGATGAACAGCTTCTATAACTCATCCTTTTTCCAAGGAAAGCATCTGCTAACATTTTAAAAATGTGCGAACTCATCTTTGACCAATATATCCTTTGGAATTGTCACTTAGGGTTATTTATTAATTGAGGAAGGCTGAGGCCAGTGAATGTTCTGTCCATAGCAGGAAGTTCAAATTTAACATTCAGACAGGAAAACCCTTATGGGGAAGGGAGCAGGCTGGGGTGGACAGGTGGCAGAAAGAGAGACAGACTGCTTCTGGATAACTGTGCTCTTCTGGTATGCCAACTTTGGGGGGCAAAAGACATTCTTTTGTCAGTCTGCTTGAGTCATGTATCAATTCCATAACAACTAAAAACACCTTCATTTTTTTACATCCTTATTAAGTGTTAGGTATCGTGCTGAACACCAAAGAGCATTATTTTATTTAATTTTCACCTTAGTCCTATGAGGCAGGTACAAGGTACTATGGCTTTGCCCCCTAGTAGAGGTGGGAAACCAGGCTAAGAGAGGCCAAATAACAAGCAATATTTATGGGTCATATGGCTAGTAAAGAGGTGAACACAGGGTTCGAACCCAGGCCTGTGTACCATCTAAATCAGGTTCACATCTATCTGTAGCTTGGTCTTGTCGGAACTTTCAACTATCCTACTGATGCTCCCAGTGCCTATGAAAAGCCTCCATTTTCTCATTATCATTTCATAACTGGGCCCTTCAGTTTTCACCTAGAAACAAGAGATCATTTTGTTTCCCTGGTCTGGACCTAGCCACAGACTGGATGTCCACTATTTGAACCGCTATTCAAATTTATGCTGTCTTTGTCCTTAGATTTGAGCAATCTGCAAACCTGATTCCGAGTTTATAAAAAGCCTCATTTCCTCTCCAAGTCTAGTGACACAGCATCCCAAATGCACAGTCTTCAGAAAGTCTCTGAGAAATTAGAAAAATGTACAGTTTAACAAGGAACATAAGCCACTTACCCCATCATAAACAAGAGCCTTCCAGGAATGTTCTAACTTCTTCATTAACCTAAATGTAAAAAACAAACAAACAAAAACAGAAAAATAAAATGAGAATGTAAAATCACTCCCCCTTGTTGGCTTCTCAGAATCTTTTACTGATTTATTTTGAAATAATAAAAGATGACTTCCCCAAATTTCTTACCTATATGATTGCAGAATGTCAATAATGCCCATAAATAAAAGCAGTTTTTCTCCCTTATGGCTTTTAGCTGGAATCCCTCCCATTCTGTTGACAGAGCAAAAGAGAAAATATTTCATAAAAGAAGAAACAGTTAAAAATCATTTCTAATAAATAGGCTGTAAATAAAATGGACAATCTTTAAGAATTTTGGACTCTCTCTTGCTTCATTTTTTTCCCCTTGTCTCAAAGTTTTCTTGAAAATCCAGAATCATATACTTTCCATAAAGGAGAACAATACCAAAGCTGTCAGCTCTTAAGAGCTGGGTATGAAAAATACAATTTAAGAAGTATTCTGATTTTAAACCATTAGCAAGAATTTTTAAAGTATTTTAAAATATTGCTTTTTAAAAAATGCAACACTTGTATATATTCACTATGAGCTTTTAAAATAAAATATAGAAAAGCACAACGAAAAAATATATAAGGAATCTATTCCTAGGATGCAAAGATAACCACTATTACAATTTAGTACATCTTTTGGGTATGTTTGTGTATGTGTATATATTAATCCACAAAAGTGATTATTTTGTTTCACAACCTGAATTTTTCACTTGCTAAGAGATGAACATTTCCTAATATTCAGCACTAATGTGTTTTTTAATGACTGCGTAGTGTTTCACTATCTTGATAGGGAATAATTTAACTGATTATTGGACATTTAGATGAATTTACAAGCAAAGATTTTTTAAATGTGTCATACATATGAATTTCCTTTCCAAAAGTGAAATATGCCTGTGCTTTAGTCATTGTTGAAAAGTTGTAGAAGGCAGTCACTTAATACTCAAGGGAAATTTCTTTCAGTCTCCTTGCTCAGCTGCTACACCCAGGTGATACAGTGAACCATTTCAATAACTTTCTTTGGTTATAATTATTTGTTAGTCAATATGAACGCTATACAATATACAAACTAATCCTGAAGCTACTGTCACATCTCAGGTGACAGGCCACATCTGCCAGGGGAGAGGTTTAGAAACAACAGAATCTTCTTATGCAGGTAAGATGTTCTGAATTGGGGACATAATTCCTATCATGCATTTGCTTAACTATATGCTTATTCAAATTCAAAGTATGGTGTATGTTTTGAATATGTGGTAAATGAGGGTAAAAATATTTTCAGCCATCGTTTAAAAACAAAGCCATGTTGTGCGTGTGGGGGGCCCATACTGATGAAAGAATGATAGCCCAAGGAACTGTTTCCCAGTTATCGTAGAACAGAAGTAAAGTCTGGCTTAGGTGGGTGCTGGAAATGTTGAGGGAATACTTTGTGAAGTTTATGACTAACAATTGTGCTGCACACCTAAAACTAATACAAAATAATACTGAATGTAAACTTTAATTAAAAATAAACTTAAAGTAAAGAAGAGCAGAAAGCAAGAGGAGAAAGAGTGGGGTATTCCTCTTTCAGCTCTGGGTTCCAGCCATGGCCATGTCCCACAACCACAGTGCACCCGGACACCTACTCTCCAGGGTCCGTCGGGCTCCTCCCGTAGTCCTTTTGCCTGGGAGGGGCTCTAGTCTTTGAGCACCTGGATAGCTATGGCTCATATTCCCTTTACCCTAACCACACAGGAGCCCCTCCATTAAAGTCTCTTCATTGGGGAAAAAAAGAAAGAAAGAAAGAAATGAAGCCTGGCTTAACTCATTTTAGTGTCAAGTAGGTATCTATTCCCAAAGAGCCACCATGAAGGGAATGTGATCGTATTTAATTACTCAGTGAGGTGGGCTGCCCCTCCCAAGGGGGTTTGTGGGTGGGTGGCTGTACTCACGTGTCTGGGTTCTCTGTGATAATCCCGTCTCCAGATTTTCCTGGACCCTGGATGGATTCCATTGCTGTTGAGTAGAGAACCTTCTGCATCGCAGGCCTCTTCGCATCGGGCACATTTGGTGAGGTCTCCTCTTCTTTCTCTTTGAGGGAATGGTCTAAGATGTGGATTCCCAGCAGAAGGCTATAGTCCATGATCTTGAAGCTTTCTAGCACCTGAACAAGAAAAAGAACCAGAAGTCCAGTCAATGCAAATGGCTTGTCTCATCTACACAGTCAGAGAGCTCTAGATACTCAGACACACAGCTCCTGCATCCCACCATGGGGTGGCTGGTACAGGAAAAAATCAAAATGAAAACATTTCAAGTATTATTAGGTTATGTGCAGTAAGGGTTATCACAATGGCTTCAAGATCATATTTTTATGCAAATCTGAAGTAAGCACATCTTCTCCTAGTCATCCATGAATGTTTCACTAATAGCATTTATTGAACACTTTCCATGTGCCAGATGCTAAGTGGTTTACTTGGGTTCAACTCTTTGAGCTATGTACTATTTATTAGTGTCTTTATTTTCCAGGTAAAAATATTGAGACACAGAAGTAAAGTAATTTGTTCAATGCCACACTGCTCCTAGGCGGCACTATCAGGATTTGAAACCAGGAAGACAACTCCAGCATCCATACTCTAAAGCACTAGGGCAGAGAAAACAACACCAATGGTCTCTACTAAGTTGAATTCTCCTTCGCATGAAGCCTCAGGTAGAATATTTTTCCAATTATATTCTCAAAACCTTAATTTTGTTGGGAGTTCAGTAGCTTTTTCAAAGCTTGCCTTTCAAAGTTGCCATTTGGTTCTGTAATAAGTCTCTTTTTGTTAAATTATGATCTCAACAAAGAACAAGACTTATTGCTTAATTATGCATGTAGCAAATAGTGAGGAAGAGAAGGAATTTCTTACACTTCTCATTTTCCCTCAGCCCAACTGCTTTTGGGTCAGGCATTTCTGGTACTCCAAAGAGGGGGTAGGCCTGAGGATCCACATACCGGTGGCTGCCACTTCACAGATGCCATTTGCCAGCAGGCTCTGTGAACAAAGGCATGAGTGGCCTTGGAAACATATGCTTATCCTGGGGTCTTGTACATCTTTGCTGTCAATGAGGAAAACTGAAAGTGGCCTGCAAATAAGAATCAGTTATTCCCGAATGTTTACCTTTCATCTCTCAGATACTAAGCTGAGCATTTTGGAGAGAAGGCAGGCAAGAGCTGAGAGGAGAATCATATTACTTATGAGGTTTAGGCCATAAAACTTTCTAACCCATGTGGCAAGAGTGTGGCCTGGTAGCATTGTGGAGCCAGCTTCCCTAAGGAAGAGTGACTCCAAGATTGGCAGAGGAAGAAAGGGTGATTGGAGGAGCTCTTTCCCAATGACTCAACACTGTGGCATCAAAACCACGGATTGGTTACGAGTGCCTTAGCCCTCCGTCCCCAAAGTAGCATGGGACGGTGGAGGAAACCAGGGCAGGGTTGCCAAGAACCCAGCCTCTTAAAAGGAAACACTAACAGAAACTGGATGCTTACTTCAGACAGAAGCAAATGCAAAAGGGTCTTAGGCCTTTATTTTTCTCAACTGAAATGAAAGGATGGTTTAGGAACTGTGTCCACTCAAGAGCCCCACAAACCTACACAGTGCTCACCACCTTCAGATGTCAGTTTTCCCACTCACATTAATCAGGGCTAGTGAATCCCTCCCTTCTCAGGCTGTTGGATAAAGGGCATGGGCTCTTGTGACCTTAGGCAGGTAATACCACCTCCCTGTGCCTCAGTTTCTTCCCCTGTAAATGGTGACAATAATATTATCTATTACATAGGGTGCCTGTGAAAATTAAATGTGGCAATGCAGGTAAAATGCCTTAAAAAATAGAAGAATTCCTACACAAGGTAAGAGTTCAATTAACTACTAGTTATGATCGTTATAAGTCATGGTGATTCGTTGCTCATGCTAGTATGAGAGATTATAAGTATTGGTGTGAAATAAATACCCCTGGAGTCATAATTCTGAGATAAAAAATTCATAAAAAGCCAACACAAGTTTCCTTTATTACGAGCTGTTTACCAGCACCCTTTCGGTGGCTCCTGTTTTTTTTGAAAGCTTTGGGTTAATGGGTACCCAATAGTATTGTTTGGATGGTCAATGGGAAAAGGTCAGTGGTCAACACAGTAATTCTGGTCAAGGGGTTATAAAACGATGGGCCTCATGATCTAAGGAACAATTTTCTTTTTCGCAGGCAAAAACCACAGCCTTGCACCCTAATAGCTCACACTCTCCACGGGCAAGTGTTCCCTCAATGTGGTAAAATGGCTCCAGAAACAAATTCTAATCAGACATAATGACAACGTGGTGAATGTTCCTAACAGGCACCCAGAGTGATACAGTGAAGAGTGCTAACAACTGAAAGGCACTCCTGATACCATCATATTTTATTTCATTTTCTGCAAAGCATCCACAAATTAATTCTGCGTGTGAAAAAGCTTTCTTTAGAAAATAATGTTTCTTATAGTTTTAATGCAATGTTTAATTTGAGCTGCTTGGTTCGTACTTGAAGTCTCTTTTCCTGTGCAAGGACAGGCCAAAGAGAACATGTGCATTTTATAAGTGACACAAAGTTAGGCTGTGGTCCAATTTTAGCTACTGATGCTATCCCAAATGCTTGAAGTGGTCACATGTTTGTCTGTCCTGGTTTATAAAACAAACAAAAAATAACAAAAAACCACTTCAGGAGAAATTAAGAAAAAGCTACAAATACATTTTTTAAAGAGATTCATTTTCTCTCTGCTCTTAAGTTGGACTGTCACCATCCCTGAACAGTGCTGAATTGTCCTTAGGATGCCAAGCTCCTACTTTCATAGCGAAAACCTTTAAAATGATCAATTCCAATCCTATTGCATGGAAAAGACATGGTAGATTTGGGCCTAAGCAAAGTCACCACCCACAAAAAGAAGTTAAGGAAGAAAAAAGGAAACTATATAGACATTTATTTTAAATCAAATTTAAAAACCTCTGTAATGAAAAATTCCAGGAACAGATTTTAGGCGCAAAACACTGCAGATCTGCATCAATTAGGAATGAAATAGTTCTGTTACTCATATCCTTCCAGTTCTTTAAAGGAATCTATAAATCTGCCAAAATCTTAACATTGTGAGCTTTGACAGCAAGCAACTTTCTGCAAGTAGACAGCCACCTATCAGTCTAACCTGTCACTTGAACACATTTTTTCCCCAGAATGTCTGTCTGCCTGACCTAGCTGTTGCTGGTGGGTTCTCTATCTGTGCATTTGTTATGCAAAACACAGGTTGTAATGCAAATAAGGTGCTTTTCCATCTAGTTTGGGCAAGACTCTACTTCCTCAGTTGAAAAAAAAGAAAAAGAAAGCCAAACCCGTCACCCCAAAACAAACAAACAAAAACAGTTCATAGAGGTATGTAAAACTGCAAGCAGGTTGGGTTACCAAAATGCTTTTTATCGCCAAAGCCAGATTTCTTCTCTCTCTCAAGGACTATTTTAAGTGAATAATAACATTGGAATGTAGTAAAAAAAAAAAAAAAAAAAATACAGTCAATGTCAAGGCAGCTTGTATAATATCCTAAAGATGTGATCGAAACGATCTGTTCCTAAAATAAAAGCACAGTCTCCAGGCCAGTGATGCATTAGGAATGCTCTAGTCACAGAGTTTCTATAGATTTGGAGACGTAATGTAGGAGATGCTGTAACACAGAATGATAGAATGCTATCCTCTGTTCATGGCCGAAGGTCATAAAGAGTAGCAGGACCTCCTTTTCCTTTTCCATCTTCCCTGCCATGCTCTTTAACCCAGGACATTGCTACCTGTCTCCCTACTAGGAGCTGGAGAGGCTGCAAGGCAGTCAAGACCCCACACTCCAGGGTCAGCTGGCTTGGTTTGACTCCTGACTTTCCCACTCATTTGTCTTTGGGCCAAGTAGGTGACCCCTTTGGGACTTGTTACTCCTTCTGTACAGGAGGGAAAATAGGGACACCTACACAGAGTTAGTGTGAAGACTAAAATAATCCACATCAGGTCTTAGGACTGTAACTGGCATACAGCATCCGGTAAATGTTAGCTGTTCCTCCTCCATTTGTGGCATCAATCATGTCTGACAGTCCTCCTAGCATCTCCACTCAACCTTGGCTCTGTCTTGCTCTCTCTTGGTTCTTTGCCTATTTGTTTTTCCTGCTCTTTCTTTCTGTAGCCTAAAGGTGTTCACCAGAGTTCTCTTGCAACTCGTTTTTTTCTCTGTTTCTCAGTACTGATGGATATACACTTTTTTGTTGGAAAAATAAATTTGAGTGTCTAGTCTGTGCCAGGCACCATGGGGGTTGCTGGATCTTCAGGGGTAAGTAAAACATAACTCTGTCACCCTTGGAATTACACAAGCCTGAATTACATGTTGGAATGGGCCTGGGAAGGAAAATCAGAGTGCTGTGAAGTCACCCGACATAAGGGGTTCCTCCTTTTGACTGGGGACTATTTCAACAATACAGGCAAGAGGAGATGATGCTTGAAAGAGGTGGTGCCAGGGGAAATCAAGAGGGAAGTTGAGAGATTGGAGAATATTAAGAGGTAAATCAAAAGGGAAGTTGAGAGATTGGAGAATATTTAGAGGCAATTCTAACTACCCTCTCTCTATAGACAATTCCTAAAATGCTACCTTTACCCTGAATTCAGTCCTAAGCTCCAGCCCTATATATTTCCAATGACCTTTTAGATATTTCTAAACTTCTGCAAGCTGTCATGCTGCCAACCTAGGCTCTTGCTTCCCCCAGAGCAATTCTTTTTCCTGACTTCTCTCTTTCATTGGAAGTAATTCTAATGTGGATTTTAGATTCCATGACTCCTTTTCCCTTTCATTAAGTTGTCCAATCCTGCAGCTTCTAGCGTTAAAATGTTCCTTCTTGTTAAAGGGCTGATTTCGGCTTCCTTTTTTCCTCCTTTCTGATCCATTCCCGACACCCTCACTTGACCAGGTCCCATCACCCCTGCTCAAAGCCTTCAGTCTCTCACCACTGCTGGATGCCACCGCCTCAACCTGACATTTAAGTTCTTCACTTCTATGGCTCCAGCCAACTCTCTCTGTTATTTAATACCTGCCCAGAGACATTTTCCAGGCGAGTCAGACTGGAATCCCTTAATTACTCCTACGAGTGCCCTGAAGATGTAAGCCCTGCTGTGCTTCCTGGAAGGTGGTTACTATCTTATGAACTCTTACTGGTATTTCAAAGCCTCTCAACTCTTACATCCATGAAAATTATACTCATGATCTTAACAAAATGTTGGCTACATGTCTTTCTTCTGAAAACCCAAGCACATTATCAGTGTCCCTCTATGGAATAAAATTTGGCCTCAGGTGGTAACTATTATTTTCCCAACCATACACGCACAAGTGCTCCACTCATTGAAAGTGCACTTCAAACAGAAAATAAATGTGTATTTGCTATGTGACTTTTCATGTGTGCAAACAAGTAAATACCACAGTGTTCGGTAACAAGAATGTACAGCCTTCCATCTATGTCTTAAATATAAGACTCTGATCTCTCACTTCATGGTAACAATAATTGTGAAAAATCTGCCGCATGAAAGGCATTTACTGTGGTGATGTGCTCTATGCTGTCAGGAAAATGAAGAACATGGTCAAGAGTGTTTCCAAATCTACCCACACCAGAGATATTTATACACACTGCGTCAAGGGCAGAAAATCAAGCTGTAATTTACAGACTCTTTCAATGTATTGTTTTGTATGCACACTAAATGGCAGATAAAAGGCAAGCTTGCTTTGCTATAAACTAGGCTAAGCTTGGAGTCTGGTAAACATATCGCTTTCTTTCCAGGAAGCCTTTGCAAGGAGAATGCGTCACAGGCTAGCTAGGTCAACCGCAAAGACCTTTCTAAGAGGTTAGAAAGGGTGCTTGGTCCTGGCCCTGAGGAGGCTCTGTTCTGAAACACTTTTCAAGGCCTCTTTAGCTTCCTGTCCTTTGTCTCTTTGCTTTTCCAGTAAGGAAGGAATGCAAAATTAAGTTGGCATAAAACTGAGAAAGGCTATGAAATAAGTCTAAAAGAACTCTCAAAAACAGCTCTATTTAAAAATTGGTACCCAGCATCAAAATATATTCCGAGTGACAAAGACAATGCAACTCAAGTATTCTAAGTGATGCTTTGTGCAAAATGGAAGCAGGTGGTGATTCTCAGATGTAAAGAGATGCTTTATTAATTGGACCTCAGGCAAGTAAGGTTTCTATCAAAGGCATGCAGTGATTCCCAGGTCACAGGGGTTCTTAAGGAAACTAACCCATGCCATTAATATTTTATTGAGCACCTACTGTGTGCCAAGCACTCTCTTGTTTAGAAATCCTTTGTGCATCCTAACTAACGTATGACAAAATGAAAACATCACCACTTTACAACTCTAATGAGCTAAAGGATCTAAAATCACAGAAAGAACAACATTCTGACCTCACATGCCTCCTGATGGGAGGGGGCAGGACCAAACAAGAAGTCAAACCTAAATTTGACCAGACCTCTAGATCCAACACCCACCCAGGGAAAGCAGGAGAGAGGAGCTTGTTAGAAGAAACCATGGAAATAAACAAACCAGTTTCTTCAACAAACATTCTCATAACGAAAAAATAACTTATAAGGGCATGGGAGGGACTTCTAAACAGGCCCTATTTAAACCCTGATCCAAAGGAGAAAAAGTCAGTTCTCCAGAATGAGAAATTTGAACACAGAACTATGTATTTGATGATCAGTAAGAATTAATTTTGTAAAGGTATGACAATAAAATTATACTTATTTTGTTAAGGAGTCCTTAGTGTTTAGGAACTGTTGCTAAAATATAGTATATATGGGTAAGATGGTATGATGCCTGAGATGTGCTACAAATGCTGTGGGCAGAGGGCCAGCGGGCTGAAACAAGATTGGTCATGAGTTGAAAATTGTTGAAGCTGGGTACAGTGTACGTGGGGGTTCACAGTAATATTCTGTCTACATTTGAATATGTTTGGCCTTTTCAAAAATAAAGTTTAAAGTCCTTGCTGGTATAGTTCAGTGGATTGAGTGCTGGTCTGTGAACCAAAGGGCTGTTGGTTCGATTCCCAGTGAGGGCACATGCCTGGGTTGCAGGCCAGGTCTCCAGCCAGGTCCTTAGCTGGAGGCAGGTGAAAGGCAACCATACATTGATGTTTCTCTCCCTCTCTGCCTCTCTCCATTCCCCACTCTCTAAAATGAATGAATAAAAAATTTTAAAAATAAAGTTTAACTCTCTTTTGAAATGCTTAAATGGAATAAAATACATTTATATTCTAACTTAGTGTTAATTTACCACTTTCTCTGCTGATAATGGGGTAGAGATGGTGCAGATAAAAATAATAATAATAGTTTGGGATCTTAAGTGGTTAAAGCCCAAAACCTGCTCCATTCTATACTCATCTCACCTGATCATTCTCTGATAGATGATTTAAGAATAACCATGTTATAAAAATGTGGAGGTGACAGACAGGAAGATGTAGCAAGGGCCCTGAGTAATGTACCACTGGTCTACAGAATAGTCCCTGAATCAAGAGTGAGTGACTGGCAAGACATCTGCGCTAATTCAACAATATAAGACAATTCAAAATAGGATCCTCCAGAGTGTCTGCAAAATCACACTGCTGGACACACTGGTTCAGGAGAAAATGAATCCAAGGATCTGCCATCACTCCCATAGCGGGCCCCAGAATTACTGGCCTGCGAAGTCAGGTTAACGCTGGATGCTGCTTTTCAAACTTAATTTCCTCAATAAAGCTCAGAGTGTTCTTTGCTAATATCATGAAGAGGAAAAATAGGCTGTAACAAGCTGTACAATTTTAGCAGGTAAAGCAGGCTGAATAACTATCCAATCCTTAGCTTAGTTTTGGCAATAATGTGTTTTTCACGGTGTCTAGTGCGATGATTTAGACTTCTGAGCTGTGCTGGGTTGATCTGCACCAGCACTTTTATTTTGCACACTTAAGGAGCTTTAAGCAATAGAAGTATACCTTACAGGTGTTAGGAACAGTAATCTATATTTCCAAAATTATATTGAATATGAGTTGGTATATATATATATTTATCACCATCTACATTGGATGAGTTTTAGATTTTTTCTTTATAGACACTTTGTTTCTACAAATGAAGTTAGCTTAATAGATTATTTTGTAAACACATTTAAAAGTAGTATTTTATACTAATATGGCCACGTTTCTCCCCATCATGTGATATATCTTCTAGTTGGCTTGATCATGAGTGATTTGTGGCTTAATCAACAGCTGAGGGCCTAGAGCCTGGCCTGCTGCCCAGTGAGACTCAGAGGCCACGCTTTGTCTAAGTTGCCACATCTGCTTCAATGTATGAGATGAAATTCCTGAATCCTTATCATCATCTACCTACTACCTACCACTCTCTGAGGAACTGCCTCTCTGGGTAAATCCTCCTTCTTCCCTCTCCACTTTGCTCTAGTGGACAAAGCAAGGGAAGAAGAGTGGGTGAATCTGTCCATGATAAATAAGGCTTTGATGGTTTGAACCTAAACTTTAAACTCGATGTTTCTTAGAGGTAAAGACCATATCTCATTAATTTTTTGTACTTGCTATAGACTTCGCACCAAGCCTTAGCAGAGCAAGAATTCAAAACAATACAAACAAGCAAAGCAGAACCAGAGGCATGGAAACAAGGAACAGGCAACCTAATTGCCAATAATCTAGAAAGAAGTTGGATAGGTCTTCCAGAAGGGGGACTATCACAGGATGGCAAATCTCATCTGCAAAGACTGTCCATCATCATCTGAAGATAGATGACCAAGTTCTGGTGAAAATGAAGCAAATGCTGAATTGGAGTTTGTCTTTGGAATGACTGGAGCTGGCTGTGTGACAGGCAAATTTTACAGATAAGTTTGTGTGAAAAAAGGAAAGGAAGTTAATGAGATTCGGACTTCAGGCAGGCTCACATTCAAGCAGGCTGAAGATATTTTAAATCAACATCAGATTTTACCATATCTGCATCCTTAATAGCCATGGACAACTGATATGTCCATTGGACTCTGCATCTTTTAAAAATTACTTTTTGAGTCCTGGCTGGTAGCTAAGTTGGTTAGAGTGTTGTCATGATATGTCAAGGTTTTGGGTTTAATACCTGGTCAGGGCAACATATAAGAATCAACCAATGATGGCACAAGTAAATGGAAAAACAAATAGATGTTTTTCTCTCTCTTTCTCCCTTCTCCTCTCTTTCAAATCAGTAAGTAAAAGAATTTTAAAATACTTCTTTGAATAATACATATAGAAAAGTACACAGATACATCTTTTCCAATGAAAAGTCAACATTAAATATATAAATTCACTAATAACAGATTGCATTTTGGTCATTTCACTCTTACAGGGGGGCAGAAATTCTCTCATAGAGGTTTTCCACCTCACCATATAGAAGTGCAAAATCTCTAGGGACAAAAGCGAGAGAGGAGTTATACTTGATGGATCAAAATACTTTATGATATACCCAATATAGGAACCTAATAAACAAAACAAAAAAAAACAGAACCAGAAACATGGAAATAAGGAACAGATGGACAGTGACCAGAGGGGAGGGGGTGAAAGAGGGAAAGAGGGGGAAGGGTTTAGTCAATGAACTAGTGTAAATGACCCATGGACATGGACAACAGGGTGGGTCAGGGAACAGCAATGGGGGAAAAATGGGACAACTATCATAGAATAACAATAAATTAAAAAAATTAAAAATAAATGTCTTGGAAGTAGATACATTGATGACATCAAAGGCACTTGCAAGGCAAGGGGTCATATAAAAACTATTGGCAGATATTGACAGGGATGAAGAATCATATACATGAGCCAAAACCTTTCAAATGCCAGTATGTGCTGATTTTTTTGGAAAGAGCTAGAACCAGTGTATAGCCAAAGAAGTCCTTTGCCTTTCACAAGGAAGTTGAGCAGGTGCTATTCCTACGACTCCATGGATACTCAGTAAATGTGCACTGGATGTTGAATGAATAAAGTCCTATAAAAATCAAACCCCCCTGGCTGGTGGCACAGTGAACAAGGCACCAGCCTGCGTACCCAAAGGTCACTGGTTCGATTCCCAGCCAGGGCTCATAACCAGGTTTTAAGTTAGGTCCCCAGCCAGGTCTGTAGCTGGAGGCAGGTGAGAGGCAACTATACATTGATGTTTCTCTCAGTCTCTACCTCTCTCCCTTCCTCTATCTCTGGAAAAAATAAAATCTTAAAAGAAAAAAAATCAAACCCACTTTTCCCATTAAAAGTGTTTCCTGTTGCCCAAATCGAAGATAAGATTGTATTTGAAAGGTGCACAATAAGCTGAGTAACATGCTATTTGACACATTTCTGAGTCATTTTTAAAACTGTGTATCATTTTCCCAGGCCCCAGAAACTCGCATTTCTTAAGTCTCCATAACTCAGTCCCTCACCAGATTCCAGAAGTTATTCCGAAGCTGTGGAGCCTCCACTCTGTTGCTGGGGTTGGCTGACCCCCACTCTCCTGTGACTGTGGCATTTACAGCCCTGCTCTGTTTCACACGCGCATCTGTGAGTGACTTACCCTCACTGGCCAACCTCAGAAGCTCTCCAGACACATCTTCAAAGGCAGGTTGCTGCCATCACGCCCTGCTGAGGCCAATTCCCCTTCCTGCTATGGCTCTCCTCTCTGCATCCCTAGCATTAACAACAGGGAGGATGTGACCCATGGGGACATTTCCTTCCCTTTGACACTTTGTGAGTCCTCCCATTTGTCCTTCGCTGACCTTACCTCTAGACTTTGGGTCATGTCCAAAATCAAAAGATGTACTTATAGGTTCTTTTCACTATTATACTAGATACAGCATCATTTCTATTTCATAAGCCCAAAGACTTGAGCTAACATTAAGTTGAATTATTATATATTTATATTGTTACAAGATATGTAATTAAAATGAATGCTAACTAGATACATCACCATCACCAATTCAAGAAATAAATTGAATTCTCTAATCTTTAGGCTCTATTTCTTTTAGGAAGAAGAGAAAAAAAGTTTGCTTTTTAAGGTTGAGGAAGATACTTCAGTCTCCCTTTTGTACTCTTTCTGTAGAAATTGTTGAAGTGACAGTTAAAAGAAACAAGTAGTGGGCCCTGGCTGGTGTGGCTCAGTGGAATGAGCACTGGCCTGTGACCCCAAAAGTCATTGGTTCAATTTTCAGTCAGGGCACATACCCAGGTTGCAAGCCAGGTCTTTAGCCTGGTTCCCAGCTGGAGGCAGGTGGAAGGCAATCATGTATTGATGTTTTTCTCCTTTTCTTCCCCCCTCCCTTTCCCCTCTCTAAAAATAATTAATAAATTCTTAAAAAAAAATAAAAAATACAAAAAAAAAAACCCAAACAAACAACTAGTGGCTTGATAATCCTCCATTTTCCATAGTTAATGAGAATTCTCAGAAGCTGCTCACATAGGATTCAATGGCATGCCTCTAGGCCCTGATCTCCCTTGCCACCAGCAATGAAAAACAAGTCTTGAAAAACAACCAACTCCGCTGTAACCATCACATTTCTCAGAAAGAAGTTTGGCTTTCAAGTTAATAGGATTTCATGTGCACACATGTTGGCAACAGTTGGCAAGTAACAATGTGCCTGATTATGCTTTTCATTAAACTTTAAAAATTAAATGGTTGGATCACTAACTTTAACTTTGTGTTCCTCAGTCACTTGGCACCATTCTCCTCTCTCCCGAGGTCCCTGAAGTAGGATGCAAGGTTTCATTAGCTCATTGCCCTGGCTAAGCCAAGTTCCCTACTTTGATAAGAGTCCTTTCCCCACTCCTAAAGAACATTCTCCAATAGAGCTCCTTGACTGAGCCAGAAAACCAGTCACCAGGCACTTAAAGCCCTTTGTGTCTGCATCCATCTCTGTCTTCACTTAATTTTTTTATTTCCAGAATATCCCCCCTGATATCTATATGTCCCTGTAAGAGAGTGTACGGATGAAAAACCCAGGTTTTGGAGTCTCAGACTTGGGTGTAAATCCTGGACCTGAAGGAGTTAACCTCTCCTGAGCCTCCACCTTATCTGTCAAAAGGGAACCATGCCACTCTGCAGGCCTGTTGTGAGGGTTAATGAGAATCTGTCAATAATGTGAAACACTGCCTGGCTCAACGCAAGTCACAATAAATGTTAACTGGACCAACTTATAGTGAACTGAGCCTTGGGAATGTGTTTTTACATGAACATGTGCAAGTTTTAAGTATTATATTTTGTGTATGTATTTTATGATTGTATTTTATTATGGTGTGTTTTAAGTGTTATGCTACTCTGGTATCTGTAGGTTACATCTAAGAGGGAACCATCTCTCCACCAAAAATAAGAACCGCTGATTTTGAAATATTGAGAATTACTTTATTGGGCTCAAATGGAGGTATCGTGTACTGACTAGAAAGTCAGACATGAACAACAGCATAGAAGAGTATTTTGATTCTTGTAGCAACTCTGAATCTCATTTGTACTAATAATCATCATCTTATCCCTCTGTTAATGCCAGAAGTCCCTGTCCATCACCCACGTGCATTCGACCTGAACTACAGCCCCTTCTAGGACAGATGAACAGCTGTGCTGGGCAGGGAGTCTTAAATAGGGATACCAGTCAACACCTAAATAAATAACTGAATAGATTAAGATGTCAACACAGTTGCAATTGATTAATTTGCTGGTCATTAACAGACACTAGCCAAATGAGCAATATGAATTTACTTCAAATGATTATCCACAAATTTACAATGCTGATAGGATGACTTGCACTAGTTCTACAGTGTTTCAAACCAAACCATGGGTAAGCAATTACCAAACTTGCTCTTAGCATTGATTAGGTTAAGAGTCATAGTTTTTAAATGTTTGCTATTGTTATCTCTTAGGCTTCATCAAAGGACTAACACCAAGACAACTGTTACCCTGTTAAGTGATCAGAAGATAGGAAAGTCCTACAGTTCTTGGTCTCCCAGAGAGCAGATTTTCACGGGCAAACATTAATTACAGATGTAATGCAGAAATACTATAGAATAGTTAGATGAAGTGCTATGAGCCTTTCAAGACTCAAACACATGCTTATTATTAGAAAAACACACAGTAAAGTCCTGTGCCCAGGGCCTGTCCTCCTTAGGAATTCCTAGCAACTGCATTAATCCCAGAGACATGGGATCAACCACTTAGCTAAGTTTTTCTGTTTCATTTTTACCACTCTCCCTATATCCCCAAACTGCTTCTTTATATATTATATAGGCTTGTCTTTGACTTTGCTAGAGAATATATCAAGTAATTTTTAAACAAGGGACTTTAAAATACAGACCTATCAGAATGGTTAAAATAAAAATTATAGTCACAACAGCAAATGCTGGTGAGGACTGAAAAGAATGTGGATCACTCTACATAGCTGGTGGGGATGTAAGATGGTAGGTACAGCCACACTGGAAGAGTGTGACAATTTGTTACAAAACCACACAGGTGCTTACCATATGACCCAGCAATTGCATTCAGCATTTATACCAGAGACCTGAAAACATATGCTTATGAGAAAAAACCTGTATGCAAATATTCACAGCAGCTTTGTCTGTAACATTCAAGAACTAGAAAAGACCCACATGCTCTTCAGGGGTTAATGGTTAACCTGCGGTATATCCATACCATGAAACATCAGCAATAAAAAAATGCAATCTATTGATACACACAGTAAGTTGGTGGATGGCAAGGGTATTAGGCTGAGTGAAAAGAGCCAATCTCAGAGTTTTATACATACTGTACAATTCCATTTATATGGCATTTTTGAAATGACAAAGTTACGGGGATGGGAAACAGACTGGAGGTTATAAAAAGAGCTGGAGAGAGGTTGTGAGGGAGGGAGGTGGCTCACAATAAAAGGGTAGCATGACGGATTCTGGTGAAGAAACTGTTCTTACTTGACTGTGGTGGTTACATACATCTACGCGTGCATAAAACTAGATAAAATTATATACAGACATACCCATGCACATACACCAATGAGTGCATGTAAAGCGTTCGTTCAGTGGGCTGCTCCCCTGTCAACTTCCCGGTTGCAACATCGTGCTAAAGTCACACAAGATGTTACTACTGGGTAAACTAGGTGAAAAGCATATGGGCCCTCTCTAGTTTTCCTCCAGCAGCATGTGAATCTATAATTCTTTTAAGAGAAATGTTTTTTTTTTTTTTATGAAAAAGGATGAACAGGTAGAAAAAATTTCAAGACTTCATATACATGATAATGTCTTTATTTCTATTCTCACAAGGAAATCTAGCTCGGTTAGGTACAGATATCAACCTGCAAAATGATTTTCTCTGAGACTGCAGCAGGAAGGCATTATTCTGCTGCCGCCCAGGAACTTGACGATTCTCTCTAGCTCAAACGATTTTTGATTTTATGAGTTGGTTTTATTTGTTCACCACCTTTAAACTTGCCTTAGGTTTTTATTGCAATGGTATCAAAATAACAAATATTGTAGACCGTAAAATTTGTAATTTAAAACAATGGAGCAAATAAAACAGATAATGGGATTATAGTGTTTGTAGAACGTAATTTGAAAGAGTGAATTAACCTATACCATTTTTATTTTATTTATTTAAAAAAGATATTATTTTCAGAGAAAAGGGCAAGGAAGGAGGGAGGAGGGAGAAAGGAGGGAAAAGAAGCATCAGTGTATGGTTACCTTTCACCTGTCTCCAACAAAGGAGCTGGCTGGAGACCTGGCCTACAACCTGGTTATGTGCCCTGACTGGGAATCAAACCAGTGACCTTTGGGTTTGCAGGCCAGCGCCAATTCATTGAGCCCCACCAGCCAAGGCTATGACTTTTATTTATTTTTTAAAAAGATTTAAATATTTATTTTCAGAGAGAGGGGAAGAGAGGAAGAGAGTGAGAGAGAAACATTGTTCAATTGCTTCTCACATGACCCCAACTAGAGACCCAGCCTGCAACTTCAGACATGTGCACTGACTGGGTATTGAGCCAATGACCTTTTAGTTTGTAGGCCAGTGCTCAATCTATCAAGCCAGCCATACCAGCCAGGGCTATCTATACCTCAAAAAAAATTTTTTTTAGTCATTATTTTTAATTTTTAATAATTAATTATTTATTTTTAAAGACTTCATTTATTATTTTTAGAGAGAGGCAGACAGAGACATTAATGTATTGTTGCCTTTCACCTGCCTCTAGCTGGGGGCCTGGCTGGAGACTTGGCTTGCAATCTGGATATGTGCCCTGACTGGGAATCGAACCAGTGACCCTTGGTTTTGCAGTCTGGTGCTCAATCTACTGGGCCACATCAGCCAGGGCCATCTATATCTTTTTAAAAAGTAATCTTTTATGGTATGGTACAGAGATGTAAAGTTAATGATCTACCTGTCCCCTTCCTCATGTTTTGGCCAAAGTCTAAAAACACTATTCAATTACTTATTGATAAAGGAAATAGCTTAAATGTAAGCACTGTCATTAGTAAGAGAGATGTACATCTGTTTTCTATTAGGTCTGAAGCACTATTTTCCTCTTTAATGATCACTGGGAAGGCAACCAATATTAAAAAAATTATCTAAATTAATGCAAGAAATTCATGCTAAACAAAATTATAGCTGAGGGATAAGCCCTACCAACAATGCTAAATTAAGTATTATAGAAAATAAAGTATATTGCAATGCATACAAACATGCCCACAGCTGATAAGAATCTGAACTACAAATTTAGTTAGAAAGATCCCATTTTTCACACCAAAGAGTCTCAGTATTTTTAAGACTGGTTTCATTAAATTCTGAGAACCTATTAATATTTATAGTGACACATATTTGTGTAAAAAAAGAAAATTGGTTCCACACTACTTAAAAATTAATAACTTGAACACAACAAAAATGATAATGAATTTAAATAAGTCATTTGGATAATTAATTATGAAGACCATGTCTGACAGATTCCCACTTGAAGAAATAAGAAATATTTGGATTATACCCTGGCTGATGACACAGCCAGCCTGACACAGCCGATAGGTGCCAGCCTGCAAACCCAAAGGTCACTGGTTCGATTTCCAGCCAGAGCATATAACCAGGCTGCAAGCCAGGTCTCCAGCCAGGACTGTGGCTGGAGGCAGGTGAAAGGCAACCATATATTGATGTCTCTACCTGTCTGCCTCTCTCCCTTCCCCGCTCTCTAAAAATAATAAAATATTAAAAAAAAGAAATACTTTTTCTTTTTTGGATTATAAATGCAAGTTTTCACTAATAAACTTTGTCAATGTTATTTCCCCAGAGTTAGCAATAAATGTTGCAGGATGTAACAATTTATCAAATCAATTAAATGATATGGGACTCTAGGTTTTTCATAGATCAGTATGATAGACAAGAAATAATTACAGTAAATTAAAATGAATATAAAGTTTCTAATTGTTCTCCCAAAATTAATACATAAATTTCCAATTAACAGGTTTCTTTAAATCAACATCTTATAACATGCATTGAGTGTCTATAATAACCAGGTACTAGAGTGCAGAGAGGTAAAGAAATGAACTTGGGTGAATGGTCCACCAGAGGCGGCATGCAGGAGACCAAACCTGTTGATCAGAATGGCCAGAGAATGGGGCTGCTCCCAGAGAGCAGGGAGAAAAGGCTGAAGAAGGAAGCTGAAGGATCATGTGGAGAAGGTGGCAGGGACCAGGTCAGGAAGGATCTTAATGTCTTACATTAAGAAGTATGGTTTTCACCACGGAGACAGCTGGATTAAAAAATGGGCAAAGGATCTGAACAGACGACCTACTAAGGGAGACACACAAAGGGCCCAGAGGCATATGAAAGAATGCTCAACATCACTAGCCATCAGAGAGATGCAAATTAAAACCACAATAAGATACCACCTCACACCTGTCAGAATGGCAATCATCAACAAACCAACGAACAACCAGTGTTGGTGAGGATGTGGGGAATAGGGAACCCTGGTGCACTGATGGTGGGAATGCAGGCTGGTCCAGCCACTATAGAAAACGGTATGGAGTTTCCTTAAAAAAACTATAAATGGAACTGCCTTTTGACCCAGCAATTCCACTACTAGGATTATACTCAAAGAAGTCTGAAACAATTCATAAGAACCTATGTATCCCTATGTTCATAGCAGCGCTATTTATAATAGCCAAGTGCTGGAAACAGCCTAAGTGCCCATCAGTGGATGATTGGATCGAAAAACTTTGGTACATTTACACAATGGAATACTACACAGCAGAAAGAAAGAAGGAACTCCTACCCTTTGCAACAACATGGATGGAACTGCAAAGTATTATGTTTAGTGAAATAAGCCAGTCAGTGAAGGACAAATACAATATGACCTCACCCATTAGAGGACACTAGTGAACAAAACAAACAAACAAGCAAAACAGAACCAGATACATGAATACAATGAATAGACCCTTCAGTGGGCAGAGGGGGTAGGGGGCGGAGGCAAAGAAGGGGAGCAGTTTAGTCAAGGAACTAACATGGAAGAACCATGGACATGAACAAGTGGGATTGACTTCGGGGTGGGAGAACTCTAAAGCTGATCCCTGCTGTTGGAAGGGGCCCTTTGTTTCCTTTGTTTGACTCCTGTGAGCTCATCAGGGTTGAAGCATAAAGTGAGTTCAGTTTTCTAGGAGAATTTTGAGTGGCCAACGTGCCACATAAAGGAGTTGGTCAGAGATGGGCTATCACAGGGGTCAGGCTTATAGACAAGAGCCGGAGGCTGGACTGCGGAAGCCAGGGAAAGGGACCAGGGGTGGGTGGGGGAAGATGGCATTTGTCAAGAGGTGGTTGAAGCCATTTAGAACGCAGAGTCCAGAAGCAGCAGCTCTGATTGGGAATTGGGGACCCAGTCCATGGGGAGTGGGGAGCAATGTAGGTACATCAAGCTGGGTCCATGAATCATGCAGGGGAAGTGGAATCCTGGGGTCTGAGACGTCAAGCCAAAATATGAATAAAGGGTGGGGGGCAGGAAGTAAGAGAAGGTCAGCAAGAGGTTAGGAGGCTTATGGTATCTATCTGGGAACAACAGAAAAGCTGGGGTCCAAAAGTCTGGAATTCTTGGATTTGCCACTTTTGAGCTCTTAAGAGGACGCTGGCACCACCAGAAAGAAAGGGTCTTTTCACATTATTTGGCTCCTGACTGCATGTCTCTCCTACCTCACGTGCTCTCCCCTCACGGATAATGTTGCAACGCTGGACAGCTCCAGTTCTTGAAAAGTAAATTGCTATTTCATGTCTCACAGTGTTTTTATCTTCCTAGAGAGATGCTTCTACTGCTTTGCCTGCCTGGAGCACTCTTCTCATCCTTCCAAACCAAGCTTGATCTCATCTACTCTGCTCCCCGTAATGTCTTAGAATATTATCATTGTGCTTAATATGCCATATGGCAGTTTATTAAAAATGGAGGTCATTCACCTCACGGTGGCATGTGGTAGGCCAGCAGTACGTTTGAATGGTGAGTGAAAGGAAGTGTCCTCCTATGGTCCACTGACTCATTTGTTTCTAGATCCTCAGCAGGACCATCTCACTCAGACTGAGGAATGTTAACAGCGTTGATTCCTCATTGCCTGGTGCTGGCCTCTTAGCCTCCCGGGGCCCCACAGCGCCTCAGTTAGCACTACAGCTGGGTACTGCAGAGTATGAGATGTGAGGGCAAGAGATGCTCCTGGCATGTCCATCACAGGAGCTGGCCCTTCAGAGGATGACCTGAAGAGAAAGATGACTGCTAAGTGGGTCTGGGATGGGTGTGTGTGCGGGGAGACACCGAGTTCCAAGACATGTCTCAGCTGTTCTGTGGATGGGCATTTTCACAGCTTTCATTAGTTTTGCAAAGAGGTCATGACTACTCAATATTAAGACCTCCCATTCCACAAACGTGCCTTTCTTGAATGAGGCAGCTCAGCTCAGAGAACCGGCTGCTGACGTGACATCACAGAGGCCTTGGTCGTAGTCAAGGCAGCTCTTGGAAGGGCATCAGGTTTTCCTTAGTGCAGCACTTTCATGCCCCCATGCCACCCCTAAAAAGCTGTCCTACAGATAAACACTGAGTTCAATTTAAGGAATTTCCAATGGCTGTGTCTTTTACAAAATCAAACGTGATGAATGAAAAGAACTAGCCTTGGAGGACCTCTCCGACGGCCTTCACGTTCCTTAAAACAGCAAATATTCAGAAAAAAATGGGGGAGGGGCAGATTTCCAGGGTCTCACTTCTCATGAAAAGTCATGTGTGACCTCCTCCTATCAGTCGCAGGTTCAGGAAATAGTAAATAAACAGACAAATCCTCTGCCATGGCTCTTACATTTGACCTTTCCTTTCTCTAGCACAGAAACCTGTGGGATTTTACAAGACAGCAGAAAAAGATTTCCATATTAAAGAGGCAAGAAACACACACAAATAGAAAGCAAATCTAAAACTGGACAGCCTTGTACTAAACACTAAACTCTGGGGAGTTGAGTCACTTTTCACCCACATCCTGTAAGGGCAGAAAAAGCACAGGAAAAAGTTTCTATTAAAATGTATGTATTTTTTTCTTTTTTTTAAAAAATAAATCACTCATGCTTACCAAGATATCTAAATAGCACAGCTGGATTTTTTTTTGTTTGTTTTGTTTGCTCCGTTCCCACTGTTTTTTGGCCCTCACTTCTGAAAAGATAATTTAAAAAAAATCCTTACAGTGAATGTTTACATTTCCATTGTTAGGAGCACATGCTTTGTACACAGACAGGTGTGGGCTCTGCTAACTCGCTAATTCTGGACAGTTTCTTAACCTCTTTAAGAAACTGATTGTTCATCAATTAAAATGGGAGTATGCATAGCACTGACTTCAAATGGTTGTTGAGAGAATGAGGTGAAATGATGCATAAAAAAATCATAGGCTAGAAGGACAAATACCATATGATCTCACCCATTACAGAACAATAATGAACAAAACTAACAACAAGCAAAACAGAACCAAATATATGAATACAGTGAATAGGCCTTCAGTGGACAAGAGGAAAGGGGTTGGGGGGAGGGGGGAGGCTGAGGCAAGGAAGGGGAGCAGCTTAGACAAGAACCTAGCATAAAGGAACCATGGACATGGACAACAGGTGGGATTGACTTTGGGGGGAATGGGTGGGTGGGAAGGGGGACAGAGGGGAGCAAAAAGGGGATGGATGTAATACAACAACAATAAAATTTAAAAAAATCGTAGGCTAGCCTGGCACATTCTAAGCAGTCACTAAATGGTAACTAAAGAGTGGGAGCTGGGGAGTAACATCTCTATCAATAAAACAAACAGTTCCAAGAACACATCTTGTGCATTATCATACATATTAAAACACACAGAAAGAGAAAAGACAGAACAGCGCTCTTTTCCAGTGAGAATCTCCCACCTTACTACACATTACATGGGGGTGGTTAGACTGCATTCTTCACCTTCAGGTGAGCTCCAGTCTGGCAGAGAAGGGTCCTCCCTCCCTTGCAGCAAAGTGGGTGATCTGTCCAGGTCCACAGTGGGCCCAGGAAGCCACTACCTAGAAGGGACCCTTTTCCCCAGTGACCAGGCCTTGCAAGTCCTATTTGCCTTTCCAGAAAGCCCTGGTCAGACTTAACCCTGAACCAACATGCCTTTTGCCCATATGCACTATGCCCAACTAAGTTAAGAACCTGCATGGTTCTCCTAAGTTCATCTGTGTCAGGAAATGATATTACCAAGAATTTGTTAATGAAATGATCATCATCCTTCAGAACCCATCAGAGCTGCATTTTCATCTTTTTTTTTTTTTCAAGAGCACTTTTACTTGCTTTCTATAAATTCACCATTATCAGCAAAATCTTCCCCGGGTTTTAGCCTTACATTTTTACTTATTTATTTTTTTAAGTATTGAAGGCTAGGGACTATGGACTATCAATTCTTCCTTACTTTTGGTAATCACTCTGGATACTTCGGTGTGAAAACAGTATTTGCTTTGTTCAGCCTTGTTCCTGATGATCTCCCATCCAGGCTGAATAAAACACTTTAAGCAGATGGGTTGTCCATGTGGTCTGCATCAGCCCTGGATTTTCAGGGATCCACCTAACGATCCCACCAAGGACATTTTCTCTCCACTTCTCTTTCCTGCTGCAATCTTACATCTTCCAAGACTACTCCATGGCCTAACCACTGCTTTAAACCTGTTTCTTTTCACTCTGGTTTAACTACCTTCCCCACAGGAGAAATGGAAAGAAAAACAAACCTTTTCTTCATTTTATCAGAGAAAGCTGACTTATTTGTAAAATCAACAGATCCTCTAGAAAATTCCCTTATCATCCACCCATTCCTTCGACAGCGCGGGTCAGCTCTAAGACTGGGACCAATAGGATCCTACATGTCCACTTGGGCATTTCTTACAAAGGTGCGTTACCACAGGTGACTTTTCAAAGAAAATCAGAGCAAAAACATTTCCTTACCCGGCAGTCTCTCTGCAGCGTTTTCATGAGTGCATTGTATGTTTCTGTATCAAAATACAACCCTTCGTGCATGTCTTGCAGGAAATCTAAGTCCTTAAATGTGGGGTTGGATTTCTCTCTCTCTTTTCGGGATGCTCTTCGCTTATAGGTCGAACCTTTCAAGTCATAGGTAAAGTGCATTCTCATGGAGCGTGGCAAGACATTGTTCATCACCACAATTCGGATGTTGATGCCCCCTGATTGCATGCAATACAGTCCATAAAATTTTGGCAAAAGAGTCCTTGGATTCTGATTTAAATTCTGAAACAAAAGGAGGAGAAGGAAAAATGGTTTAAATCTCCTATTTTTTACAAAGTAAGCTCCAATAAAGATGTGTTTTTATCTAATATAATTTTTTTTTTAAAATGGAATGTGATTATCTTTATTAAGGGCCATGGCTAAGAGTTTGCTGTTCTTAATCTAGTTCTTAAATTGGCTTATTGCAATAGCAACTTTATCATTCTGAATTCAGGGCATTAAAAGTAGATGAATTAAAAATTAACAGGAAGTCTCAAATTAGTTCCAAGTAAAAATGGGCAAAAAATTGATTAGTGCCATGTGTGACTATTCTCTAAGGTAGCTAAAGGGAAAATTAATTGCTGGGGATTATGGGATGAACATTTTAAATTTTAATAGCTCCTAAAAAGCTGTCTTACAAAACGGCCAGACTGATTTACATGCACACTTTGTAAGAGTACTTGTTTTTCATCACTCTTACCAAGTGCTGTACATCAAACTTTAAAATCTTTTTAAGTGTGACTGGTGAAAATGTAAACTTGTTTTTAATAATTTGAACACCCCTGATCATTAGAGAAATGTAATACTTCTGATGTAAATTTAGCTACCTCAATAATAATTTTGGGCTAATATCCTATTGCTCATTTTTTTCTATACGCTTTTATCCTTGTTGGAATTCTTGATATGGTTTAGATATTTATCAGTTTCCTTTCTATATGGGGCAAATATTTTATCCCAGTCTTTATTATTATAAAAACAAAGAATACATGCCTATTTTTATTCTACCTTAAAAGTAGGTGAGAAATGAAAGGACAAATTATATAATGAATCTACTATGCTGGATCCTTCCCCTAATACCCAACTTCTGAGGACATGAGTATTCCCACTTTCATTTCATTATTCCAGAAATATTCTATGTACCTATCTTAATTTTGTGCCAATATTTTTTATTATACAAATGTCCTGTCTTGCGATATAGTACATTTAGGAACTCATTTCTTGGGCTTTTTTTTGATTCTTGTTTAACAAAGCTTTTTATAGCCCAAGATTATAAATGTTTTCTATTCTATTTCAGGCCTTTTAATACTTTCGGTCATCACACTTGGTTTTTACACCACATGGTGGTGATTTCCAACAAGTGTGGCAGGGCACAGAGGTGTGCTGCCAGAGTTTGGAAAATAGGCAATATCTGACTGTTTAATCAGGGGCATTGACCTTTTTTCCCTTAGACTGCATTGTCATTAAAAAAATGACAACAGCCAATTCAACAATAGCTGTCCAGTGCAAATGAATCAAAATACCTTTTTTTTTTTGTCAGATTGGCAAAAAAATCTTATTTTGTGATGTGCTGCAAATGTTAGTAATTAGTTTGTGTGTGCGATGAGATTAAAAAGGTTGCATTGCCATATGGAATTAATTTGTGTGGGTGTGAAAGGCCTGAAATAGAGAATTTCATTTTTTCTTTAATGAATGGCATTTAACGAACAATCAGTCCTTTCACAATTGAGCTTAAGTCCCTCCTATATCATACAGTAAACTGTCAAAGCACATGGGTCTATTTCTGGCCACTATTTGAATCTACTGATCTACTTGCCTACATCTTTAATATTAGCATAGCTTAATAGATTATAGGTATATGTTAGAGTAGGCCCACCATTTTTCTTCACTGTTTCCACTGTTTAATTTTTAATTTTATTTATTTATTTAAAAAAAGATTTTATTTATTATTTCTAGAGAGAAGGGAACAGATAGAGGCAGAGAGGGAGAGAGACATCAATGTATGGTTGCCTTTCACCTGCCTCCAGCCACAGATGTGGCTGGAGACCTGGCTTGCAACCTGGTTATGTGCCCTGGCTGGGGAATTGAACCAGTGACTTTTGGGTTCACAGGCCGGATCCCTATCCACTGTGCCACCAGCCAGGTTGTTTAATTTTTTAAATACTCTTAAAATAATACTTGTTTTCACTTTTAAATGAATCAGCTTTCTCAAGTTCTGAGAAAAATTACATTGGAATTAGACTGGCTTTACACATTTATTTGGGGGTAATTGAAATCTTTACAATACTGAGTTCAGAGATGATGCATATCTTTTTTATTATTTCAGATCTTTTTTATGTCTTTCAATTGTTTTTCTTTTTACTTTTCATTGTATTAGTCTAGAATAATTTTATAAAAATCAAGTAATTTAGAGGTCTTATTACAAACATTTTGGGGATATTATTGTTCATATATTATACTTACTATAACTTGCTTTCCCAGTCAGGATCAGAGCATGTCTTAACTTATTTATCTTTATTTTTCTAATAATGTTCCTTATAAATTATTTTTATCATGGATGAAATCCTTTTGTCTCCCTTATATTCTCCAATTCTATATGATTTACATAATAGAATACAAGACATTTTATAGATCTGTCTTATTTCTTCTGGATTTTTATTACCTAGAAAATACTTGTTTACTGTCCTGAAGTTTTGTTCATTTTCAATTCTATCATTTGTGGAAAACAGTGTTTACACTTTTCTTCTATTTCTGTACCAAAAATTTGTTGCTAGGAATTCTAGCAAATATATCAGAAAGGACCACTGATGGACATCCTTGTCTTTTTTTATTATTTCCAATGAAAGAGCTCTTGCTCTACTCAATGAGATATGTGAACTCTTGGAGATTAATACATGAGTATTCATTTATTTACTTATTACATTAAAAGGCCCCTGACAATTTTTAGAATTTTAATTAAAAGAAGATGTTGAATTTTGAGTGTCTTTGTTTCCTTTCAATGTCGATTTGGATAATTACATGTTTGCATCTTTTTCTTGTTAGTGGGAAGAATTATACTGTGTGTTACACTAGCTTACATGATTGAGATAAAACTACTTGTTCAGCTATATTTTAAAGTTTTATTGAATTTTAAAATATTTCAATATTATAGTCATATAGGAAATTAGTCTATCTAGAACTTAGAACTACAGAAGTTGAAGATTTACTCAGGTTAGCCAAGAGTGCAATACTTGTTTGATTCCAATTTTAAATTACTTTAAAATGTGTGTATGGCTACAATACCTCTGAAAGGATATATAACAAATTATACCAAATGTTAGCAATATGTATCTCTGGGAAAAAATTATAGATGGTCACAGTCTTTTTCCTTTTCCATATCTTCCATTTTCTCACAACAATTTGCTCTAAGAATAAAAACCATTTGTTCAGGATCAAAACCTTTTAAAATCTGTGCACTGTCATTTAAGATTTTTATTTAGATGTTTGAGTCCTTTATTTATATGTGAGACTAATTTACAGCATTTAATGCTGTCTCTAGCTGATCTTGGAATTAAATAGTATTTTACATGTGAATGAGCTATGTGGTATCTCATTGGTTTTGCTTTGAAACAGAGATAGTTATCACCTCTCATAGTAAATGAATAGTTCAAAATCTAAACTTCCTGTAGCCATTCTAGTTACAGATAATTAACTATTATGAAGGTACAAAGAAGTGAGAGGTATGTAAGTGGCAAGATTACTTAAGAAAAGTGTTTAATTTTGAAAAATTTGGTCTAAATGTCTAGTAAATACACTTGAACTAGATTACTGTTTGTCTCAAAAAAAAAACCATTACATGAAAGGTGATTTTCATATTATCATGTTTAACCTATGAAATGCCAAACTCTGAAGTATAGTGGTTATTTTTGAACCCATGTTGGTACATGGGGCAGGGTTAAAGACAAAGCCTTTTGGAATCCTACCACTTGTCTTCAAGTCCCAGCCCTGCAGCTCACCAGCCAACCACCCCTGGCAACATTCCATTTAGCTTTGCTGTGAGGATGAAAGGGGTTAATGTATGCAAAGCATTTACAGATGTGCTTAACAGAGGTTGGCCCTCAATGAATATTAACCACTAGTACTATTGTCACATACTGGGTGCAAAGACTTTTGCAGTAAATGCATTGCTTCCTTTATCTTACATCCAGTATCTTCTCTGTATCACAACCATCACATAAAATAGGTATTTCCTAGCTTTTAAAGACTGGGGGATAAAGACTCAGAGGTTACCTTGCTTACTCATGGTCACACAGTTAGCTGATGGCTGAGCTGAGATTTGAACCCAGAATGAGTGAGTCAATGGCTATGCTCAACTTCTCAGTTCGATTTGGCTTTTAAAAATCTAGTCAACAAGTGTCACTGTATAGAGTAAGAGCAAAATTCACCAAAGAGAAAGAAACATGCCAAAAAGTCACTGCAAAAACAAAAAGCACAGAAAGGAACTTTTGAAGAAAATAATTAAACCTCACGTAGAAGCTTGAATCACGTGCAGTTATTTACCATGTAATAGCCCGGCAGCAGCTTCTGAAGGAACTCTGCCTCCTTATGCTGAACTGTTTTGATAATAAATTCATCATCACTGGTCACAAAAAACAAGGATCCACTGGCTCCAGGGTTGGACAGCTCTATTAGAGGTTCATTGCAGAGGGAATACTACAAAAGCAAATAAATACACATATAAAGATATCATTTATGTACATGGTACTTCCAAGGAGGGAAGTACTCATTATAAGTTTTTAAAGAGGATTCCCGGTATACTACAAAGCTCTCTGTGATACTTTGAAAACTTTAATTGATCCATTTATCTTAATAAAACTTTGATGGGACACAGACATGCCCCTCCCACCCCTAGGGTTATCCAATAGCATCTTAAATCATCATCTGCCTTCAATGAGATAACTCGCACAGTAGTGCTTTGTTTCCAGCAGGTGCCCATATAAAAACAGGGAAAAGTATGATCCACTCTGTGTATTTGTCACTTGCACACTAACACCTATTCTCTCCTCACGATTTATTCTCCCAGAAGGGCTGGATTCTGGGCTTCACTCCTTCACCTGAGTCAGGTGTCCCGGACAGTGCACACCCTGCACAGCAACTCTACATCACCTGCTCCCTGCCCCATCCTCTATCTTCTCCCTTCTTCCATGCCACAGAGAACAAACACATTATTCATTTTGTCCCGCAAACCAGAAACTTGAGCATTACCCTTAATGCCTCATGTTTCGAGACTATTGATTAATGACATCTCTTGCCAAGCCCCTAAGTTCAATGGTTTCATCATTTCACCCTTTGATTACTATGGTAAGGTTTGCCGCATCTCAACTCTCCCCTCTCCAGCACATTCTCCACCAGAAAACCAAGGCTCATTCTAGAATACAAATAGAAGCAGGTCCTTCACTGTCTTCACAGCTTTGGGTGGCTTCCACTGTCCATAAAAAAGATCATACCCAAGCTTTTTTTTTTAAACAGGTATTTCAAGGCCAGGAATGGCCCAGTATTGCCCTCCAGTCTTTTCTTTCACCATTTCCCTCTTTAAATCCCAACTCTAGTCATAGAGAGCTATGTCCCATTTTATCAAATGTGCCACACACTCTGGACTATGGGGTTTTTGCATTTTCCTCTACCAGGAAATAATTTCCATTCTATCTTCACCTGGTTGATTACCATTCATGGACTCACTCAACATTTAAAATATCTATTAAGCCTCTGTAATGTCCCAGGTGCCCATGAAGTTTATGCTCTAACAGGAGGAATCAGAGAGCAAACTAACAAGTGAGTAAGTTTTATACCAGAGTGTGGTAAGCTCTATGAAAAGGGGGAAGAGTATAGGTAATGAGTGAGGCTGGGTTGGGGAGGTGGCATCTGAGCAGAAGCCTATGGGTCTCTGGCACAAGAGCATATCTGGCGGAAAGAAGGACAATGCAAAAATGTTGAGACCCAGAGGGTTCAAGGCACTGCAAGGAGGCCAGTGGCTGGAGAGGGTCAGCAAAGAAAGGTGAAAGGATGAAGCCAGAAAGGTCAAGTTGGCCAGAGCACACAGGGTGCCAGAGGCCACTGTGAGGCCAATGGCCTTTTCTCCAGAGGAGCTGAAAGCTGCTGGAAGGGCCTGGAGCAGAACAGTGCTCTGTCTGCTGTGCTGAGAACCCACCGCAGCGGGTGGGTGGAAAATGCAGGCAGCACCGTGAGCTGAGTAGCATTGCAGCCTCAGCTATTATGGACAAATGAAGAATAACATAGGAAGACAAAACTAGCTATCAGAATGCACACAGGTTGCCACAAATGCCAAGAAGAAGCAGAGGGCACTGTCCTGGTGTGAGCGCAGTGTCTCTGTGGCAGGGGCACAGGACTTGGAATCAACGGATGTTTGTAAAATCATGGCTCTGCTGGTGGCTACTTACGTAACCTTGACTAGATAAGGTAGCATCTTGGAGTCTCAGGGATCTCATCTCTAAAACAAAGTTAGGTCCCGGCCAGGTGGCTCAGTTGGTTAGCACATTGTCCGGCTATGCCAAGGTTGCAGGTTCAATCCCCACTCAGGACACAAACAGGATGCAGCCAATGAATGCATAAGTAAGTGTAACCACAAATTGGTGTTTCTCTTTTTTCTTCTTTCTCTTTAAAAAACATTTAAAAAAAAAATAAAACAAAGATAATAATGCCAATGTGGAAGCAGTTGGAAGTTTTTAGAATGGAAGTTTTTCAAAATCTCTGGCAAAGACTAGCCACTTAGCTATGGCTGGTGCTGTTTTCTTAACAACATGACCATCCTCAGGCGAGAGAGGCCCACAACCTGCAATACTCAGGCAAGTGAAGAAGAGCTGGCGATGCCCTAGAATGTACTGAGGGCCTTCAGCCTGGCTCCTATGACAAGACGGCCACCCATGGAGACACTAAGGCATCCTCAGAAAAACAAGAAACGGGGTGGGTCTTTAGTATAATCATAAATTTGAGACCTTGGAAAATAAAGGTTTTATAAAGAATGAAGGCAGAACCTAGACTCTTTTTAGAAATTCTGTTTGTTCCATGGGGTTTGAACTCTTGGCTCCAAACCTTTTTTCATGGATAGAAGTAAATGTTATGAAAGTAACAGAAACGATGTGGAAATGAGAGGCTGCAAATAGAGAAATTAGAGGGTGAGTCAGGAAGTGCTGTCTAGTGCAAACTGGATTCAGACCTAAACATCTGCTCCCAATTAGTCTCCAATTCTTCTATAAGCAGTGACATAACATGGAGATTATTTCATTCGTTACTTGTCAAATACTCCTTTATTATGTAATTTATGAATTAATATGGAGGGACTAATGAACTGTTTTGACGCACTTGAATAACCTTGCGGAGGGGTCTCTGCTAGCACAGCATGAGCGTGCAGCACACAGGCCACATGATCCTGAACGGGAATATTATGGTTTCTCAACCTACAACTTAGTTACCGTCACCATGTTCTCTTCTCAGCAACCTTCACTGTGATGTTGCGTTTTAAGAGCAAATAAGGAGGAAAGATGGGAACATTTTAATTAGCCACGATGAACTAGCCCCCTGTGCGCACTCCCGGATTTTATGTGTCTTCCAGGCACTTTCATCTGTGCCAACTGTTCCAATATATTCATTCTCTGGCTTCCATTTCCTGCAGGACCCCCTCCTGTACCCACTGGAAAGAATGCAGAGCACAGCCCAGCTGGGCCCTGCCAAGGCGAATTAGCAATGTAAACTTGTGCAGCGTGGTGATCATTATTCCTTCACTGAGTTAAATATTCACCCTGCTCTCCTTCTTATTGATGTCGGTGAACCTGAAAAGACATATAAATCACCCTAGAGTTTGGTGCAGAAGGAAATGAACCAAAGGCCTGTTGCCCAAGCAGAGTTAAGAAAAAAGGATCTGGGGCCCCTTTGCCTTCCCTTGGGAAGTGTTTATTTAGGAACAAATAAAGAAGAGAAAGCATTTGTGCTGCTATGTGGGGCATGCAAAAGCACCTTCGCCGTGGTATCGCAACCTAAATTACGACGCTTGCAATCAGCAAGCACATGGTGAAGTTAAATGGAACTAAGAACGTAAACAGAATAATTGAGGAAGAAACCCCAACAGCTCAAAACTGAGACGAAATATACACACATCACGGGAATCCAACGTGAAACCAATCTATGGAGTTACCAATCACTACATATGTCATCCCCTCCTTCTCCCTCATTTAGATCGGCACATCTTCACAACTTTGGGTGTGAACAGCCCCAGTTTGACAGATGGCGGATATACTTGGTGATTTGCAATGTACCCTTCTTTGCTCCACATAGTTTTTAACGGGACACCTTATTTCATTTATCTGTGCACTATTGGGGCTTAACTCTTCCAAAATGTGCTTTGTTAGGGGTGTCTAAGCGCTTTGGCTGTATTCTCCAGGATGGATAATCACAGTTCACAGTTTGATGGGCTAGGGAATTCCTACCTTGAGAACACATTTAAAGAGAAGCCAGTGACTTAGTGGGTTGGGAAGCATGAAGCCAGATGGTAAAGGCAAAAAAATAAAATAAACAAACAAAAAGACATAAACACCGGGGCCAAAATGAGGAGACTGCTGCTCTGGTATGGACACTGTCCCCACCAGCGTGGGTAACCTTGGGGGTTTCCCTCTCTGCACTAACCCCAGCTTCAGATTCCTCATCTAAAATGAAATGAAGGGTTGGGCTGAGGATTTTACCTTTCTGAAGCATGCGGTGCTATGCAAAAGTCCCTTTCCTCAAATACCATATTCCAGATCACTGGGTGGGGTCCCCAGATTGAGCGGTTTGGAGGTGGGTGTCTAGAAGCTTCAAGGCATATAGGGGTTGCTGCTTCAGTCTTGGGTTGTGGGTGTCCCCAGAGCAGAGGCGGGGGGTGGGGGGCACGGGGCGGTTGCTGTAGCCATCGGGGACCAGGCCACGTTTGTCTAGAAGGCCACTGCCCTTGTGTTTCTCGCAGGTCCCACAGGTGAATCCAGTTATTGAACTGTGCGTATGGTTACAAGGGGGATGAAAAATGAAATAAAATAAAAGGACATTTATGTGCCTGGTTTTATCTATTATTCCTCCCTTAACTTTTCATTATGGAAATTTTCAAACAAATGTGAAAGTAAAGAGAACTATATAATCAACATCTGTGTATCTTTCAGCTTCAACAATGACCACCTCAAGGCCAATTTTGTTTTCTCAACATCCCTAACCACTCCTCTCTGCTGGTTTCCCTTGGATTCTTTTGAAGCAAATCCCAGACAACACACCATTCCAACCATAGATATTTCAGTATATGTCTCTATAAAAGACAAGAACTCCTCCTTTAAAACAACCAAATACCATCATTTCACGAAAAAAATAGTTTCTCAAGTCTCCAATACCCAGTCTTTCCATTTCACTAATTTTCTAGAAAAAAAGAGAGAATTTGAATTATCTGGCCCTGTCTTTCTAATATTCCTGATCAAAATCTTCCCCTCCTGTTGTATTGCCTGCCCACTCACAGTCCTTCTACATAGTTAATGCATTTGCATCTCTGGTACCGTAGTCATCTCCCACTGACACCTTCCAAAAGCTCTGCTTTCTTTTCTACCTACTCCAATTCCTTGTTGTTTTAAAAATCACAGTTAAGCTACACCAACACCACACAAATAGCCCATAAGCAACCCTCCTGATCAAAAACCCAACAGAGAGAGACCCCTCCTTCCTCTGAAATCCTGGAGCTTTTAATGTGTTGCTTCAGTCTTTTTATTTACTGCCTGGTAGAATGGTGGTTTTCCCACATAAACTAGTCATCCCAAATGGATTCTAAGTTCTCTGAGTATTATGAACTATAGTGTTTTGAATCTCCCTATAATTTTGGGCAAAGTATCGTAGTTACAATAGGTGTTCAAAATCTCCAGTGACTACTTTACCTTTTGCCAGGTACATGAAGGACTTCTGCTTCTAGAAGCCAGCAGCTTAGTCTTCCATGCTCCTTTATAATTACTCTCACCTCATTAGGAAAGTAACGTTTTCACCTTAAAGGCTCATTACTGTGAAAGCTACATGAGAACTTGTTCAGAAATGGGTCTTTCCAAAAAAAGGCAACTTAGTGAGACAGAATGGGTGACAGGATGGGCTTCCTAGCTTTGAGGTCAAAGGCCACAGGAGGGCTGAACAGGAGGGGAGCCAGGCAGTCACCTCGTTGTACTGATTGGATCTGCGATATGAAATGCAAGTCTATGGCTTCTCCTTCGCTGGCAGAAGCCCAGGGAAATTCAGAGGAAAATCCGTTAGTTTCTAACATGTGGCAGAAGATGGGGGATTGATCTGATTGTCAATAATACAATAGTAAGACCTCATTAGATTCCCCAAACACCTTCCTTGAATGATACTGACACTTAGTAATCACAGAATGGCAAGATAACAAAGAATCTTACAAATACACACACACACACACACACACACACATACACACGTGCATGAGCATGCCAAATGTGTATGTGTGTGTGTGTACTTGAGTAGTTAGGATGAATGGGTTGCTAATGTTGGGTAGAGGCACCTGACATCTCAAAGGGCTGTGATGAGGCTGAAAGCTACATGGACACACATTTCAGGACCTCAGGATGCCCAGGGACTTCTGTTCACTTTTGCCTGCTCGATAGATGTATTCATGTGTCTTAAGGATCCAGGATTATTTCGTCAGCCGAAGTCATATGATTTTCTTAGGGCTGAACTAAAGGAGAAGGTCATTCACAGGTTTCCACTGGCACAAGAGAATTAGCTTGGAGTGTAATCATTTACATTGCACGCAAATTAAAAATGTGTTTTAACTACTCCCTATTACAAGTGACAAATGTTGCTATACTTCCTTTGCAAAGCACTATTCCAGGATCTAGCTCAAGTCTTATTAACATCATTCAGAATGAGATGAAAGATAAATATTTGAGGGCATCCTTCCTAGAGCTTCTTGAGAGCTGATTTTGAAAAGCCCCAGGGTGTTAACAGTGATAAAATTATGCCATAAACCATTTCCTCTGGAAATAGAAAGGAAGTTCCTGACTGAACAGGAATAAGGTAAAACTCTGAGGTCCCAGCAGGCTACCTTATGAAAAGGCTATTGTGTTTGTACTAGCTGCATGCCACAAGGAAGACAGGGAGAAAAATCTAAGGATAAGACATGTCCTTGTACCACATAAGAACATGTTTTAAAAAGAGCCTGCATAAAGAGATTTTGAGAAAAAAAACTTTCCAGTTTCTTTAACATGATATTAAGTCAAGATGAAATAGTTGTGGACCAAGGCAGGTTTAAGAGGAATGGTGTAAAAAAGGCTATTAAAATAGGCTCTCAAATAGGATCCAATCAGCAAACTGCACAGGAGTAATTAGAACTAATTATACCTATTGGAATCATTATCTGAAGTAGCACCCAAAAGCACAGTTATTTAAGTATCAATTACCATGGCAGATTTTGTAACTATCAGTTAAAAACTGCAGTCAAATCACATGTTCTGAAGCTAAATTTACAATCATTATGAAACCTGGAGCTTTTATTCTGTTCCAGAGTTTTATAAAATAAGAGACACAAGTCACTTGCTGCTGTTGCTATGAGGCAAATGTTTACATCCCACATTTCTGGAAAAGGAAGGAAAATTATAGGTTCTTACCAAGTAATCATCAGGCTTGATACCAAAAAGTTCTCTGAAATATCGGAATGCTATTGGAGCATATGTCTTAAATCTGAAGTCTGGGTAGTGATGTGCAGGGGTCAGATTGCTCCCTTCACTGCAGTTAAAATATTAAAAAGAATAAGAAAGAGAATGTTAGCAAAGGCAATTTTGATTTCAAATTCTAGCTGTGCTGGTCCAAGGCCAATTTCCCCTCTAGAACAAAACACCCCCTGAGAGTGGGTCTCTGGAAGCTCATGTTCCAAAGGCCAGTGGCCATCAGGTAGAAACAGATGCTAACTCAGCGAGGGCCACTCCAAGCAGGTGTTCCCTGCCAATCCCACTGCATCTTTGCCTGAAATTTCTTCGTCATCCCCCTGTGCTTCCTTCCTGGGGAAATCAATCCATCTTCCCTGGTGAAACCACAGTTGACTTGCTTTAGGCACAAGATCCAGGATGTAGTATGTGGAACAATTTTAGAAATGCGTGTGTTTATTTATTTATTTTACCATGAATTTTGAATATGGGATAAATAATACTAACTAGGAATAAGTCAAATAGTTTTTAAAATATCTCCCCAATAGGCAGAACCATCAAATTGTATATGAATAGGACCTAAATTTGTGAGACCTTTCTTAAATCCATAATTACAGGAAGAGAGACCTTACATTTTGTAGGGATTTTAAAACCTGATTTCCATTTCCACATATATCATTTTCCTTTTTCCCTTTTCTGGGTTCATCTTTGAATTTTTTGTGCAATATTTATGACATGTGAAAGTTATAAAGTATAAATCAGTGAATATCCACGATCCCCTAATGCTGCTTAAGAAAGAAAACTCATCCATATAGTTGAATCTCTTGAATAGTTTTTACTGATCTTATACTTCTCTTTCCCCTTGGAAGTACTCACTAGCCTGAATTTTGATGTTTACGATGTTTGCCTTTCATTTTATTTTTAAAATGACATTTTCACATTACATCAGACAAGTCACTGATCTGCCTGTACTTGAACCTTTTATTGTGAAAAATTAGAACAGTGCAGAAAATAATATGATTTTATATGGAGGTTCAATAGCTCTTTTTGCCACATACTACGGGGGACATCAAAACTCTATACTTTATCTTGGTCTAATTTCATGATACCACAGTCAAATAAGACTGTGTTCCTTTGACTCATACTAAAATCAATTTGAGCTCTCTTAGATCATACTGGACACCCAGTGTGGTTGTTAAGATGCTCTTAACTCCTTGTAGTCCAGGGAGGCCTGAGTTTGACTTCCAGCTCTACCATTTACAAGCTGTTTCATGAGGTTAGGTGCTGAAGCTCTAGGAATGAAATAGCAAAAGAAATGGAAATGTGAATGGTCATGTGCCTGGCATGTGGGAAGTCCTCAGTTCGACTGTGGAGACAGAGCTTATATGATGATGGGAAACAGTTCAGAGTTGAACAATTCACATGAAAAACAAGTTGACCATATGTTGAAAACAAACAAAAAATAAACAAAAACAACAATAAAAAGAAAATGATAAGGGAAAATACTTGTCACCCATATCACAAAGTGCTAAACTCCCAATATAAAGAGATCTAGTTACCATCAAAGAAAAAGACAAAATAATTAATTAAAAACAAAGCCAGAGAGATGATCAGGCACGTCACATAAATGGAACTATAAATGCCTTAAACATATGAAAAGTTGTTTGCCCTTATTCATAATACAGTGCTGAAAATTAAATGTCACTGAGAGAACATTTTACCTATCAGATTGACAAAAATCCAAAAATTTGGGATAGCTCAAGGGAAACTGGCACTCTGCCACATTATCAGTGGGAAAGTAAACTGAGACTTTTCCTACAGAGAATATTTTCACAACCTGTCAACATTATAACTATACATGACTCTTTGATCAAGCAAATGCATAATATAATTTATGTCACAGATAAAGGAGCACAGGTACAAAATGATACCATGTATCTGCTAATTCATTATAGCATTATTTGTGAGGATGAAAGACTGAAAACAACCTAGATGTCTCTCACAAGGGACATGTCAAGTTAATTATGGTTCAGCCACACATTGGAATACTGTGCAGATGTTAAAGACAAACAAAAAGGCTTCATATGTAATGACAGAGCAAGATCTCTAGAATAAATTAAGTGAAATATACAGGTACTATGTGTGGCATGCCGCCATTTGTATACAAAAGAAAAAAAGAGATTTTAGGCAGGTATACATATAAAAAAAAATTCCCTGAATGATAAACAGGACCCTAGGTAACAGTGACAAGTGGAATTGGACACTGGTTTAAAAAGGCACAGGGACCAAAGGGACACTTCTAACAGTTTTCCTTTTAAAAGAATCAGGAGGATAAACCCTTCTATGTTTACTATTCACAACATGAAAACATTTTCCAAAGTCAGTATTAAAAACCATAACCTTACACACATACACACACATCCTGGCAACAGAGCACTGGACGCTCAGTACCACAGCATAAGGGGTTGCCTCTGCGTAGTAAGCCGCTCCAGTGAGTAACAAATACCAATCTGACAGGAGTGAGGCTCTGCTGAAGGAAATGAAAATTAATGGGACCGTTGGCCCCAGCTGACATTTGTCAGGAGGACAATGCACAAGAGCAGAACCAAATAGCAGGTCCAGTGAGGTTCAGCCAGCAGATACCGAGCTGGGTGTTCTGAGGCCACGCACTGGTAGACCTGCTGGCTGTGCGTGTGGGCACCGGCCCGTAGATGTCCAATACAGAGGCACCTCAGCACACGCATAAAATGCTTAGCTAAGGTGGTTAAACACAACTGCAGTCCGCATGAGTTTGCTGACTGGTGGAAGGGTCTCCCTGGAGACTCCCATAGGCTCTCTTACCCTGAGCTTGGGTGGTCCCCATCAGAAGACTGCAGCCGGAACTTAGGCCCACTCAGCAAAAACCAGCAAGTTAAGACTTACATCCTGTTTCTGCAATGACTTTATGTCTTGTGGTGTTTGAGGGAACAAAAAATCCACTCTCCTCTCTGGGCATAAAATAGAGGCTTTGGAAAATTCAGCTGCAAGGTTTTCAGCAGTGGTTTTAGATGCTTGAATCGCATAAGCCAGTAAAACTTCAACAATAAAAATCTGGAGGTCAACATGAAATTTCCAACTTTATGTTACCAAATAAGACTCTACACAATAAGCAAACCCATGGTATTATCCTGATCAAGCTAAAAAGAAAGGGTATGTTGGGCTATAAAAGCAGGAAGAAACTTCAAATAAAGAATAGCACTTTCTCTATCTTGCCTTTTCTCTCTTATTTCATCAAGCCACATGCCAAATTTGATCATAGACCAGCTCTGGCATTTTTTAAAAAATATTTTATTATTTTTAGAGAGAGGAGAAGGGAGGGAGGCAGAGAGGGAGAGAAACATCAGTGTATGGTTACCTTTCACCTGCCACCAGCTATAGACCTGGCTGGAGACCTGGCTTGCAACCTGGGTATGTGCCCTGGCTGGGAATCGAACCAGTGACACTTGGTTCGCAGGCTGGTGCTCAATCTCCTGAGCCACACCAGCCAGGGCTTAGCTCTGGCAATTTGATATTCACCTTTTCTGAGAACAGTTCCATGTTTAAGGCCAAAGCCAGTGCTCACCAGAAATCCAAAAGTACACATTTCTTAATGATAACGGATGTTTGGAATCACACGTGTTGAAGCTTGAGGAAGCATTAGCCGCCATCTGCAATTTCCCACTTAGCAAATAAAGAAACCCAAGTCCCAGGGGATGGATGTAATACAACAACAATAAAATTAAAAAAAGAAAAAAAAAGAAGAAAGAAAGAAATCCAAGTCCAGGGAAGGAAAGGAATGGCCTAACTAACTTGGTCAGGAACATGATTGGGAAATTAGATTCACGCCAGCCACAGCAGCAGAAAAGTCACATGCAGGCAGGTCCACCTTAACTTAAATGTGACATTCCTCTGTTAGTCTTCCTCTTCAGGATCCAGTCACAGACTTCAGGGTACAACCTACCCAAATACCCCAATTGTTTTCCGTGGGGTCCTCCATGGCAGCATCAGCTGGGCTGAAGTTGATTAGACAGACACATGGTTGGTCTCATGTGTATGTACTGTGAACACATCAGCTTTGTGTATGTGGTTTTGGAGCCTGACAAGCAAGTGCTATTTTTGGCGGCAAAGGTGGAGAGATTTGGTGCTAAGCAATGGAGTAAAACTAATTTAGTATCTTCAGGACTCTTTAGGGATTCAGTTTTGGAACTCAGAACCAGAGCTTTGCTGTTTTAGAAACAGAATTGTATATATGGTGAGCTTCCTTCATTTCAAATTGTAATAGTCAGGAGTGGAGGTTGGGCCTCGTGATGAAACAAGTAAGTCAGCAACTCCTAGGTGACAGGCTTAGTGGGAGGGGTTGGCTTAATAAATTATGCAGGCTGAGGAGTTTCATGATGTGCCAGCTGGAGGCCCAGGGAAGCTGCTAGCCTGATTCTTGTCCAAATCCAAAGCTCTGAGAACCAGAGGAGACAATGGTTTGAGTCCTGGTCAGTCTGAAGGCCCAAGGACCAGGGGAGCTGATGTGCGAGGGCAGGAGTTAATGAACTTCCCAGCTCAGCAGAGAGCCAACTAGTCCTTTGGACACCTCCCTGTCCTATTCGGGCCTCAACAGACTGGATCATACCCATCTGAATTAGTGAGGTCATTTTCTTTCCTCAGTCTACTGATTCAAATGCTGATTTCTTCTGGAGACACCTTCACAAACAACCCAGACATAAAGTATCAGCTATCTATCTGGACATCCCACAAGCCAGTCAAAATGACTCAGAAAAGTAACCATCACAGCAAGCAAGACCTCAGTCCCATGATACAGGGTAGCGAAGGGTGCTTCGTCCTCATGTATAGGTGGTGATACTGAGTCTAAGAAAATTTAAGTGGCGATATATTTGGACAAGTGACACTACCGCAATTCAACAACAAGCTAGTGGTGGCACCGGGCAAGTTGTGGTCTGCAGAAGCAACTTTAAGTGTCATTAATTGCCTCTGCCCGTTCAGGCAAGGGGGTTTCCTCCAGCTTTCACATATGAAACAGAGCTCGGTCCTCTCTTCTGCCAAATTATACAGTGCTCTTGAATGGAAAAACAAAGCAAAGCAAAAGACATCCTCTTTGCCGGTGCCAACCCCCCTCTGCAGGGCAGCCCTGTGCCCTGTGCCCGGGCACCATCTCTGGAGGCCAGTCAGCTGACAGCAGTCTTTAAAAGTCAGCAGCTGAAAACAGCTTAAATTCTGAAATAAAAGAATGCATTCTGGGGCGACATTTACTGGGTACCTGTGCTATCATTTAAATGTAAACACCTCTCAAGTTATTACCATACCAGGACATTGTGCTTTGAAGGTAATTTCAACTAAGTTAAAATGTTATATAATATTCAGGACATTCACTCAATCTTTTATTTTGAACTAAAGGAAGAGGCATATAACTTTTATTGATAGGAAATCAGTTTCTTCCCATCCCCAATACCTATGCTGAACAAATATTTAAAGAGCTTTGACGTGAAGGGACAGCATATTATTGGCTTGCCCAGCGACAGCCATGCACTCACCTAACCCTGAGAGAGATAATGTGGCAGTTTCACATTCTACCCACATATGTGGAAAACCAGTGGAGAATGTCTGTATAGATCAGGGAGTGGCAATCTTTTTGGAGCCTCTGTTGCAGCTACTCAACTCTGCTGCTATAGCGGAAAACCAGCCACAGGTAATACGAAAGTGGTTGGACATGGCTGTGTTTCGATTAAACTTTGTTTAATTTATTAAACAAAAAGAGGTAAAGAGCTAAATTTGTGCCGTGGGCTTTAGTGTGCTGATTCTACGGTACTGGTACGATTCTTGGATGTGTTTATGTCAGCATTACTTGAAATTCAGGTAGTTGGCTAGTGTGTCCAAACCGTATCTAGCACTGATATCTGGAACCTTAATCAAACCTTGAACGTGTACCTTCACCTGCCATTTAGAATAATGTTTTACCCTCCCAGCTGTTCTGTGGAATTCTCTCCTCCAATGAGGGTACTCCCTATCCCTAGCTGTTCAAATAAATCCTGAACAGCATGTCCATCGAAACCATAGGCAGTCCACCTTCTGTAACAATCCTCACATCAAGCTCAACTTCAAGTTAGAAGTGAGGCAATTAAAATGCAGGAGGATCTTTATAAATTCTTCAGTTAGATAACTATTGTTCAAGTGTAGAGATATGTAACTTTTACTGCCAGTATTCAAACCACATTTCTCATCCCCGAGAAGCAATGATGGGGCCTTCGGGAGGGGGCTGAGGAATGAATTAGAGCGCTTGTCAAGGGCCAGAGAAGGCAGACTTAGGCAAAAGCTGGATATGTTTTCTGATTCAAAAAAGCAGAAATAGGGCCCTGGCTGGTAGCACAGTGGATAAGGCGCTGGCCTGCAAACCCAAAGGTCACAGGTTTGATTCCCCAGCCAGGGCACATAACCAAGTTGCAAACCAGGTCTCCAGTCAGGTCTGTGGCTGGAGGCAGGTGAAACACAACCATACATTGATGTCTCTCTCCCTCTCTCCCTTCCCCTTTTTCTAAAAATAATGAAATAAAATCTTTAAAAAAAAAAAAAAAAAAAAAAGCAGGAATGTTGTCCCTGTGTTTTATTGCCTAGGTGTAGGGAAAAGCAAAACTTTGGAGCCAGCCATTCCTCAATTCAAACCCTGGCTTTACCATTTATTGGTTGTAAGGCTTTGGATTAAGCCGCTTAATTAATATCTCAGGGCCATACAATTTAGATGTAAAATGGTTTGTCAGCAAAGGTGAATGGTAATAATAATTTAATTTGTATAAATTATCACATAAATGCTATATCAATAAAGCTTTGCTTCATTCATAGTTGGTACTTACACACTTTATACCTCCCTTTGCCACTTAGGTTGAAACTACTATATATCTAACAGTGCAAACATTATGAAACATCCTTTTCTCCTAATCCCATCTGCACCTGAAAATGTATCTACAACCTTGAATTTATGATCACAGCAATGAATTGGGGGTCAAAATATTAAGATATGATCACGGCTCTCTACGCATCTACTCTATAATTTTGGAAGACCACAGAAAAGGATCGTTGAAAGGGTTTTTCTATCATCCTAATTAAGATCCTAATCTTAATTAGGTCCTGAGCTTTTTCCATCCATAAAAGGTAATAATCTGTAGAATAAATAATATCTAAAAATAACTGAGCCATTTTCAAATAAATAAATAATAGCACAATACATTTGGTTGCTGAGGGAAATGGACTTTGCAGCCTCTCAGCAGGAATAAAGGAAACATGTCAAGGCACCCTACGCAATTAGCTCTCTCTATAATCCGGAGGGACTCCCTGAAATTTAGAGCCACCAGAGGCTTCAGAATGTTTCAGTTGCTTATAAGAACCAGGCCGCCCCACTCTTCCTCGTGCTCCTCTCCAGGCAAGTATAAAAATATGGCTGAGTAGGGAGGAAGTATCACCTGGCTGCTTTATTAAAGTATAACTTGCATACAATAAAGTATACACGCCATTAATATTGTCATGTGCGTACCCCAGTGACACCATTGACACAATCACGACATTGAATTTACTCATCGCTTTTTGTGGTGCTTTGATTGCTTCCAGTAAGAAGGAAATACAGTAAGTCCCCAGTTAGATCATGGATGGGTTCTTGGAACTGCTAAGAAACTATGTATAACATAACCAATTTTATCAGAGGCTAAGTGATATAAACAAAGGTTAAGTTCCTATGGTCAATTAATCCATGACAAAGGAGGCAAGAATACACAACGGGGGTAAACACGGTCTCTTTAACAAATGGTTTTGGGAGAACTGGACATATCTATGCAGGAAATGAGACTGACAGCTTTCTTACGCTGTATGTAAGGATACATTCAGAATAGATTAAGACTTATAGGTAAGACCTGAAACCATAAAACTTCTAGAAGGGAAAAACTGGCAGTAAACTCTCTGACATCACTCTTAGCAATATTTTTTAATGTGTCTCCCCAGGCAAGGGAAACAAAAGTAAAATAAATGGGACTATATCAAACTAAAAATGTTTGCAGAGTGAAAGAAGCCATGAACAAAACAAAAAGACAATCTACTAAATGGGAGAAAATATCTTTTAATACATCCAATAGGCGGTTAATATCCAAAATACATAAGGAAACCATATAACCTAATACTAAAACAAACAAACAAACAATCTGATTATAAAATGAGCAGGGGACCTGAGTAGACATGTAGTCATGCCCAACATCACTAATCATCAGGGAAATGCAAATTAAAACCACAGGTAGATATCACCTCACATCAGTCAGAATGGGTACCATCAATCAATCAATAAACAAGTAAGTGTTGGAACCAATGTGGAGAAAAGGGAACCCTTATGAACTGTTGGTAGATTGTAAATTGGTGCAACCTCTATAGAAAAAAGTATAAAGGTTCTTCAAAAAAATGTAAAAAGAACTACCATATGACTCAGAAATGATGCTGATGGCTGTTTAGCTGAGGAAACCCAAAAAGATATATGCACCCCTATGTTCACTGCAGTCTTAGTTACAACAGCCAATATCTGGCAGCAACCTGGTGTTCATCAATAGATGAGTGAATAAAGAAGATATGGTATATATACGCAATGGTATATTATTCAGACATAAAATATAACATCTTGCTATTTGTGACAGCCTAGATGGACTTAAGGGGTACTGTGCTAAGTGAAATAAGTCAGGCAGAGAAAGAAAAACACCACATTATCTTCTTATATGTTGACGCTAAAAAATAAAATAAATGAACAAACAAAACAAAGAAACTGAAATATATAGAGAGAACAATTTGATGGTTGCTAGATGGGAGGCAGTTGGGAGATGGGTGAAAGAGTTGAAGGGATTAAGAAGCACAAATTTGTAGTTACAGAATAGTCATGGGGATGTAAAATACAGGAAGTATAGTCAATACTATTCTAACAACTATATATGGTGACAGATGGGTACTGGATTTATTGGGGTGATCATAAATGTCTAATCATTATGTTGCACACTTGAAACTAGTATGTTATGTGTCAACTGTAATTGAAAAAAAATTATAAAAGAACAAAGTGCCTATGAAGACCTTATTTATGTGCCCCTTATTATAAAGTATCTCATACAGTATCATGTTTAGTTACTAAATGAACATAATTTTAGTATTTAAGATTAATTTTAAATCATTTGGAGTTTTATTAGCTGTAGGAATCATGTAATAAGTTTTAAAATAAAATCTACTATTTATTAGGAAGATATTCCTTAAAATGGGAAGTAATGTGCTAGGTCACAAGGCTCTCCACCTTTCATGTCTGTAGAATCATCTCAAGGAATTATTACAACAGATTCCTGGATCTCACCACCAGTGTTTCTGATTCAGTTGAGTTAGGGTGAAGCCAAGGAACCTGCATTTCTAAAAAGTTTCAAGTGATGCTGATATGGAAGGTCTGGGGACCACATGTCAGAGCCACTCTTTCCCCCATGTCCATTAGTGATTGGCTCCATCAACTGGGCACTGTGAACAGAAGAGATCAGCAAGGCATGGAGTGCACTGCCCTTTTTCATAAACCATCTTCAGCCTTAACTGCCCTCACCACCGTGAACTCACTGGCGGCTACCCTCCCACAAAAGGCCTCCAGTCCCCTTCTTCTTTGCAGCTGAAGAAAAATAAAAGTGGTATGTCTGGGTAGAGGCCCTCGGAGATCATGAGAGTTAGGACATCCTAAAAACACATTTATAGGAATTATGAGTCTAACAGATCATACCAAAAGATGAACTTGTGAACCCCTACTTTTAAAGAGGAAAAAAAATGTAATTAGTGCATACATTTTGGAATGATAAACCAGCTGTTAAAACAAAACATCAATAATTTCCAGCTATAGAAAGAGGAGTTGTGTCATGAGCAAACAGGATTGTATCTTAGGCCATGGGATCGTCCATTTGCTGTATGGAAATTAATTCATGTACCTGCTAAAGGACCTTAGAGAAGCCAACTTTAAAAATTCTGATAGATCAACTTTATTCTTCAGCCATGAGTCTTTAAAGGAAAATAAGACTGGCTGGATTCATAGCTGACTTTCATTTATTTTACAGGCTCCTTTGTGATTACAGGGCTACAGTCACTTAATGGCTTTATTTCTAGGCAGTTGACAGCAGACATACAGATAAGTATTAAGTAGCATTCTTCTGGAGGCTAAAAAGTAAGGCAAAGAGAACACTAAAACTGTCACCCCAGCCATTCTCACACAAGTCCAGTGATACTGAGCATTTTTCATATGTCTATGAGCCCCCTGCATGTCCTTTTTGGAGAAGTGTCTGTTCAGATCCATTGCCCACTTTTTAATTGGATTGCTTGTCTTCCTGGTGTTGAGTTGTATACGTTCTTTATATACTTTGGATTTCAAACCCTTGTCTGATGCATCATTGGTAAATATGTTCTCCCATACAGTGGGTTCTGTTTTCATTTTGATGATAGTTTCTTTAGCTGTGCAGAAGCTGTTGGATTTGCTGTAGTCCCATTTGTTAACGTTTTCCTCTGTTTCTAGTGCTTTAGGAGTTTCATTGGCAAAAATATTGCTACATAAGATATCTGAGATTTTACTGCCTGTGTTTCCCTCTAGGATTTTTATGGTATTGTGCCACAGATCTATGAAAAAATGCTCAATATCAGTAGCCTTCAGAGATACAAATTAAAACCACAATAAGATATCACCTCACACCTGCCAAAAAGGCAATTACTAATAAATCAATCAACAACAAGTGCTGGCAAGGATGTGGAGAAAAGAGAAGCCTAGTCACTGCTGGTGGGAATGTAGACCGGTGCAGCCACTCTGGAAAACAGTATGGAGTTTTCTCACAAAGTTAAAAATGAAACTGCCTTTTGACTCAGCAATTCCACTTCCAGAAATATGTCCAAAGAATCCCAACACCAATTCAAACGAATACATGCTCCCCTGTGTTCATAGCTTTATTTACAATAGTTAAGATTTTAAAACAGCCTAACTGCCCATCAGTAGATGAGTGGATAAAAAAAAGCTATTGTATATTTATACAATGGAATGCTATGCAGCAGCAAAAAAGAAGGAAGTCTTGCCTTTTGTTATAGCATAGATAAAACTGGAGACTATTATGCTGAGTGAAGCCAGAAAATGAAAGACAAATGCCATATGATCTCACTTATAACTGGAATCTAATGAACAAAATCTAATGAACAGAGTAAAACAGAATCAGCGACACAGAAACATGGAACAGACTGACAGCTGTTAAGAGGGGAGGAGGGAAGTTGAGGTGGACTGAAGAAAGGTGAAGGGATTAGACAAAGAACATGTACGAATGACCCATGGTTATGAACAAGGGTGAGGGGATTGACTGGGAATGGGGAGAAGGGTTGTGGAGGGGGAAATTGGGACAACTGTAATTGCATGAACAATAAAGAAGGAATAAAATAAATAAATGGAATTAAAAACAAGTCCAGTAATAACAAAAAAGTGGCTTACTTGGAAGATATATTTAAAAAAATAAATGTGTCTGACAAGTCAATCCTCAGAGTCCCAGTTTAATCTCAGATTTATTTGTTGAATTGATTTTTTTCCTCCATAATACAATGAAGTTTGAAGAGGTATATATAGGTCACCTGAGTGTTTTTGCAAATATGGTATCAAAATATTAAAATTCTCATAAGGTTCCTTGAGGAAAAGTAACTTGAAAGAGTGAAGTTTAAAAAGGAACTACATAAGTGAACTCAGATGCAAGGCCCAGTTGTGCGCTCCCCCACCCCACCTATCTTTTAAGTTATGGGGTAACAAAGACCTAGCACCAGATGCTGCTTCTTGGATGCTCTTATTCTCAGCCTATGCACATATCACTCTGTAATGACTGTACTCTTTCCCACTGAATCTCAAAGTCTTTCTCTGTACGGTCTTGTGGGCATTATCACACCTAATTACAACTGGCCCATAGGATGAAACCTACTTACCATCTCCATGTAGAAAATGCAAGCCACCTGGTGCAACAAAAAGTAATGTGTTGGGTTGCTTTGGGCCTGCTTAAAGGTCCAGCATATACATCCATTGCACATGCACTGGTAGAAAAGCCTTCAATGTGGGAATATAGCAAGGAGGGTTTTGTAGCATGGAAATCAGCATGCGCACACACACAATCTTACCTGGGTAGGAACACACTTTCCACCACATAGAAGTCTTGCATGAGAACATCTCGGTCTGGCTTGGAAGTGAGATTACCCACCGTGTATCCTATTCCCAGCTGGATAGCACCTTTGATAGCAGATGATGCAGTCTGCAAAGCAAACACGGATCTCAGATTAGCCTCAATGGTTGTGGCCTTGTTTAATGCCACCAGCAGCAAAATAGAAGTTAGATTCTCTTTTTTTGTTCCTAAGCAATGAAGAAGTGGGGTTTGGAAAGATGATAGGCTGCTTCTTTGGATAGGGAGTTTACTGCAAACATTAATGACCCTTTTTGACCGGAAATTATTTCTGTGGTAATCTTTCCTATGAATGTTTTTAAGGTCAAATTATAGCCCTAAAGCTCCATCTTTTTTGTTAAAAACTTAGAAACCTGGTAGAACACTTTCAATATGTAGCATCGTAATTTCTGGCAAAAGATAAACGGTATACTCATAATTTTTTAAAAAACTCATAAGTTCTGTAATACACTTATGGATCAGGAAGAATAGTTTATCTTTATAAAAAATGAGAGCACAGAAAGTAATTTGAGTCTTTGGAATACACAGAATTTAATGTGGAAACTGCTTACTAATATTGACATAGATCTGCAAGCAAAATTTCCTACACTAATCTGTGATAAAATACACAGTGCCCTGGCTGATGGCGTAGTGGATAGGGACCAGCCTGTGAAGCCAAAGGTCGCTGGTTCGATTCCCAGCCAGGGCGCATAACCAGGTTGCAAGCCAGGTTTCCAGCCAGGTTCGTAGCTGGAGGCAGGTGAAAGGCAACCACACACTGATGTCTCTCTCCCTCTATGCCTCTCTCCCTACCTCTCTCTCTGGAAATAATAAATAAAATCTTTTTAAAAGTTGGAAAACACACACACACATATCACTGGATCACCAATATTTCCAATTTACTACTTTTCTAGTATCATTCCATAGTTAAACTGACATAACATTAACTTGGCAAATTACTGTCACATATATGTGTATATGTAGTGTGTATGAGTACATATGTGAATACATATATAAATGTGTGTATGCGTAGTTTTGACCAACATAACAGGAAATATAGAAGAGTAAATCAATTTAGGAAAATTTGAATGTATTTTTCTTTTTGTTTTGTTTTTATATTTTATTCATTATTTTTAGAGAGAAGGGTAGGGAGCGAGGAAGAAAGGGAGAGAAACATCAATGTATGGTTGTCTTTCACCTGCCTCCAGCTGGGGACCTGGCTGGAGACCTGGCTTGCAACCTGGTTATGTGCCCTGACTGGGGAATCGAACCAGCGACTTTTGGGTTCATAGGCTGGTGCCTTATCCACTAAGCCATCAGCTAGAGCTTGAATGCCTTCTTTTGAATGGTGAAAGTCTGTCATATTTTTATGCCTTTCAGTGCCCAATGTAGTACTATGTATACAGAGGAAGCTAAATAAATACTTGAATCAGTGGTTCTCTATCAAGAATATTTGGCATTGCCTGAAGACATTCTCTGGTTATCATAACTAGGGGACAGGTGGTGGTGGTGTTACTGGTGGCATCCAGTGGAGGGGCTGCTGCTAAACATCCTACAATGCACAGAACAGTCTCATCACAAGGAATTTCCAGCCCAACTATCAATGGTGCTGAGTTAAGAAATCCTGACTTAAATGACTAGAATGAAAATCACTTGTGTTGTAAAATAATACTTTCTTTATTGAGTTAACATTTTTACTTAGCAACACCCCCTCCCCACATGCTTTATTCTTTATTTTTTCATACTCAACATCAAGGAACATATCTCTCTTCTTGAAAAAAAATTTATCCTCTTGATTTCTATGATAGCACATGGTCTTTGGACAACTTCTACCCTTACCCTCATTTCTTCACTGAGTTCTCATTCTATTTGCTATAATTGCAGCATCCCTAAAAGTTTGATCCTTGGCCCTCAGATTCCCTTATGATGTAGATAATCCATTCTTAGTGGCTTCAAAATAATTTCTATGCATATGGCTCTCAGACCTTTTAAATCTACTTGATGCATCATCACACATGAAGTCTATACAAAACCAGACTAGTATTGTACAACTTTCCCACCCCACCTCAGTCACCCAAGGCTGAACCTCAAACCAACCATACTGTGAGGATCTGACACAGGGCTAGGTCCTCAATGTGCAACCGGAAATGGCCACCATCAGTCCTGCTCAGTCACCTCCACTATCACTTTCCCATGCAGTCATCATTTGATTGATTTGTTTACTCCACTGCAAATACTACATACTCCTTAGTCTGAGGACAACTACCTACTACCCACCCTCCTCCCTGCAGGAGGTAGAAAAATGCGTGGTAGTTTTCTTTTTTCACAAGCCTTTTTCCTTAAGATTATAGAGCAGCAAGATGGAGAAAAAAAAAAAAACCAACAAAAAAACAGAAACATTTGCTATTTTAATACTCCCTCTCTGAGCTCTGCAATGCCACCAATTGGCATCAGTGACCTTTTGTACCAACAGCTCTGACTTCTGAAGGCTGGCATGTTTTTCTGCATTTTAAGCTTGCATAAAAATTCAAAGGGCATCTTCTCCTAGCCATCACTCAGAGCAGTATGGCACAAGATATGACATCAGTACTTTCCAGAGGACCCAGCCCTAAAACGTTCTGTTCCAGACCTATCAACAGACTGACATGCCCTCAAAGTTTGCTTTTCCCTTCCCCGCACCCTACTTGACTCTGCTTTTCAGACCATCTATATTTCTGCTTATTTCAGTCATTTAACACTTCTTGGGCTGAAACACCTGTCAAACAGATGGAGTGCCCAAGTCTTTGTTGATCCCCCTGCCTCCCAGCAATAGAAGGTAGTCAAGGTAGTAGGAGCTATATCTGGTGTTTTCATACTTTAGAAAAGGTCACTGGGACTCATTACAACAGACTGAAGGCAAACTATGGAGACAGTAAAAACATCGCTGGTTGCCAGGAGTTAGGGGAAGGGAAGGATGATTAGGCAGAACACAGAGGATTTTCAGGGCCAGGAAAATACTCTGTATGATCCTATAAAGGTGGACAAATATCATTATACATCTGTCTAAACCCATACAGTGTACAACACCAAGAGTGAACTTCAACGTAAACTATTGGCTTTTGGTGATTATGATGTGTTAGTGTTGGTTCGTCAATGGTAACAAATGCACTATTCTGGTGGGGGGTGTGCTTGTGGGGAGTCCGTGAAGAAGATATATGGGAACTCTGTATCCTCCTCTCAATGTTTCTGTTAACTTATACCTCTTTTTTCTTTTCAGTCTTTTAAAAAATGGGCATTGAAAACCAAAACTAAAACCAAAACCAAAACCAGAAACAGACTGATGGGTTGTAGCCCCAGAATTTCTAATTGAGGAGGCGTGGGGGGTGAGGCTCAACAATTAGTTCTTGCCCTAAAAAACATCTTTTCCCTAAGGTGTAAGATTTCATTTGAGTCCCTGAAGGAATAAGATTTTGGAAAGGACCTCGATGACATCTGTTTAGTGAAAACAAAATGCATACTTGTCATAGTATTACTTTTGCCTTCCTTCTCCTTCAGAAATAGTACTCTGATAGAGAAATAATAGAAACTACAAGAAAAGTTCATCTTTCTTGATCAAGTGTTTGTGCCAGGCACTTGATGGATAACCACAATTATTATCACAATCTATCATAATTATGACACATATTTCTATGTGTTTACTATAAACTACTGGCACTGTTTTAAGTGCTTTTGGGTATATAAACTCTTTTATCCTCACAATGCCCCCATGAGGGAGGTACTATTATTATCTTCATTTTACTGACTTGGGAAGTTTTAGTCACTTACACGAGGCCACACAGTGGAGAGGTGGAGGGGAATTCACACTTGGGCAGGATGGCTCTGGAGTCCAAGGTAGAAACAGGTACACTCCTGCCTCTGTCTACACTCATTTACCCCTTTCAAGGACCTACAAATTAGCAACAACCACACCCATTTTATAGGTGGAGGACTTAAAACTGCTAACATTGAGTGACCCACCCCAGTCACACTGCTAGTGCGGGGTGGAGTCTGGCTGCAAAACCCATGCTGCTTCACATCAGGTTTTCCAAAATGAGCCTAGAATCAAAGTCAGAGGTTTTCTTTTCAAGGCGGGCCGTGGGGCCAAAGCAAAAGTAGCGGCTTTGTGGGAGCCACTCCTTTTGATGAAAATAGAGATAAAATATTTTATTTGCTTCTAGTCATACACAACCATGGGTAAGTCCAAAAAAACTTGTAAACCACTTGGTAAACCAGTATAAACACGTCTATTAATGTCATCACTTAAAACACGGAGAGGCATAAACACAAGGTGGTATGTGCTGTCACAGGAAAATGAATGACACCTTGAGTTTTCCTTCTCCCCATCTCCGTGTAAAATTAAATGCTTTAGCAATCGATGTATCTGGGTATAATTAAAAAGTATCTTGTCTATTTCAAGGTAATGTCTGGTTGTGTTCACTGGGCCGTGTGATTTCTTGAGTCACAGAAGTAAAGGCCCCATCACTTGACATTTTCCCACTGGACATTAGGCACAGCAGGTGGGTGATGCCGTGTATTTTCTACCACAATCACTCCAGATCAAGATGGGCTTTACAACTGTAAAACTGAACCGCTACCTGGAGCGTCTTTGATTAGTGGATTAGGAAGCTATAACAATGACGAAGAACTTTCTGTCTACTCCTTTTGGTGGTTGCTCTTCTAGAACCAGCAGTTCCTTCCCTGTGACCTCTGAGCCACTAGCCCTCTCCTCCTTTTTGAGGGACCCCCACCAGCCGATTAGCAACCCAGTAGTGGGGTGGGTCAATGGTTTCACAGTTTTCTTTGTGTGGCTTTATGTAAGCCCTGAAGTACTGACCCATAGATTAGTTTTCCTTCTCACTCCAAAGGGGGACCTTTGACTCCTTTAAAACATCCAGCTCTAGACTTCAGAACTCTATAGGGTGAGCGCAATACACTGGCAATACCTTTGCATCTCCTTATTTCACATGCTTATTAATTTTGAAAACCTATGTTTCTAAGGTTATGATTTAACATCATTGTTTCAGATAAAAAATATCAAATTCTGAGAGCAACAATCATGTTGAAGGAATATGATGTTAGAGCAGCCGTAATTTCTGGACTGTGTGCAGGGCCAACTGCTAAGGAAATTGTGGACTTCAGTTACATCCCTTTACGTACACTTGACAACATGAAGAAGTATGATGCTGATCCTGATGTCGCTACACCAACAAGGAAAATGTATAAAGTACGCAATGATCACACAAGTCCAGATATTGTACACAGAATCCAAGAGATGATCGATGAAAATCCAGGATGTTTACACCTTGAGGTTTTGAGGGAAGTAGTTGTATCATGGATGAAGCAAGTTGCCAATGGACATCGTTTTATCTTCCAACAAGATGGTGCACCAGCACATAACGCCAAAAAGGTGCAAGACTTTCTCAGTGTCAATGTTCCTGAATTCTGGTCAAAGGAAATCTGGCCTCCTAGTTCACCAGATGGAAATCCTTTGGACTATTATGTATGCAGTATTTGTGAGAGATAAATTAATAAACAACCTCATTCCAATAAAGAGGCTGTTAAAGCTAAAACTGAAAATATGATGATGTCCATGAATAAAGTTAACTAAAGCATGCTTAAGATTCTGAAGTTGAACTGAATCTATTATTGCAGCAAATGGAGACTTTTAACAATTAAAAAAATGACTGTGTTTATATATTTACATATAAGAATAAATTTATTTCAAAGTATAACTCTTTTGTGGTATGTTGTTTATTTTACTAAAATTTTGCCAATTGATCACACGTACCCTGTATTTTTGATCCAGAATTTTTCAAGGGCTAAGTGAAAAATCCTGGATTCTAGAAAAAAACCTCTAAAATGTTTGGTGCTTAGAAAGAGAACCATGTAACATCACAAAAGCAAATCGCAAACATTTACTTTCATAGTTCCTTTCACTATCCCAAATTTGTTCAGCGATGACAGTAATACTAAGAGGAAAATTAACATCAGGCTGCATTTGTGTAGTGCGTTATAATTTTCAAAGCCCCATTTTTTAAATGATTGCATTTGGTCATTACAGTTGTTACATAAGTAGGGTTTATAATGAACAATTTATAGATAAAGGAACCGTGGCTTTGGGAGATTCACTTGATCTAAATTTGTGTGACAGAGGCAGGACTGATACCCTGGTCAGAAAGGCCTAAGGTTCGGTGCTCTCCCAATGCACTGGGTTAGCTGTCTAAGTTTTCTCTGAGATAAATCAGACCTAAGCGGAGAGGTACTAACAATGAGATAATAATGACAGTAACAGTAAGACTAAACGTCTACATATAACCGCTATTAGGGAAGTAATGATCCCGACAAAAGGAACGTTTTAATAACCTTACATTTGTTATGGGGAACTGTTTTCTACAGCACAACGTCCATGAAATTAGATCACTTAATGTGCCATCTGATTTCACCAGCTTTAAAAGGAAGTAGTAAATATTTTATGTCAACAGCATTTTTCATCATTCTGATGAACTAATTATGAGATTTATAGTCAATATATGAGGGCTGTCTCAAAAGTATTGGCTGTGCAAACTGATTTAATTACACTGACATTGGCTTGATACTTTTGGGACAGATCTCATTTGTGTTGTCAGGGTGTTTTTTTTCAAAGTAAAGATCTACTTGTGCCACGACCTTGCTAGAAACCCTCTAATGGTACCCAGTATCTTCCCTGCAGGATTAAGACCAAACCCCTTAGCCCAACATGAAGCCTATTTTATAATATTGGTTCCTTCCTACTTCCTGCTGACTCCTGCATCCTAGTATAAGAAAGGACCCCAAAAGTCAACCATACATTGATGTTTCTCTCTCTCTGCCTCCCTCTCTTCCCCTCCAAAAATAATAAATTAAAAAAAAAAAAAGAAAAAAAGGGACCCCAAACACACACACTCCACCCTTTTAGCAAACTGACCTTACAAGTCCATGAATGCCTAGGAACTTTTCTGCTTGCAAATATTTTTCCCAAGAAAGGCGGGTGGGTCCAGCGCTTTCTCTTTTTCTCAGAAGATTCATTTCCCCCAAAATACAGATCTAGAGAGTCTAATTATTAGTTAGAGATGTTCACTGACAAGGCACCTTACACTAGGGCCGTAAAAAACGGGGTTCAGTAACACCTCTTAAAAGCAACAGGAGGCAATCCTTGTCCAGTCAGGAAAATACCTACCACTCTTCTTCATTTCCACGGGTCAAGTCCAGCTCCAGGTTCACGTTCCTGACTCTGACTTATATTCAAGAAAGAAGGCATAGACTTCTTATGTCCCAAGGATGGGATTCAGGAAAAATGAACAGACTGCATGAAATTGGTTGCAGGACTATGGAGCTAAGATAGTTTGTGGGTACACAAGCCTAATGCCTTCTAAATAAAAAGAAGTGGGACCACATCTCGCCTTCAGGTTCCACAAACCATTTCTCCAGTTCCTCCTTGTATTAGTTTCCCATGGTTGCTGTCACAAATTACCACATAGTGTGTCTTCAAACAACATAAAAATATCTTACAGTTTGGGAGGTCAGAAGTCCTAAAATCAAGGCGCTGGTAGGACGAGCTCTCCTGGAGGTTCTGGGGGAGGACCCATTTCCTTGCCCTTTCAAGCTCCTGGCGGCCAGCCACATTTCTTGCTGTGTGGCCCTTCCTCCACCTTCAAAGCCAGTAGCATTCTCGAATCTAGCTCAATCTCTCTTAATTTCTTTCAATCTCTCGCAGCTCTGCTTTTGTTAACACATCCTGTTTTCTGACTGATCCTCCCACCTCCCTCTTACAAGAACCCTTGTGATTACATTGGGTCCACCTGGGTAATCCTGGCTACTCTCCCCGTCTTGAGATCCTTAACTGAATACACCTGCAAGCTCCTGTTAGCCACGTAAGGTAATTTAGTTACAGGTCCTAGGGATTAGGTCTCAGATATCTTTGGGGCTCCATTATTCTGTATACCACACTCTTCTATTTCAAGGTTGACTCCAGCATTTTTGCAGTGTCACCCCAGGCAAAGAGAAGAACACTTCTCAGAACTCCATTCACTCAGATGCTGTTCATTTTTAACAAAGATCTGAGAATTTTCTGTGAGCTAGACATTGTCCTAGGTGTTGGGGAGTGTGTGACCCAAAAAAGGGACATGGTTCTTGCTCTTATGGGAGTTTCTAGTCTAGTAGGGGAAAGGGATATTAAATGAACAAAGGTACAGCTACATAATGACAATGGTTGTAAGGGATACAAACAATAGGGTTATATGACTGAGGTCAAAAGGGTGAAGGTCCATTTTAGAACAGTGGTTAGGAGATGTCCACCCAGGGAGTGATGTCCAGCCTGAGACTTGACAGGTGACTACAGGCCAATAGGTAGGTCATATCAACAAAGGCTGGCTGTGTAGCCATCACATGCCAAGCATTCTTCCCCAAATTGGGGATACAGAAGTGATCTGGCCAGAATCCTTGCCCTTAAAAAATTCGAGAGTCATGTTAGGAGGTAGAGAAATTGATTTTGAGGCAGAAAGCAGCAGCAGTTCAGGGACCTGAGAGCAAACCATTGTGGGCAAACTGGTAGGTAACAGGCCATCAGAACTAGAGGCTGGAAACACAGGAGGATCTATCTCTGGACCTTGCAGGCCACGCTGAAGGTTTGATATGTTTCAGTAAGAGAGCAGCATTGTAATTTGGCCACTGTGTAGAGAGAACAGATTGGAGGGAATATATAAGGGAAAGTGGTTAGGAGGCAACTCTAGTGGTTCCTATTGGGATATGGGTGGCTGAGTGTAACGTGATGAAGAGGAGAATGGACAGAAGAGTTGAATCTGAGAGAGATATTTTGCAAGGAGGCAAATACGACTTACTATGAGCTAGAAATGCAAGTGAATAGTACTAAAATGCTTCCTGGTGTTTCCCTTGAGCAATTGAAAGGACTGAGGTTGTTGAGCTGGGGACACTAAAAGAGTAACACATTTTTGGGGGGAAGATTAAGAGTTCCATTTTAGATGTCAATGAGACATCCAAATGACCTTGTCAAGATACAAGTCTGGGGCTTAAACAGAGGTGTAGAATGAAAATTTGAATTTGGGTTTTCAGCCTATAAATGGTATTGAAAGCCAAAAGGCTGGATGAATAAATAACCTAAGGAGAGAGGGGAATGTTCTAGAAGGGTGCTGAGCCCAGTCAACATTTTGAGATTAGAGAGAGAAAGGAGAACCTGTGGAGGAGATTTAGGGGTGACTGCATGAGTCAGAAGAAAATGAGGAAAACATGTCTTTAGAAAAAAAAAAAGCAAGAAAAGAGGATGTGAAGAAAGGAGTGACAACCATCTCAATGAGTGGGTCCTTCATTTGGTAATATGAATGTTACAACTTGATGGAAAATCAAAAGCGATGCATTAAATTTGCTATTCTTTTCTCACTCATATCATTGATTCATACATTGAAGTCCAAGTCTAGATCTAGAATATCTGACAAAAGTATATAATAAACTCCAGTCAAATTATGGCTTCAATAACCATATTTGTAAAATGTTCTGCATCTTTAAACTATTGTTTAAAAAATAGACTATCAATTAATAAAATATGAAAAAAACCTTACAAATGTAAGACAGGAAGGAAATATATTTAACTGTAATAACTGTTTCTGGGCAGTGGGATATTGAATGATTTTTAGTTTCAAGACTTGCACTTCTCAGATTTTCTAAATTTTGTGTTATATGTAAGAAAAGAAATATCCTCCAGTGAAGGTACTATTACTATATTCATAAAGACAGTTTGAGGGATAACAAAGGCATGTTTAGAATTTGTTCATCCTTTTATCCCATTTTCTTTTAGGTCAAAGCCTCCACTCTAGAAACCCATGTAGCTGTTCTACTGTTAAGAAATGCAATCACAAGCAACTTAATTTTTGTCTCTCACTGTCCCTCTAATTTTTTTCCAGACTTTGACAATCCTCTCCCTGAGGATGAACTTTAGGACAGCATTATGACCCTTCTGGTGACTTTCTGGATAAAAGGTCTTCTGCTCATTTCTATTCTCAGGTCATTAAAAATGGTCTCACATAGGGATTTGATTTGTCTAGTCCACTTATAACAAAAACTTTAAATATACTTTCAGTAGCTATCCCCCGCACCCTGCTCTAGATGCCCTGGCACAAGCTGGCCACCCACAGTGGGCAGGGTTGGGGGCTTCTTTTCTTTTCTTTGACTACTTGCTGAAGGGAACAGGAAAGATCTTATCTGCCGAGTACAGTGAAGATGTCTCAGGCCCTCAAAAGACTTCCCATGTGTATACATCCCTTTCTCTTGTGGGATGCTTTCACACATCTGCAGTGAGCCCCCAAAATGGCAGCTGTGTTTTTAACCTCCAGGGGGAGAACACATCCTTGGCTAGTAGTTTCATGTGTTCTTCCAGGTCCTCAGAGATGACTGCGTAACAGGTCAATTTCCATCTCTGTACCTTTAACTGGTCACAGATCATTTATCCTGAAACTGGGAATCAACAAGCAGTACCCACCCCCAAACTCCCCCCAAAGCCCCTTTTAGTTCTGCCACCATCAGAGCAGCTGACACACAGTTCTCTTGTTCAATTTCCCAGAAACGACTACGGTCTATTGCATCTGCCAGGCTCCAGTGAACACATATCACACTCTAGACCGGTCTCACTGAAGCCCCCTTCCCTAGGCTGGACATGATGGGCAGACCCTCTCCATTATGGGAATTACTCATGACATACCAATCACTCTCTCCAAAATTCCTTTTCAGTCTCTGTATCTAACAGCAGGCTGGCCAAGCTGTTTCACAGACCCAGAGTGATCCCTGAATTGAGCTTAGCCCGCACTCTCCCCTAAAGTCTTCATGGTGGACTGGCACCTGACCTTACAATGTGATTAAAATTCTTCCCCTCTTTCAGTTTATACTGTCCCAGACGGAGTCACAGGTCCTGCTAAGAACACGAGGTTTGGGTCAGCTGCATTAACTTCTTGTTCACTATGTTCCACCCCACCTGCCACATGACTCATTATTTCAGGCTTTTTAAAATGGAAAATACTATCTTCCAGCATAAAAACCTTCACTGTTTATTGACTTTCTGTAAATTCCTTGCTTGACCAACCCCAAGATTTTCTAGAACCTAATTCCTGCTAATGTTAACTGCAATAATAAATAAACCCAAAAGGCTAACTTCCATAAAACACATGCCATTAGAAGTTGATGTATCAATTCACGCAAGTTTATTTCTTGATAAGGAATAGTGCACTGGGGGTGTCCGTGATTGGTGTGCTTTCCCATGCTCAGCAGTACCCTGCATCCTTGTGGGCATGTCCTCTATGGTCCCAAAGTCCTCCAAGTGCAGCTGGCAGATAGGAGAAGTGGTCATGGGGAAGGAGCTCCCACTTTCCACTTTTGACTACCTTCGCTAGAAGTCACAATGCAGGGTGGTCCTCCAGTCCTGCTCCTCATCCCTTCTCCATGCTGCTCTGTGTCCTGGACCCTCCGTATGCAGCTCCATTAAAAGGTCTCCTAGCCCTCTGGCTTCCAGTTGGGTTTGGCTAATGGGTTTGAGAGTGACATCAGGGTTTTCACTCCCTTCTTTTGCTTCCCGTCAGTTTGACTCAGACTGTTGTATCCCTCTGAATGTTACAGCTTCTTTCTTGTAAGCTCTTCCAGATAATTCCTATTTTGGGTTTCAGAAACTGTATTATTCTTTTACCTCTCAGGCCTAAAGGGGGTAGGTAATAAGGTACATTTTGACTTCAAGATACTGTAGTATTCCTTGTAGTTTCTTTATACTTCTCCCACACCTTTGCAAATTGTGCTTTTAAAATTCTCTTCGAATTCCCCACTTGGAGTGTGTTATCTATTTTCTGTCCAGATCCCCTAGATAAAGACCCACTCACAGTCCATTAGTAGGGATGAGTCACAGCCTCCCTGGGACACTAGGAGAACTGGCTTTGGGGCTGTTTTCCAGCTCCAGCTTTGCTATGGAAGAGGGGCCGCAATTCTGGTGGACAATTTGCTGTCTTGGCCACACCACAGGTCCTATCACTTCTACACAAATTCACTTCAGCTAACCTATCCTGCTTAAATTTACTCATGATCTCCGGTCTCTGCACATGCTGATCTCCATGCCTTAAGTGTTGTCCTTCTCCATTCTACTTTGGTCTCCTACTTAACTCTTCTCAGTCCAGTTGTACCACTAGTCTCCTGCACAGTCCTTGTTCACACGGCAGCTAGACATGATTACGCCCTTCTCCCAGTAGGGCTGACTTCATAAATGACAGCAAGGTATTCTGGCAACTACTTTTCTGATACAATTTCTGCAGCTATTTGCATTTTCAAAAATTAAGAAGACAACAGTAACTTTATAATGACGTCCTCTCCCGTGCCAGCAGGGATGACCTATGTGGTGAAATTGCCACATAACAAGGTCATTCTGACTCACCTTGGAAGAAGCCCAGGACAGGTTCACTTTATATTTAATTTTCCTTATCACTAAACAGCCATTTCATAAGATCCCATTGTATCCACTTGTTTGAAGAAAGATTTGATTCTTTAATGTGATTTAAAAAACATCTGAACAAAGAAGAAGTGTTTTGTGGCTTCTTTTAAATGATCTCAACCTATTTATATGATTGGCAGTGAAGCAAATACTCTTGTTGAAATGGAAAAGCATGTTAAGCAAACACTTCTCATTAACAGAAAAATACTGCATCAAGTATTTAGCAGTGGAAAATTATACACACTTATGCTTGCCCTTACAAGAGATGCTATCAACTGCAAATGAAATTTTTGATTTAGGACAGAACTGCATTCTGACTACTGTTAAATTAGCCTTTTATAGGAATATTATCGTGTAGACCAAGACATTCATCATAAATGTGACACCGTAGAATATCCTTAATACTAATCCTACACACCAGGAATATTTGTTTGTATATTCAAATAATAATAGTATTTATTTGCTACATATACAAATACAGATTTAACAGATAAAGTAAGTATCGATTTTTTCATCCTTCTAGAATCAACAAAAACCAGATTTCAAAGTCCTAGAGTATTGTATTTTCTGGCAAGGGAGTTATCAATTTCAAAGGTAAAATATTACATCAGTGCCAAGCACTGTTTTGGAGCAATAAGAAAATGCTTTTGGTAGATGTTGCTAGTTGTCCTCAATATCTATTTGCTTTTCTTATTTAGCAGTGGTTCTCCATGAGGGTTGATTTTGTCCCCCAGGGGACATCTGGCAGGCTCTAGAGATAATTTTGGTTGTCAAACTGGGGAATGCTGCTGACATCTATTGCGTATAGGCCAAGGGTGCTGCTGAACATCTAACAACATATCTCCCACCCCAACAACAGAGAATTACCCAGCCCTAAATACCAGTAGTGTCAATACTGAGAAACCCTGTTACACAGCAGTAAAAATTTTAATTGGGTATTTTGCATGGTTCTCTTGCAGCTAGGGGTAGTCACATGACTAATTTCTGAACATTGAAATGTGACGGGAAATGATGTGTCCAACTCCCAGGTCACACCCTTCACAGGAAGGGGAGTATCCTCTGCAAACGGGGGGGGGGGGGGGGGATGGAAATGAAGCAGCCCTCCTTAATCACATTTGGAAGGTGCACATTGTGGATGACAGAAAAACAAGACGGAAACCCAGGTCCCTGATGACCCTGCAGAGGAAGTAAATTACCTATGCACTGTTAATTGTGAGAAAGAAACAAACTTTGTTTGAGCTACAGTCATTCTGAATCCTGTTTCAACACATAAGTAAACCTAGATTTCAAAGTGCTTTTAACCGATGAATTTATAACCAAATGCCTTTTACCTGAAAAGTGATGCAGATTCAAAAATATCTCAAACTGAAAGAGAAACGTCTACACAGATAGCTTTGCTTAATTAAAAAAAAAAAAAAAAAAAAAAAAAATAGCCCTGGCTAGTGGCACAATGGATAAGGCAAAGGTCACGGTTCAATTCCCAATCAGGGCACATAGCCAGGTTGCAAGCCAGTTCTCCAGCTAGGTCCATAGCTGGAGGCAGGTGAAAGGCAACTGTACATTGATGTCTCTCTCCCTCTCTGCCTTTCTCCCTTCCACTCTCTCTAAAAATATTAAATAAAATATTAAAAAAAATTAAACTGTAGCCCATGCTTATTGAGAAAAATAACTCTTAACTACAGAAAGTAAAACACAAATGGAACCTTTTCAATCTTGCTCTTAAGGGTTAACTAATGCCATTTACTTGGTTGGTGTGTGTTTTTCTAGATATTTTTCTCCATACATTAAAAATGTATACACATTTAATGTCTGTACATTAAAAATAAAATTGGATTCTATTATAAATGCTGTACTGCAGGTTTCTGCAGCACTGGTTCCTAGAAAAGAATTGCTGAATTCAAGGACCTGCACTTTATGCTTTCGATAAGTACTGCCAAAGTGCTTTCTAAAAGAAATTTCATCAATTTATATACTCACCAACAAAGCAGAAGAATGCATTTGTCGTTAAACATTCACCAATGGTTATTTCATTATATTGTTAATTTTTCCTAATCTTGCGGTTTTAGTTCCCATTTTCCTGCTCACTATAGTGCTAGGGAGATCCTCTTCGTGTGCTCATTGTGTGCTATTTGCCTTTAACTTCATAATTTCATTTTTTATGGCTACATACTAATAAACCATGATCGATTATTTTATACCAATTAAACAGCACTTACAAAGTAAAGTTCCTCATGGAAACTTAAACAATAGGACTGCGTGCCAACTCCACAGAGTTTGTATTGACTGAAATTGTAAGCTCTTAAAGGGCAGAAATTGTAACTATTCTTCATCATCATCTACCCAACAAAGTTCTTCTTCACTCCTTTTTACCACAACAAAAATTTGCACTTCTCTAGTTTTAAAAATGTGAAATAGTGCTTTAGAATATTTTATCCCTGCATTACAATTAAAATTGTTTTTCCATAACATAAAAGAAATGAACTCCTTAATTGGTTCATTGGGACAGGGGGCTCTGGGAGAAACACATAACTGGGGGTTAGGTGGGGGTTGGGAAACACGCTGGCAGAGAGAGATACAGAGAAACTGTACAGTGCTGGTCTACCTGTCTTTTTTTGAGTCTCACACTGTAGGGTTGGAAAGGACCAGACAAACCCTGGAGAAACAACCAGGAACCAGGTATCTCTAATGGGAACTTTTCCACCTGAGGGTAGGCTCTTTCTTGCTTTGTCCCTTTTGGGGGGAAATGTGTGCCACACTGAGGCCCTGTCACCATTCTCCTAGCCAGCTGGCATTTTCTGAGAACTTACTGTAATCCAGGTATTGTACTGTGTGCTTCAGAGTCACCTTCTCCTTTATATGCATTTATCCTCACAACCACCCTACACGGAAGGTAAACCATTATCCTCATGCACTGAAGATAAAACGGATTCAGAAAGACAAAGAAGCTCTTTCAAGGCTACAAAGCGAGGAAGTGACAAAGCTGGCCCTGAAACCCATATCTGTTAACATCAAGTGCATGCTCATAATTGTCACATCCAACATCAAAATGCCATAGAAATTCAGAGATACCAGCTTTGCCAGTCTTGCGGTGCAATGTAGTGCCAGCCCAGTTAACTTCTGTGGCTAGTGCATTTCAGGGCAGCTAAGGCCCAGTTAAAAATACTAACTACTTGTTCCTTGGTGTGTGGGCCTGTTTCCAGGCAATGCCAAACCAGCTTGTATCGTTTTTCCTTTTGTATTCTCCAGTGACCAGCATGCACATGGTTAACTATTTGCCCAGGGGTGTGGAGGAGGGTCAGGGCCAAAGCCAAGCCTCACTCCTACAGAGTTCCCAGGAGACATTTTCACAGAACTCTGCCAGTTCAGGTTCATGGAATCTTGGGCACCAGTTTGAAATGCAAACTAGATGGGGCCAAAGTGATGAGGTTTCTCTGCCAGGCTGGCATTTAGGAACGTTCAGGAAGGGATTAGGATCTAGGCTTGTCTGGCAACTTTACGAAGGCTAGACGTAAGACATTGAGCCAACTCCTCTTCCCTCCAAAATATCTCCCCTCTCTCATCATCCTTTTTGGCTTAACATTATCATCACCTACTTTGAGAGGGTATTAACCCCCAGCCCTTCCCTGCATCTCTAGCCAGCCCTCCTCAAGCTCTTGCTGCATATAAAGACAGACAAACAGATGGACACACAATCACACAAATTTTGCTTCTAGGAATGGGAGGGCACAATGACAGCTTCTTCAGAGAGGCTCGGACCTGGGGGGAAATTTAACATGTTGTTGACTGGTCATGAAAAGACTTATATTTTCAAGCTCAATCATTGTTGACCCATAATGAGTTAACTCATACTTGCGCTTGCATTAGCTTTTGTATAAAATTGCTGGTCAGGAATGTGTTAACATACTTGCGGAAATACTTGTGATGTACAAGATCTTGTTATAACTTCTTCTACCTCTCCCCAGAGACCTCAAACCTTTCCTTTTCATTTCACCAATTGACCCCTTCAGTGTTTAGAGGAAGGATGCATTTGGTAAGAAGGGACATAAGCCAGGGCTCAGTGCAGGGCCATCACTATTTTGCAGTAGTTAATTCAGGAGGTAAACTCTATGACTTCATAAGACAGGAGGGTTTAATTGCTAGTCATTTACTCCAATAAAGATAACAAAAAAAGAAATGAAGCTTACTACTGGGAAGCAGTCATTGCTTCCATTTTTTTCCATTTGTGCTTCGATTAGTATTACACCTAACTTTTTTTTTATAACTAAGTTGCTGATCTGTAAAAAAGTGATCAAGAAAATAATGCATGGTGTAGAAATAGGCCCAAAAGAACTATTCAATACAAATTGCTTCCTTTCTCTCTTCAAATCTCTCCTAGTTTAATTTTTTCCCTTAATTTTCATGGTAAATTCTTTTTTATCAAGATTCTACTCACTTATTTTTAGAGAGGAAGGGAGGGAGAAGGAGGGAAGGAAACATTGATGTGTAAAAGAAGGGTCAACTGATTGCCTCTCACATGCCCTGAACCAGGGACCTGACCTGTAACCCAGACATGTGCCCTGACCAGAAACTGAACCAAAAACTTACCTTTCATTTTGCAGGACAACACTAAACCCACTGAGCTACACCAGTCAGGGCTCATGGTAAATTCTTGATAAATAAAGGGAATTATATATGTTGTGTATGTATTTACTTATTCCTATAACATAAATGTACATATAACATGTTATATGTATAATGAACATACTTACAACAATAACATATATGATTGAGAGATATATCTTACTCATATATATATATACATACATACATACATACATACATATATATATATATAATATGTACAACATACACGGTGGGGCAAAAGTAGGTTGACAGCTGTGAGTACACAAAACATAGTTTATTCTCGTATTATTATTTATTATTATAAATTCTTGTACTATTTTCTATATGAACTACTCTAAACCTAATTTTGCCCCATCCTATATGCTGTATGTGTGTGTGTGTATTTGTTTATTCTTATGAGATAGAATGTTATCAGTTATGAGCTAGAAAGGCAAACCTCAGGGACCCAAAAATTAGAAGGCAGAAAGGGGAAGGGTGATCATTGCTAAATGAGATAGAATCACAAGTAAGACAAAACTAAACGTTTCAGAAACTAAAAATCAGAGTGATTTTTATAGGTTGACATGCAAAGGCATTATATGCTAGTGATATACTGTTTTCCAATCTTCAATCCCTTTTCTATATGCAAGCCCTAAACATTCCTTATGGAATAAAACCAGCAAGATTTAAGGATTAAGAAAAATGAAAAAAATGTCTTCTTCTTAAATTCCTATGACCAAGGTATCTTTTCTGAAAGAATAGGGAGTGAACCATTCCTCTCTTCACAAATTATTTTAAATGATTGTAATAATAATTGTTAACAGTATTATTTCTACCTGCCTGGTAGTTTTGGGCATATTTCTGGAAAGCCACAGAAAAACAATGCCAAGAGTTTTAAACAAAATGTTCTGAAATGTTAATGCCAGTATTTGAAATTTAGGTGTTTTCTGAATATGAAGAGATTGGTTTTAAGCATTTAAAGGCTTGAAAGTGGTAAATTTATTTGTGAGATACATTTATGCACTTACATATTTCTGTAATATTGCCTTAAATTCTGATGTAATTGTTTTAAGTGCTTATTATGTGCCAGATTAAGTTATTTGCATTATTGATTTTTTATCATAATCTTATTACTTCTGTTTTACAGATGCAGAAACTGACTCAGGAAGATTGCAAACTTGAAAGACAAATGAGTCATTTTCACAAAAAACTATTAAATGGAACTTTCCTAAAAACGTACAGAATAATATATCAAGCAATTGATATATTGTTCAAGAATCCCTATAAAGCATTAAAGTTGGGAAATAATTTTAAATATTATGCACACTTTAAGTTGGGATTAAGCATTCTTTGCCCATGTAATCTCTATGTTTCAGGCCCTACAACTACACTGCATTCAAGATGTGATTTTTTGCACTTTCAGAAGCTTGGAATGGAAGTTCTTAAATCCTCCAAGAACCCTGTACATTTGAACAAAAACCCAGCCATCGTAGGTGCTCAGGACTCTTCCATCTGCCGGCAGCTCCCTCACCCTGTGTCTGATGGCTTTTCCTCCCTTGAGATCCGATCTCTCCCTTCCGGCCTCTCAGATCACTCTGGTTTTATCTTGGTTTCAGAGGCTAATGTCAGCCCTTCCACCAGGAAAGCACCCTGATCTCCAGAACAGAAGTCAAAACCCAACTGTACACCAGGTTGCAAATAGGTAAGGACAGAAGAGTCCCCGGCCAGGGGACAAGCAGTCACCGAGGTGAATGGGCTGGGAGGGGCCAGCACCTGCCCCTGCATCCCTGAGAAGTGCCCTGGTGGGTCCCCGCAGGCCCCTCTGGCTTGCAGGAGGAGCATCTCCTGGATTTGCCCCACATCACCCTGCCACCATCTTACTGTCCCAGGCTCTCTCCCTCCTCTCGCCATTAGAAATAGATGCTGGGGTGGAGAACAGGTGACTACGCCAAGACACAAGTGAAAAGACACGTGAATGGAGGCTCCTAGCTCTGTCACCAACCAGTTTTTGACCAAAAGTAGAAAAAAAGAAAAAGCACTCACAGATGATGGTGATTGTCCTCATTTCCGAAGCTCCCCCCCCCTTATTAATTTGCTAATATAAAAAGATATTGGGATCAGAAATATCATAAAAATCTGAGCTTGGGGCCCCTTCTGCTCCAAGGGAGCTGAGAGACTCTGAGAAACTTACATGGTATCACTGGGTCCCAGTTTCCCCTGTACATATAAAATGAGGTCATTTGATTTCCAAAATTCCACAATGAAATTCTGTAAATCAACTTCCTAATTTCACTATTTTTCAGTATATGTGATGACCAAGTAGAAATCTAAGGTTCAACATAGTTAATTCTGACATTTCTCTCTCTGCCTTCTTTTAGTTATAGTTCCTCCATTTAAAAAATTCAACAGAAAGTTACTGCATTTTGCTTTCTTTGGATTATAACTTTTAAAGTAAAACCAATGCTAAGAAAGGAGAACAGGGTGGTCACTTCTCAAAGTGAAGCAGGAGGAAGCAACCTTGCTTCACTCAAGTGCAATTTCCAGAAGTGGCAGCTGGGTAGAGGCTGAAAGTGCTGCTCTTGCTGTTCTGGCCTCTTCTCTTGAACTCAGACAGCACATTATTAAATTGCTTTTGATGTCACCTGAGGTCATAAAAATGGGTGTAAGAGCTACCGACTCATAGATCAACTCCTCGATTAGGATTCTTCCCACTGGAGCTCTTCATCAGACCCTGACACCTTTCTGGGCTATCAGCTGATGTGTCCATTCTCAGCAGGTTTCCTAAAACCTCTTGACCAGGTTCCAACACCTTAATTTTCCAATGGCCCAGCCTAAAATGGATCACTGATGGCCTCAGCTAGTGGATGACCTGCTACTGTGACACAAGTGAAAGTGCCTGACCCATAGTCCATTGCTCAATAGAGGGGTGCTTCCTTCCCCTTTCCCTGGGAACAGTTAGAGGAAACTGTGGTAGGTTTCTGTAGTTGGACCTCTGACTCCCACACTCTCCAACTACACTAACTTATCTACCATGTAACCACAGTGCCTTGCTCGGTGTTTGGCTTAGGGCTAAATGACTAAGTGACTATATTAGGTGGATAAAGACCATTTCAACACTAAGATTCTATGAGGCTATGGGTTCCTCACCTTGGATGTGGTGGTTCTCTTCTTTAGGTCCCACAGCAGCCAGCTTTCAGAATGCACAGAGGCCAGCAGTTGTGTTTAGAAGTTTCTATGTTATGTTCTCTTACATGTTCCTGGATCCTGCTGTACAAAAGGCCTGGCTGATTCCTGATCTTGTCCTGACCTCAGATAACCTCTACCTGCCTTCTGACCCACACCTCTAGTTTTTTCTCTGCTGGGCCCACTTGGGTACAGCCCATCTCTCTGCACAACCCTTTCACCCTTTTGCCAGCACCAGCATCTGATACATGTTTTTAGGCGGCTACATGGAGGATCCATTATAAACAGCTTGTCTTGTGAAACAGACGTACCTGGCATACAATGGGGTTGGGGGAAAATTTATTCAGTCTGACTGGGTAATAGAAGAGCATTTTCCAAAAGGAAGAGGGTCTCACTGTGAATCGTAGTGAGTGAAAGCAGTCCCAGTGTCTTGGATCAACCGCCATCAACCAGGGTGCACAGAAAACAGCACAGGTGGTCCTGACCCCAAGCACCACAGCTGCTCGTACTTACAGGTTTGTGGGGTCATGGGGTGTTACTTTCATGATTTTCATGGAAAGGAAACCACCTGCCATCAGTCCTATAAAACGTGCACGATTGGTATCTGTGTCTCTACCCCATGATTTAATTTGCTTGGAATTTAATCAGTGGGGAAATTCCCAACAATATGGAAATTTTCTTGGGGGAAAGAGCCCAAACAATATGGAAATTTTCTTTCAAAGATTCAAAAAGGAACAAGGAAGTACAAGTCATTCTTATTATACTCAGTCCCTGAGTCTAGCGCAGGACACGGAAGGACTCCAGCAGCCCCCTAACTGTCTCCGCCCTCCCTGGTCCCATCTCTCTCTTCCCCTCTCACTGCTCCACTGATCTTCATCAAGGCTTGACCATGCTGAGGCTCATCACCTGCCTTCGGGTCCTCCTGATTGTTTTTTGTAAAGTATGGATAAGGGTAAGGCATTCTTTAGGTCTTTACGTTCTTAATTATCACTTTAATCATGTGTTTGGTTATTCAAACTATATTATACCCCCCACCCCCAAAATACACCTACATCCTCAACCACAGAATCCATGTGATGAGCAGGGGGAAGCTGATATTCAATTCCAGCCCCTGAGAACAGATACTGGGAGAGACTGCACAGGGGCCATCTTGGAACTGCTGGGCACACTCACTCCCTCACACAGCTCAACTACGGAAACTTCCTCAAGCCATATAGACTATAGAAACTGCCTCCGAGTTATGTTTATTCCACATGCCAAGCTGTTTCTGAATTAATGCACTCTCCACACAGCCTTCTAAAGCCAAGTAACAGATCAGTCATAATTTCCCTTTGGCTAGGGTTTCTCAATCTTGGCACCATTGACATCTTGAATGGGGTAAGTCTTTCCTGTGGGGGCTGTTCTGGGCATTATACAATGTTTGGCGGCAGTGATGGCCTCCACCCACTAGATGACAGTAGCACCATTTCCTCCAGATGTGACAACTGAAAATGCCTAAGCCTTGCCAAATGCTCCCTGAAGGCAGGGGGGCAAAATTAGCCCCGGCTGAGAACCACAGCTTCATCTCAGTGCAACACTCCCCCAGTGTAGACCATGAGAAACCACCCTATCACAGGTGACTGTGCCACATTGATGCCGCCTTTCTCGTCTGTGATACATGCTGTCCATGTCAATGGAATGGCTTGTCAAGAACAACTATCTTACAATTTCACATTTGTTTTAGCTCACATTTTGAGTCAAGCCAAGTGCAAAACACAATTACCAAAGTGATTTGAAAACGCAAAAACCAATAGTGATGGGGACAGGAAAGCGCACTCTGTTCACCTGCATCCTGATTCTGGTCCTTAAAAATGCAGCAGGTGTAGCATGTGCATGAACATGCCTGTCTACCCTCCCCACCTTCCACATATACTCGTACATGTGCACCCTACTACACAGGGCCAAGCAGATGGCACTCCAGTGCCCAAGGGTAAACTGCACAGGAAGTATTTTAATCATCTGTGTGTACATGAGAAATGCCCAAGCGGAAATAAACCCCAAGGGCATCTCTGGAGTTGGTGGCTCGGTCTGGTCACCCCAATGCAGCCGTCACAAGCACTGGAGACGAGGGCGGTGCGCTGAGGAAGGCTGAAGGCCCAGGGACTTGGAACATGAGTTCCAGCTATGCTTCTTGCACTGAGCACATTCTTGGCAGGGGACTTGCACACAGTGTCGGGGCTTCTCCTTTCTCACATGTTAATGGATAGTTTTATCAGAGGCATATCCAACTCTAAGAGTCTAAGTTTCTAAGAATACAATGCAGACAAATGTTAGTTCCACCCACTGCGCAATCCTTCTCCTTTCTAAATTAATCATTTCTGCTATTTCCACTTCACGTTATGGTGACAACTCTTCAGTCAAGAGAAGCTGCAAAAATACACAGGATATCCAACTGCCTTCAAGAAAAAGGACTAATTCTGTCATCAGAGGTTAAGACCGTATTCCTATTTTTTGCCCAAGATTAAATCTCTGTAGATAGCTAATGTTCCGTTTTCAAAGAACTACTTAAAAGATCCACCCAAGTTTATCTAAACTGTATGCTGATAGATGGAAAATACCAGTCCCATGGCACATATGAAGTCACCAGAATATTTATAGTCCTTGATTTCAACCTAGGGATCACTTGACTCTATACTCCACGTAGAGATTTTCCATATATCATTTCCTTCTTCCGGACATGGTCCATAAACATGACCTGCTTCTGTAAACACTAAAGAAATAACAAGAGCAAATGGAACTGTGGGAGATGAATAATGCCAGAAATGAAGGACACTTCTCTGCACTGCCTCCAGCAGTGAGCTGGCTCAAAATTTGATTTTCTAAATTGTGTTTAAAAATGGACTGCTTCATGTGACAGTGGTAACAGGAGCCATATTTACTTTTCAGTCACATGCAAGATTATCAGAAACCCAGTTTCATGCTTATACCTTGTATGATAATCTCATCTGTATAAACTCATTGCATGGGGATTTAGGTCCTGAAGGTGTGCTTATGGATTAGAGGGGGAGAGTTGAATAGAAGAGGGGAAGGGAAAGAGAGGAAGATAAGGAAATACAGATGTGCAATCATCTCCATATCTGAATACCTCAATGTCTTTTCAAAGTTCCAGATAGACTGACAATATAAGATAAAGGGATGACAAAGTATTCTAAGTGCATAGCAGAGGATACTGTTAAATTCTAAGTATATTGTGGGAGACAGAACAATGGCCCCCAAGCATGTGCATGTCGTAATCTCTCAAACCTGTGAATACTTTGAGAATGTTACCTTAGAAAGCAAAAGGTTACCTTACAAGGTTGCTGATAAAACTGAGGTTGCTAATCAGCTGAATCTGAGATAACCACCTCCCTAGATTGTCCTGGGTTACCTTCACGGTACAAAAAGAAGAGACAAAAGAAAGAATGAGAGCTGGTGCCAGCAGGGGTACTGGAAATACTGAGGGGAACACTATGTAAAGTATGATTGTCTAACCACTAAGCTGTATACCTGAAACCAATACAAATTTATTTATTTATTTATTTTTAAAGAGAGAGTGAGTGAAATACAGTGTGAAAAGGACGCCACCTGTCTTGTTGGATTTGAAGATGGAACAAGGCACCGCAAGCCAAAGAATGTAAGTGGTCCTAGAAGCTGGAAGAGTCAAGAAATGAATTCTCCTCTAGACCTTCCAAAAAATAATAAAACCCTGTCAACACCCTGATTTAACTTGGCAAGACATGTATTGAATGTTCACCTTACAGAGGTGTAAGACAGTAAGTAAATTTAAATTGTTTTAAGCTACCAAGATTATGGTGATTTGTTCTAGTAGCAATAGGAAACTAATACAAAGATTAATTTTAAGACACTCTCCGTAGTTTTAGCTCCTATCTACATTTCCATTTTGCCTCACTAGCCCCAAAAGGATAAATCTATTGATAAACAAGAGATCTCCCTGGGGTTTGGAGTGAGTTATTTTTATGTTAAGGCCAAAGTCATATTTGCCTGCCAGCACACAAGTTTAAACACACTGAAGTCAGACCAAGGGGACCAACTATCCATGGAAAATCTTTCTTTAACTTGAAGGCTTACAATTAATCATTTCCAAGGTACTTCTCACTGCTAATTTATACTGGGCTAAAATGAGGGAGCTCAGATTGTACCTCTGTGGTCCAAGTGTATGGCACAAAACAGGCCCCAGCTGGCATTTGTTGAACGAATGAGTGATGCGTTTGGCATGGAAGGGTGCACACCTGGCCCCCCTGGATGGGTGATGCTTTCTACAGGACCTCTTTGGACCCGTGACACCCAAGGCCAGACCCAACGGAATACAGCACCCTGCCTTCCTTATCTTCTTTCCATAACACCACTTCTACATCTTAGACCCTGGTGATGGTGGACCTTTTCTAGGCTTGTGCAGTGGGGATGCAGTGAGATGCTTTATGAATATTTAAGTTAATTTTTCTACCAGATTGAAACTCTCATGACAGACTTTTGATAATTTTCTGATGTATTCATTTTTCTTGGACCATGAAAGAGGGGAAATGCTCCTTTTTCTCATAGAGGATTAATCTTTTTAAACCCACAGGGTCATTTGAGTTTCTAGACCACAGGGTATTTAAGCAAGGGTGGGATATTATTATTGCCTTTGCACTAAAGGAAAATGAACTCAGACTTTTAAAACAGGTGAGAAATAAAATGTAACCTTTTCTCCACCTTTCACTATCTATTTCACTTTTCCACAGATACTGCATTTTCTTTGTTTTTTTAAGATTTATTTTATTTATTTATTTTTAAAGAGAAGAGAAGGGAGGGAGAAAGAGAGGATGAGAAACATCGATGTGAAAAAGAAACATTGATTAGATGGCTACCATATGCACCCTGACCAGGACCAAACCTGCAACCCAGGCATGTGCCCTGACTGGGAATTGAACCGGTGACCTTTTGCTTTGAGGCACGATGCCCCACCAACTGAGCCACACTGGTTAGGACTGGTTCTTAATAAAGCAGCTGATGCTAGGGATGACCACAGAATAAAAAAATAAATAAACAAACCACATGGACAAAATAGAAAATAAAAAATAACCAAGAAACTTAAAGGGCATTTAACTGTCATCCTCTCCCCAAATTTTCCAGATGAAGAAATATAAGCCCAAATATAATATGATCTTACATTCAAAAGCAAAGTCGAGATGAATAAACAAAGGATTCCAGGCAAAAAAAAAAAAAATGCCAACAAACAACCAAATAAACAAATGCCACCTTTGTTTTCTTGCCCCTAACAAAATTTCTTAGGAGAAATGATTTCAATAACTTGCCTAACCCAGCACAGCCTGTGAAAAGCATGAAATTTTAGGACAATTTCCACACAGATTACTTTCCTCTATGGGGGAAAGATCAGCAGGCCTAAAGGAAGAAATTCTAAAAATCGTCCCAAACTATAAGGAAATAATATAATTACCCTGTCCATCTGGACTGATACCAAATCTAAATTAAATACTATTTTATGAGAAACACAGTTTTACTATTTTCAAGTAGATGTTATCTCAAAAAATGAACTGTGTTTCCACTGACTGTCTTTCCATAGTTTGCTTAAATCAATTATATAAACAAAGTCAGTAATCAATTAAGATTTAAAGTGTCTTTTAGTAAAATTTGAGTCAGAAAAAAATTTTCCTTAATATGAAAAATAATTGAGCCCTGGCTGGTTGCACAGTGGATAAGGTGCTGGCTTGCGAACCCAAATGTCGCTGGTTCAATTCCCAGACAGGGAACATAACCATTTTGCAAGCCAGGTCTCCAGCCAGGTCCTTAGCTGGAGGCAGGTGAAAAAGGCAACCATACATTGATGTTTCTCTCCCTTTCTTCCTTCTTCCTTGCCCTTTTCTCTAAAAATAATGAATAAAATCTTTTAAAAAAACAATAATTGAGCTAAGTATCAATATTATACTTTTGATACTTCCCAGATGTATTAATAAGGCATTTTTATTTATGTATCTATTAATAACCTGTATGTGCTGAAAAATGTACTCCAGAAAGTAGTACAAGAGCCATTTGTGCTATAAAATCGTCAATAAGACAAGGCTCTCTTTTTATCGTAAAGATTCCTTGATATTTGTTTCAGGAGATCAAGCTAATAAAATAAGACAGGAAAATCAAATACAAAATAATGGTTAAAAGAAGAAAACTTATAATTTACCAATGGTATAATTGCTACTTATAACATACAAGAATCAATCATGGACCTAGCGGAGTAGTTTGAAAAAATCAAGCTGTCAGCTTACAAAATAAATTCACACAAATCAAGATCTTATACATTTTCCACTAAAAAATATATCATGGAAAATAAAAGACTCCTATTTATAGTAGAAAAAAATCCTAAAGCAGTAACAACCCTCACATCAATTACTCTGGAATGTATTTAACTAAAAATATGGAACAAAATCTCTGAAAAAACCCTACTGAGGAGTATATATTCTTCTCTTTTCTTTTTAATATTTATTTATTTATTTATTTATTTATTTATTTATTTCAATGTATGGTTGCTTTTCACCTGCCTCCAGCCACAGACCTGACTGGAGACCTGGTTTGCAACCTTGTTATGTGCCCTGGCTGGGGAATTGAACCTGCGACCTTTGGGTTCACAGGCCGGCACCTTATCCACTGTGCTACCAGCCAGGGCCTTATATTCTTTTATTTGTTCTTATTTATGTAAGGATATATATATTTCATTCTTGGATGGGAAGACTTAATAGTTAAAGATGCTAATTCTCCCTAAGTTATTCATGAATTTAATACAATTTCAACAAATATTACAATAGAAATCTTTTTAGAGAAAGTGACCTTATAATTCTAAAGTTCAATTAGTGTAGTAAATGTAAAAACATCACCAGGAAATTTTTGAAAATTAAGAACACTATGGAAAACCTCACTTTACAATATTATAATTAAAACAAAGCATTACTAGCAAATATTTTTAAATGACGGCAAAGAGAAAATTCTTGAGGGAAACATTAACAAATTTGGCTTTATAAAAGCTTGGTTCCAAAAAATATGGTAAGCAAAATGAAAAGACTAATTTAAAACAAGTGCAACCATTTGCAACAAAAATGCAATGCCCTTATATACAAATAAAATAACAAAGTGTAGTTGTAGATAATTCTCAAAGGAAGACATACACATGAATAAAATCATCTGAAAAAAAAACAAACCCTGTCAAACTTACCAGGAAATAAAAATGAATGCAAATTAAAATGAAAATTAAGGCATTTTCATCTAGCCAGCTGGCAAAGATTTTTAAATAGAAAGGTGGCCAGTGTGAGCGAGGACCTTGGGAAAACAGGCACTCCCCTGCGTCAGCTGGAAGGAGTCTAAAATGGAATAACCCCCGGGAGTATTCCACTAACATGCTAAAAGGTCCAGGCCTCTTAACTTGGTTCAGTGAGGTCAGAGGCCAAGTCCTCTTTATTCACTGTTGATTCCCTGCTAATACAAGAATGTGCTCAGACTTATCTACCGACTTAAGACACATGCCATTCAGAGGCCTTGGAAAGCTGAGGACAGCGCAGTCGTGGGCCACTGGGTGCCCAAGGCTCTCTGGTTCACGTGACCTTGCTGGGGGTGACTTTGGGTCAATAAGCAGGAAGGTGCAGATGGCTGTAATGTTTCCTATTCACGAGTAGATTGTTTAAGTTCTTCCCTCATGGGGGGTGGGGGCTGAAAGTGAAAGGGCTGTGGTCTGGTTCCCCAGATTTGGTCAGATTTAGCTCTGTGCGCTGGTTACTGTGTGTGTGTCCCTGAAGGGATTCTGGGGTCCATGGAATGCCCCCCTGCGAATGACCACATCTGCTTCAACTCTATGCAGTCACCTGGCTTCTGACTTAAAACACCCTTTCCTTTGCTAACCAATCAAGGTCACTGTGCAGTTTCTTCCCACCCATTTGTAAACTTAACCTGAAACAGTTCAGGATCATCACAATTTGAAAAAATACAAATTTAAAAATGAATAATATGTATCAATGAAGTATCCAATATGCTAAACAAAAAAAAGCTTAAAAAGAAATGAATGAAGGCAGTTTAACTTAGCAATACCCCAAGTTCTGAAAGGAAATGGAAACTTAATCCATACTTCATTTTGAATACCTCTGTGAAAAAAAGATTTTGTCTTGCCAAGCAGAATCTTAGAAGGCCCTATTCTTTGATTTTGTCCATAAATGCAACTTTACTCTTTCAAAAATCTCTTTTACATTTATAACTTTAGACACCTATAATTTATAATATCATAGTTATATCCAAATTAAATGTTTCAGAGAACACAGGGGAAAGAAATGTTAGAACAGATCTGTCTCCAATTTTAGAATAAGTTAAAAATAAGGAAATATCCTTAAGGGAGGACTGTGCTTGATTGTCCTTAGCTTTTCCATGATTTTCTTTAAAATGCTTATAGCATAAAGCTGGACATTTCATTCTCACCCTCCACTTCCCCCATCCTCCTGTCTTCAATTCTATTGTACTGTGTCCTTAGAAAGATGGCATGCCATTTTCTCATGAAGAATACCACTGGCCCAGGGAGAGTAGCTAGAACATGCGAAGGCAGAGCCAAATGAGAAGAAAGGGCTCTTAAAATCTGACATGGTTTCCCCAAAGTCAATCAGACAGTGCAGATGAGAAAACAACATTCCCTTTTTGGACATAGGGGTGTGTGTGTGTGTGTTTGTGTGTCCATGTGTGTTGTCCTTTATGGATAAAAATAAAATTTCCTTTTGCCACAGAATTCCACTGCTTTTTAAAAACCACTCTTCACCTTAACAGTCAATAAATAGTAGGGACTGTCATCAAGAGAGAACAGGGTCCCAAGCCATCTGGAATTCCAAATTTGAACAATGTCCCAGAATGGAGGAGGTGGAAAATCTATTTGTTCCTTCACTAAGTTTGAGTTTTTCCTGGTCTGCAGAGTCCTTGCTCTCACAGAGCAGAAGTTCCACTGGGGGTGAGTAGGAATCCAGGAATAGTAGCCATTCAATATTTACATAGGCAACTATTATCTTCCAGTACCTTCTCATACATCCTCAGATTTAATATTCAAACCATACATGGCACCGCTGTGCTGAGAGAGTAAGTGTCTTGCACGAGTCTAAGCTCATAAATAGCAGAGCCTCCCATGGTCAGACCCATCTCAGGCAATTGCAAGTGAGGAAGAAGAGCATAAACACAGCACTCTCATTACTGCCAGCCACTGGGACCTCAGTCCATCTTTAAGTTCTAGACTCCTCCATGATTTTGTGAAGGATGTAGCTGCTTTTAAAACTACCAGGTTATGCTCTAGCCAATGTGGCTCAGTTGGTTGGCGTGTCATCCCAATAGACCAAATAGTCCTGGGTTTGATTTCCAGTCAGGGCACATGCCTAGGTTGTGGGTTCAATCCCCGGGTGAACCCTTCACATATGAGAAGGCAACCAATTGGTATTTCTCTCCCTGCCCACCTCCAACTCTCTCTAAAAAGCAATGGAAAAAAATGTCCATGGCTGAGGATTAAAAACAAAATTGCTAGTTTATTATTCCCTCTCACTTCCTTTGAAATAGCAAACCTGAAAAATCATTGACCCTGTTTCTTTCATCTTACAAAAAAATGGGCATTTACTCTGTGCTGGATAAAGGGGTTGCCAACCAATCCCAAATCCTGATCCCCACTGACAATTACCAGCATCTGTCTAGGGGCAACCTTTAATTGGGCCAAACATCTGGAAAGAACAGAACCTTTCACTGACGGAAAAGACTGCCTTCTAAATTCACTGCCAAAGCTCTTCCATGAGTCGATGATCATAGCTGCCTATAGACTACAGACAAAGGACTTAAAGGTACCTATCATTAATAGGCACCTTGCAAAGGGCCAGATAGCAACCCATCATGTACATAATCACTACAATCTTTGAAAATAAAGAGTCGAACTGAACACTTTCAAAGTGTCTTCCTGCAATTCAAACATTCAAAGTGAAATTTCCACCCCTAGGCTGTGGCTGGTAGCACAGTGGATAAGGCGCCAGCCTGTGAACCCAAAGGTTGCTGGTTCAATTCCCAGCCAGGGCACATAAACAGGTTGCAAGCCAGGTCTCCAGCCAAGTATGTAGCTGGAGGCAGGTGAAAGGCATCTATACAGTGATCTCTCTCTCTCTCTCTCTCTCTCTCTCTCTCTCTCTCTCTCTGCCCCACTCCCTTCCTTTCTCTCTGGAAATAATAAATATGATCTTTAAAAAAAAAGGAAAGAAAGAAAATTCCACCCCTTTCCTACCCTCTTTCTTTCCCCAACATATCTCACCTCTAATTGCAGATCTGGGATGGTAGGCTAGAGAACTTCTCTCTGTAAAGTCTATTACAGTTTTAGAATTAAGAAGAAAAAGTAGTAACATTTCTTGAACACTATGTGCCAGGTAGAGAGACCTTACAGATGTCAAGATGATTGGGCAAGTCCTGCTCTCCAGCTGCTCAGGCGTAGGTGGCAGAACATTACCGCCAGCAGTTATTACAAAACAAAGTGATCCATGCTATAAAAGAGGTAAGTATGTGGTGGTGACAGAGGCCTGGGAAGGAGTGACTAACTGTCATGGTCTGGGCGGGTGAAGAAGGGCAATGACAGAGCTGTTTCTGATCCTACAGTGGCCTGCATAGGCAGAAAGAAACAGGGATGGACACAGTCAGTGTGGCTGGAGTTAGGAGTGTCCTGAAGATAATGGCAGGAGATGGGTCAAGACATACATGTCCCCTGGGAATGGACTATAAAGGATCCATACACCATGCTTCAGAGTATTTATTTTCTCTGTAGGTAAGGGAGGCCAATGGGTGATGATAAGGGAATAACCTGGCCAGCTTTGTTTATTTTAGAGATACAATGCTTTGGAGGAAGGTCTCAGGGGGTAATCATAAAATGTGGATGTTTCCAGTTCTGGGCCTTCCCATCTACCTCTTTAGTTCCTGGGGATGTACAGCTCAACACACTGAATCTGAGCCATGGACCTCTCCTCCAAGTTCCAAATCCACACTTCCAACCACTTACTTGGTTCTCCCCTCAATGGCTCACTGACATCCCAAGTGGAAGACTCAATTTTCTCTCTCAAACCTTTCCCCATACCATTCCTCTCCATCTCCATAAATGGGCACATCTATCCAGGTGCTCAAGTTGGGATCCTGGGGTCATTCACCATTCCTACCATGCGTTCACCCCCACATGCAACCACGAGCCAGTCCAGTCCATGTTAACTCTGAACTGCACTTCTAACTTGTTTCCTTCATGCTTCCTCTTCCTAGTCAACCATCTTAGCTTAGGCCCCTGCCTATTTCTCTATCCCAGGGTTCCTCAAGTTAGCACTATTGGCATTTGGGGTCAGATAGTCCTTTGTTGTTGGGGGGCTGTCCTGTACATTGTAGGGGATGTAGCAGCATTGCTGGGGGTCATCAGTAGGTGCCAACATCACTGCGCACCCCCACCCCTAGTTGTGTCTGCATTGTCTACTGTCCCCGAGGAGACAAAAGCTGCCCCAAAGGAGAGATGCTGCTTTCACTCTGTCTTGCCCAGGCTTCCTTGCATAGTACCCTCCAGTGCACTGGCCTCCCCCTCAGTTCCTTGAATTCAACAAGCTTCTTCCTGCCCCCAGGCCTTGGCTGTTCTCTTTGCCAAAAATGCTCTTACTTTCACTCTGTCAGCTGGCTGCTTATAATTCTTACAATCCCAGTCCCTGTGTCACCTCCTTAGAGAGCTACATGCCCCCCCCCCAATACCTTATTGAAAAGGCAGCACACCTACCCTTGTTTACTTTATTCACAGCACAAAGTTAGTAATTATTTTACGACATTTACTTTTTCTGCCTTGTCTTTATCATGACAATGAGAGTATTATTAAGGCAGGCACTGGGTCTTGGCCTCTGTCCTACACCTTCAAAGCCTAGCACAGTGCCAAGCTAAATAAATATTTATCAACTGAATAAATGAATGAATGCATGGACATACAATCACATGTATGTCTTCTATCCCACTGGCATTGGCTACACTCTCAAAAAAATGACAAAGTGTAACACGAAAAATTCACTTGGAAGAGTTAGAATGTCACCCAGACAGCCCATATTTCAGTTCTATACTCAATAAGCAAGTGTTCCCTGATCCATAATGCAAAGCAGACAGCAGCACTTGGATAAGGAGAAAGACTGATATGAACAAGCACAAAAAGGCACTCATCTTCTCTCTGCTGGGAAAAAGGTACAGTTGGGTCCTACAAAAAGTTAAATTTTTTCCTTAGAATTGAACCCAATTTGTGTTTCTGGATATACATATGTATTGGAAGTTGGGCAAAAAAGACGTAGGAGGACTGAAAATCTTAATTTTATGGTCTCTAGACCCCATGACCCCCTTCTTTTCTTCTCTCTTTATTGATGTACTGAACATGCAAGGTGCAATGGCTCCCACACAAAAGGCTGGCCGTCTCATCTTCCTTTCATGGTATAATAAAAGTCACAGACACAAAATCCACAAACAGTGAACAGCGCTCACCAGAAAATACAGGCATACTTCTGGGGATCCTGATTGCAGACAGAAAACTAGAACCTACCTTCCATCGCTGGTCTTTTTCCGAATTGAGAATAAAGAACTCCATAATTTTAAATTTCTATGTTCTTGGGCAACTTCTTACAAGCCACCTTTAAAAGCCTCTCATAAGTATCTGGAGAAGGGAAAGGGGTGGTAGTGATAAAATTGGACAAGCCATAGGCTTTGGAAGAAGGAGCCTGCTGGCCAGATCAGAACCACGTTGGCCAGATCAGGACCACGTTGGCCAAGCTGCTTAAGAAGACGGGTAGATCGCTCGTGTGCATTAAGCCCTTTCTATTGAAAACAAACGCAACGTTGTGTCCTGCAGTCACGTACTCCAGCTCAGATGGCCTAAGGGCTGCAACACAGAAACCCTGGCCTGCCATTCACACCAGACTCAACAATGCACTGGCTGTTGTTGCCCCTGAAGGAAGCTTGCAGCAAGTTCGGGGTATAGAATTGCTCCCCCTAGAGTGAGTGTTTTGGGGACACCAGTGCCATGTTTATGGGAATCTGGGGCTAAAAGATGGGCAGTCCATAGTTGATCACAATGCAGAGGTACAGTAACCCTGGGCCCGGGTGGATTAACCACAGATAATTCCTCAGGGCTGAATGCTAAGAGCAGTCCCCTCAGAAATGAATGTTTCAGGGGAGCCCCTGATAGGAGAGCTGGCTTCTCCTACTATTTCAACTTGCCAATGGTTTTTTTGCTTAACTGCCTGCAACTTTTTCCTTAAAAGTCATAAAGGCAGATTTGAAATCGCTTGTCTTAGAATTTAGCAAGGAAGCAGGTAGAAACACAGGTGATCCTATATGGAAGCTGAAGAGTTTGGAGGGAAGATCTGCACAGAAGGGTGGATGGTAATAATATACGATTATACATGCTTTTAAATCTGATGGGATATTTTAATATTAATTTTTCAGCTACGGTTTGCATTTCACACTGGTGGTGCTAGTTTCAGGTGCATAGCACAGCGAAAAGACACTCATGTATGTTACAAGATGTTCCCTCCAATAATTCAAGTGCCCACCTGGCACCACAGATAGTTACCACAATATTGTTATTTTTTTAAGTTTTTAAAAAGATTTTATTTATTATTTTCAAAGAGAGGGGAAGAGAGGCAGAGAGGGAGGGAGACATCAATGTATGGTTGGCTTTCACCTGCCTCACAATGTTGTAAATTACATTCCTTATGCTTTGCCTTACATCCCCGTGCTTCTACGTAACTACCAGTTAGTACTTCTCATCTCATCTTTTTTTATCCCACCCCCCAAGACCCCGTATCTCTCCGCTCCCTTCCACATCCCAGCCTCCATCCATTTCTTCTCTGCATCTAGGAGTCTGTTTCTATTTTGTCTGTTCATTCATTTTGTTCTTTAGATTCCACATATAAGTGATAGCATGTGGTATCTGTCCTAAAAACATAGAGGCAGCTCACTATTACATGTACATTTTTCTTTCTTACTTCTGAAACCACTGCTCTTGGGCAGGACAGTGTCCTGCTCCAGCACTCACTGTCTTTCCCTCCCCTGCCCAGGCCACCAGAACCAGCACCACGATGCTAGTGACCGTTCTCCCCTTGAGCCCAGTGCAGGGGGTGGCAGTCACACTGGCTGCCATGCTTGTTCTAAAGGAAGTAATCTGGCTAGAAATCGGAGGCTGAGGGATCTTACTTTTGCTAATAAAAACAGTGACTTCACTCGTGGGTATTCCATTTTTCCCAGATGTGTTCCTATCTGCCAACCTGTCTGAGCCTCACAGCACAAACAGCTGGTCAGGGTAGGCATTAAATACATTTCATCAATGAGAAAAATTTATATTCAAATCATTAGGGAAAATGCCTAAGGCTATACAATTAGTGCCTACATGACTCACATCCACCCTCTGCCTAGAAGAGTGGTTTGGTTTGGGCAAGGTTTCGCAGTGTTACTGCTCACTTGCATTTTGATAATTCCCTGTTGTGAGTTCTGTTATGTACATTTTAGGGTACAGCATTGCTGGCCCGTATGTCCTAAGTGCCAATAGCACCACTCCCCAACTAGAGACAACCAAAAATGTCTTCAGACATTGTCAAGTGTTCCCTGGGGAGCAAAGGTGGTGCTGGGTTACTTAGGGATTTTTGGAATAAAGTGAATTGGGATAACACTTGGAAAGCCCTAGGACCACTCTTCCTAGAGACCAATGTGGTTATTACTCATGACGATGGCTGTTCAATGCAAAGACACAGATGTCTCGGTGAAGTTACAGAGTGTCGTTCTACTGGGGCAGAAAGCAAGTGTCTTGTTTTAAAGAACTGGTAGCTTTCTAGGATCTGAAGGAAGAGAAGGGCAGTCAGGGCATGAGATACATGCTAGTTACCTCCTCCCATCTTAAAACGTTACTCGTTCAAAATTAAATACGCATAAGTGGTGAACATAGAAATGTTTTCCCCAACTCAAGATTCCTATCACCCGCTTCTCCCCACAGGTAGCCAATGTTAGTAGTTACCTTACACTACGTTAAATTTACTTTAAGTAAATGCTTCCTCTTAGATCTAAGTATCGCTGAGTCATCACCTCATATTTAAACAGTAATAAAAGATATCTTTCCTTGTAATGTGGCAAAGTAGGCATGATTCCCTCCCCTCTCATCATGCCTGCCTCCGCTGACAGAGAAACTAAGACACTAGAATTAAATGACAGCCAGGGTCTTAACAAACAGAACAAAACAAAATGGAAAAAACTAGGAAACTTGGGTCAAGGGCCCTGTTTGTGTCCTAGTCTAGTCAGTTTCTTACTAGAGCATTCTGAGTGCTATCATCAGTGTCCCTGGTGTGGTGGAAATTGGTTAAAGAGATAACTGGCCCATCCAAAGTTGGGGTGTTGATGCCAAAGGCGGACAGCTTCCACAGCTAAGGCAGCTTGCAGCGGTCAGCAAAACCTGAATCTTGCAGCAAAGGCCTTGTGTGGGCAGGCCCAGGACAGAAGAAGCAGTATAGGGAGGGCGACGGGAGTTGGGAAACCCTGATCAATTCTGATGGACACAATTAAAACATCAAATGGCTAGAGACTTGAATTATCTCCTTGACAATGTCCTCTTAATGTCCATCTTATTTGGGTGACTTGAGGTAAGTCATTTATCCATGATGACATCTGTTTGTTTTAGAAGAGTGGGAGTAGGGTGGGCAATTTCTTCACATGCAAAGTAAAGGAAACTTAGACCTCTGGCATTTTGGTATTTTACATGAGTGAACTGATGTCCTGCCTTCTAAATTTATCACCTTGTTTAAAAAAGAAAAGATAGCCCTGGCTGGTGGCACAGTGGATAAGGAGCTGGCCTGCAAACCGAAAGGTTGCTGGTTCAATTCCCAGCCAGGGCAACATAACTAGGTTGCAAGCCAGGCCTCCAGCCAGGTCTGTAGCTGGAGGCAGGTGAAAGGCAACCATACATTGATGTTTCTCACCCTCCCTTTTTCTCTCCCCTCCCCTTTCTCTGAAAAATAATAAATAAAATCTTAAAAAAAAAAAAAAAAAAAAAAAAAGAATCTCTTTTTCTAACTTCTCTAATTCTAACACTGGTAGAAAATGTCTGGTCGTTATTCAGACAGGAAACTGTCAGGTCAGCCTTCATTGTTGTGTGTACAGGTGGTAAGCATTATTTACACTGAACTGATTTTGGCCCTGGCCAGGTAGCTCAGTCGGTTAAAGCATCATCCCAGTACACCAAGGTTGTGGGTTCAATCCCCAGCCGGGGCACATACAAGAAGCAACTAATGAATGTGTAAATAAGTGGAACAAATTGATGCTCCTTTTTCTTTCTTCTCCTTCCTTTCTCTTTCTAAAATCAATAAACATAAATAAGCTAATTAATTAAATTGAACTGATTTTAAAATTAAAAATTCATACCTTAGACACCCTGGCCACATTTCAAATAATTGAGAGCAACATGCGGTTTGTAGCTACTGTCCTCATGCAGAGTATAGAACGTTTCCACCCTTGCGGCAAGTCCTAATGGACAAAGCTGGCTGCTAACCAGCACCCAAGGCTGGCTGCCATTTAAAGGCACCCATCCTTCCCCTATTGCCCGTGATGCTCCCCAAGCACTGACACTAGCTGTGTCTAGGCCAGATTCCCCTGCCCCTCTAACAAATGAGGTTCATCCCTGATTCTGCGCTGGTGCACATTCCTGGTCATTGAGACAAATGAGTAGGTAAATCAATGCAGCCACCTAAGAAGTGAGATTTTTCTGCCATGACAAAAAACAATGAGGCATTTAAGACATTTTTTTCCCCCAGAAAAATGCCCTGCCAACAGCCAAGTCCAAGGAAAGGACTTTTCCCCAGAAGATTGTCATGAGCTCCAGGTTTGTCAGGACTTGCTACAGGATTAAGCGAAATGTCACTTGTTTTGGCACTTACTACCAATTGAAGTCATTATTTTTTTCACGTGGGCCCATATATTTTCTCTTAAATAAGTTGTACGGTCTAGGAAGCAAGGACCATGTCTTACACGAACTCCTCTTGCATCTTATGCTTCTGTCTCACATCTCTGGCCAAATAGTCCAGAGGTGGCAACCTGGTCCCTGCCTGAGGGTCAGAGATGATTGATAGTATGCTGTTTGGTCCAGAGTCTTCTTTTTAAAAAGTTTAAATCAACTGCCAACTATTAAAAATGGAAAGATTTCACATCAGAATTCACATTTTTGGTTTGCTGCAAAGTCTGGCAGCCCTGCGTGAGCGCTCATGCAGAGCTCTATGAGTTGCCACTGCGTGCCACCTGTCCCCTGTATAGCTGTGTATTTTCCTGTTTACCACTTTCCTTCATCGGTACCTGCCTGGCCCCTGAAGGCTTCTGCGTTCACAACTCTCATGGCGTATACTCAATAAATAAACTGAAACTGGACATAACTACCCTCTGTAAACTCAGCTAGGCAGCCCTCAATGTCTGTCTCAATGGGCAACATGATTGTTTTCAGCAGCTAAAATCAAAATTCTCATTTTAGCCATTCACTGGAGACAGTAACCTCACCAATGCACTTGAGACATTCTTCCTGATAATGGATTAGGAAAATGGAGAACTGGAAGAACAAGAAGCAACCAGCCTAAATAATCACATGCAGACAATCAAGAGTGCGTAACATTGTTCCATGAACAGAGTGTTCCCTAAAAGCACATGCAAATCAGCACTCCTGATGTTGAGTATTGCTGGCAGCTGTCCAATAAATCCAAGGACAGATACAGACAGCCTATGTCTGCTTCTTAACTCTAACCCACACTGATTTCTCCTCTGTTGGACATTTTGTTATAGACTACTTGTGTTCTAAAACTGTGTTCATGTCTTCATTTCCCTACTTGACTATAAATTCCTTATAAACTCCTGTGGTATCCTTCTCAATGCCCAGCATAATAGATTGGGGGATGGTTCTTAACCTGGGGCCTATAGATTGGCTTCAGGCACAGGCAAAAACCCAACTGGGTCATTAAAGTCTCTTATTAAAAAGGTGAGTTGCCCATAGTCAGGGCTTTAGGGCTGGGAAAAAATGTTAACTTTAAGGTTTTTATTTGTAAAAGGGACAAGAGTTAATGAAATGACTAGTGGCCTTGATGAACTCATCTAGTCTGTTATTGTTCCTCCATTTTTGGGTAATTTTCATATTTAAAAAGCATATCTTTTACACTTCCAACAAGGTGATGGGCAAAAATTGCTAAACCACACAGGGTCAATTCATGCTGATAGAGACTAGGTCAATAGGGAGCAAAACTGCCCTTCTTGGGAACATGAGTCCAATCAGGTACAAATACACTCATTATGATATTTACTCCATCTTTCTCTACCTTGTCTCAAAGGATGCCATGACAATCCACTTAGGGCCTTTAAATCAAGAGTCATAAAACCTTAGCATTCTCCTTATCAACAATTAATGACTATCTCATAATAGGAAATAGTTAATTTGATAGAAACTATATCTTTATGAAGCTTGCAAGTTTATGGAAGATATGCATTTCTTCTTTAAATGTGCACAAACCATGTGTTCACTAATCATCCATGCTCAAAATATGCCAAGGAACAGCCTCACATCTGGTTTCCAGAATGTACCTTTTTTTCATTTTTAAAAATAGGGATATTTGCCTTTCTCCTGCCTTTTAACAACTTTTTCATTCTTCTGATTTCTCAAAGCTCACACTCGGTGGTTTCCCGATTCTAGCTTCAAGTTCTTTCATCTAGGAAATGGCTCATCTGGGCTGAGGGACAAACATACTTGTAATAGTCACTGTGTCTCTTATTGTCACCTCTTCTAACCCCACCATGAACACCACCCATTTTCAAGGTCTTTTTACTCAACTGAGCAGAATGAAGTTGCATAATTCAGCTGGGCTTTCATTTTGTTAGTAAAGCAACTATTTCTCCAAGTGATCCCTTCTTGCCGTGCATATGAACACCATGTTTATTGAGGACTCAAGTCCTATGCTGTCTTTTTGGTGGTTTCTTACCTAGAAGCTACATACCTCTTCCCATTGCTTATGTTCCTTTTAAAAATCAGAAGTCCTCAAAAGCATCCCTATGCCATCATGCACTGAAAAAAATCGTTTTGTTTTTGTTTGTTTTTGTCCTCCTAAGCTCCCTGCATCTTCTCTTATTGAAATTATTTGCCCTCTTTAGAATCTGAGTTTTAGTTTTATAACCTTCCCAATATTGCTAAGTCCAACATTCTTTAGAGAAATTAATCATAAAATCATACCTACAATATTATGAAAAACTCACTTTACCAAATTCTTGGGCAGGGCACACTTAGCAAACTCTAAGATGTCATTATCAAATTCTATTACTTTTGCCATTACTAAGATCTTCTGTAAGTCAGAATTTGGTAAAGAATCGTAGTGCATTTGACGCTAATTAAGAAAACTGCCTGAAACTGATCGGAAGTAATGACAGGCTGGCAATTTGACCACCTCTGTATTGGTCTCATGCTTGACTGAATTTACAACAAGTCTTGAGTAAATGAGATAGGATTTGGTTTTCCAGCTACGTCTAAAAATAAATAGTGCACTGTTGCCTTTGACCAGATGCATACATTTTATAACACATCTTCTGACTTCTGAGCACTTGAATCTTCGCCCCACTCTCTTCAAACACATCATCCCCTAGGATGGCACTCTGCCTATTTATATTTCTATGCTTGGCTGAGTAGAAAAGTCAGAAGGCAAGCTACAACAGGACAAAGGTGTATTTTCCTACATAAAAATGGAACAGGAGCCTTGTTCGGGTGGCTCAGTTGGATGGACCATCATCACACACACCAAATGGTTGCTGGTTGGATTCCCAGTCAGAGAACATACCTCGGTTGTGGGTTTGATCCCCAGTGGGGGTGTGTATGGAGGGTGACCAGTTGATGTTTCTCTCTATCTTTTCCCTTTTCTCTCTTTAAAACCAATAAAAACATATCCTTCAGTGAGGATTTAAAAGACAAAAGGAACAGGAAACACATCCTGTTCATACCATGACCTGAACATGTGGACAGATCAAATGGCTCATGCAGTTCATGCCAAAACTTCTCGCTAGCTTATCCTTTAAAAAGTAAAATGCAAAAGGAAAATGTCGAGATACAATAAATCTTCAATGTGTGTATCTCCTACTCCCAAGAGGAAGGGAGGACAAGGACTTTTTAAAAGCTAAAATGCACAATTTAAAATCAAGAGCAGTGGTGCCTGGGAATATGAGCTTGTTGCTAGGAGCCCAGGTTTATCAAAGAGCAGTAGGTAATACTCGCTGGGAAGGCTGGAGGGACACAATTGTGAAGTGGGCTGCAAACGTGGAATCTGAGAGGCTCAGAAAGGGGTGAGAGAGAATTCCATCTTAATTTTTTTTTAAATGCAACGGTAGAAAATGTTTAATATTTGGTGGAAAGTAGGGAGTCAATTAAAGGATTCACATACCAAATAAAGAACACTTTACACCCATAAGGACCTTCTTCTTAGGAATAAGAAGGGTCTTCAAATAACTATCTACCTTCTGTCAATGTTCTATATCATAGTGACTGTGGTAGGAAGAAAAATGGCCTGCCAAAGATACCCATTCCTAATCCCAGGACCTGTGAATATGTTATGTTATATGGCAGTAAGGAGCTAAGGTTGCAGAGGAAATTAAGGTCAATAATCAGCTGACTTTACAATAATGGATTACTACCCTGGATTCTCTAGGAGGGCTGAATGTTATCACACAGGGTCTTTAAAGCATCAGGGTAATACAGCTTGGGAAAGGCCAGTCTTTGTTGGCCTGAGTTTGGAAGGGAATCATGACACAGGGAATGCAGGCCACCTGGAAAAGCTGGAAAGGAATACAGGCTCTCTCCGGAGAGTCCCCAGAAGGGACAACAGTCCTGCTGACATCTGGATCATGGCACAGTGAGACTAATGTCAGACTTGTGACCTACAGAACTGTAAGATAATACATTTGTGTTGTGTAAGCCACCATGTTTTGTGGTAATTTGTTATAGCAGCAATAGAAAACCAAAGTTGGAATTTACCCATTAGAATCTCTAACAGTATTAACCTTCCAAGCAATAAAAGTGTTCCTTTTTCTGATCGGGCAAAACAAAATAAAACATGTACTCACCTTTTTATAGGTTTTTTCTTCACTTTGTTTTCCAGGTGCTGCATCTCCATTTTCAGCAGCAGACGACATCTACAAGAGAAAAATGCCCCTAATTGAATTCACAGCTCTACTCTGAAATACAATATGCTAATAATATTATTAACTAGCAGATCTACTTTGGTTAGGTACATTTTTGTTGTTACTACTTTTGTCTCCAAGAAAGGACGAGATTTCTCAGAATATTAAAAAAAAAAAATCAGTGGTCTCCAATCTTTCCAAAATAAATCTTCACTTGTAAATCATTTGGGAAGTACACTTTACTCCACAGGAAAAATGTTATGAAAGTCTAAGCCCAGACCATGTAAATAAGTTTCTTTCTACAAAGCCTTAAATTTTTTTTTTTCTTCAGGTTATAAATGCTTCCTTTAAAAATATCTGGAAAGCACCAAAAAAAAAAAAGAAGAAGAAGAAGAATCAGAACACAAAATTACTCAATTGTACTACCCTCAGGCAAGCCCACCATTCCGTTTGACACACTTGTTGTCACCTTTTGTTCTATGACTTTCATACTAAAACCATTGATACCATCTTACCCGCCATTTTTCATTAAACATTTATGTCAGCAGTTTTCAACCAGTGTGCCGCAAGAATTTTTTAAAATATTTTATTTATTATTTTTAAGAGAGAAAGGAAGGGATAGAGGGAGACAGGCAAAGAGAGAGAGAGAGCGAGAGACAGACATCAATATGTGGTTACCTATCACCTGCCTCCAGTTATAGACCTGGCTGGAGACCTGGTTTGCAACCTGGTTATGTTGCCCTGGCTGGGAATCGAACTAGCAACCTTTGGGTTCGCAGGCTGGCTCCTTATCCACTGTGCCACCAGCTAGGGCTAATGCTGCAAGAATTTTTAAAACAGGCAATACCTGACTATTTAGTTAGGGACATTGACCTCTTTTCCCTTAAATTGTCAAATGAAAAACTGATGACAGCCAACACAGTAATAGCTGTCCAGTGTGAATGAATCAAAATGACACCAATTTGTTTTGTCAGAGTAGCAAAACATACAATAAACTTTTTGGTGTGCTGCAGAATTTTAGTAATTAGTTTATGAGTGCCATGAGATGAATGAGGTTGAAAATAACTGGCTTATGTGATAAGCATTTTCTCATTTGATTATGAAAATCTCCTAAGAATAAAATTTTTATTTAGAAAGAACAATTTGAGAAGCCCTTCCTTCAGATCAGGTCTAAAGTTTTGATGAGCCTCAGAATCAGAGAGCTCATCAAATAAATTTTTTTTTCCAGTTGCAAGGTACCATTGTGTCAACCCAACTGTGTGTTTCAAGAACTGTTGATGTGGTCCAAGGATTTTGCCTCTACAAATAATTATGTTATGCTTCGTTGTCCGGCTTCAATGTTGTCTTGGACTAGATCCCTAGTGCAAAGTTCTCAGTATATACTGCTAAATTTCTTTCCAAGAGAGTATACCCATTTACACTGTCAGCAGAGAGTGGGACCTGATTTTGTTACATGCTTAGTAAACACATTATTGTTTCTTTTCTTATTCTTTCTTTTTAAAGATTTTATTCATTATTTTTCAGAGAGAGGGGAAAGAAGAGGGACAGAGTGGGAGAAAATTATCAATGTATGGTTGCCTTTCACCTGCATCCAGCCATGGTTCTGGCTGGAGACCTGGCTTGCAACCTGGTTATGTGTCCTGGCTGGGAATCAAACCAGCAACCTTTGGGTTGGCAGGCTGGCACCTTATCCACTGTGCCACCAGCCAGGGCCAACACTATCATTATTTCTAATTTAACAGGTGTAAGAAAGCATCTGCTAACTTTAATTTGCAGCTTTGAAAATTATTGTAAAAGTTAATGCTGCATATAATTTTTTTTTTTTTTTTTTTTAGCTCTTTGCATTTCTTTGAGTTTTCTACTGTTTTTGTCCATTTATCTAGTAAGGGTCTTAGTGTTCAAGTTATTGATTCTTACCTATTATAATTATTGATAGTAGTGGTTTCCTTATTGATTTTTATGTATTGAGGTTATTAATCTGTTTCCAAGAACATTATTAATATTTTAAAAGCTGCTATCTTTGAATTTGTTTTATAATTATGACAGAGAAGTTCTATATTTTCATACTCAAAACTACTGACTACATTTTAGGTTTCTTCCAATGTTTTTCAATAAAATACCTTTCCATTGGGAGATATCAGATGTTTAAATATGTGTTTCTCTCACTTTTTAATGATAAAATTTTTGCATTTAAATTTTAATTCATTTGAATTTTTTAAACTTATGTGTAAACAAGATACTACATAACCAGGAAATCATGATATCTAAGGGTCTTACCTTAAATTGCATGAAGAGCATTCTACACACCCAAGAGGGGTAAAACTCCTTTCTCATAAGCTTTTGAAGCATATTTTAAAGTTGGGGCTTTTAATAAACATAGTGTAGTAAACAAAGTGTGTGCAAAACCTAAGAACTGGCTAGCTACTTCTTTGCATTGGAACTACATGCCTGAGTTTACTCACACTGCCATGATCTTGAGGAAACTAAAAGTCATCCAAGAAAATGCAAGAATGAACCATGGCAAACCAACCTCAGCAGATCTACCTATCATTGCCCACCAATCAAAGCATGCTCTTGAGATAATTTAAATTCCACTGTATCCAGTCATGCTGTCTACTTTAGAGTTTGCGGGTTTCAAGGACACATTTCACACTACCACTTCCATGCTGTATCTGCTTAATTCATTTAAAGAATAATTAATTTTTTCTCACCTTTTTATAATAGTTTGGTGAGTTTAGACTAGTATATTATTAGAATTAGCATATCTTAAAGGTTTGGTAATATCAGGCTCAGGGTCCCATTTAATCCAGAGTGAAAGTCTTACAAATGGCCTGCAAGACCCTCTATGACTCACCCATCCTCTCCCTGTTCCTTCTCTGACCTTAGCTCTTCTGAGTTCCTTCCCCTCACTCTCTCTGCTTCAGATGTTTTTTGTTGTTCCTCAAACACATCAGAATGCTACTGCATTAACTATTATGCTTGAATCGTCAAGCATAAACAGATGAGCATAAATCCCTGCTTATCCTCAAGTCTCTGCTCAAATGTCAAGCTGTTCAGCTCCTCCCTGCCTCTATAGTCTTGATTCCCCTTAAATCACCATCTTTTTTTTTTTTTTTCCTGTGTTCAACATACTGTTGAGTTTACTTATTTCTTATACTGGGGTTTTGTTTGTTTTGGTCTGTCTCCTCCTGAAGAAGTTAAACACCACAGAAACAGAAATTTTAGCCTGTTTTATTCACTAATGTACCTCAAGTATTTCAAATGCACCTGATATCTAGCAGATGTGCTTAGTAAGTGTTTGTAGAATAAAATAATAAATAAATAAGGAAGGCAGGCAAGAAGATGCTGTTAGGTCAATGTTGGCAGCATCTATTCTGGCTGTGTGTTCTGTGCTTGGGAAGAGAGCCGATCCCTTGAAGGAAGTTGGTAAAGACATTACCAAGGGGGTCAGACACCACCAATCACATTATATGTGAGATTTTTTGAAAGGTGCCACAGACATGGCAATGTGAGATAGCTGGCATGGAATAAAGAGTAATATTGACCCCTTATAATGTCCTCCATAAATGAAAAAACTTTCAGGCTGTTAGGTATTTTAGTAGAAATAATCTCCATACAGAATTTAAACCATTTTAAAAAATGTAAATTGTTACTGAATATGCCACATGTTCATTTCTCTGACATAACCACTCTCAAACTACCTGCAAATGTGGACTTAAATAAAGTTTTAAAAAATATGAGAAGGGTACCTTGATTATTTTAATCAAATATATGATTATTCATTATTTTTCAATCATTATAAAATTTTAAATTAATTTTAAATTTAGAATGTTAAAGGTAATAATATTTGTTTTTATCCTAAATGTATTTGAAAAAATATAAGGGAGAAAATAAAACTATTACCTTTAATTCAACTATCCAGAAATAAGAATTGTTAATATTTGGCTATTTTACTGTTTGATCTTTTCCAAATGTGTTTTTTTTTTTTTAAACAAAACTACAATTGTGTATTATATACAATTTTGTATTTGCCCTTTCACTTAACTTTATATACCGTAAACATTTTTCTGCATCATTAAATATTCATTAGAAATATTTTATAATGTCTGAAAATATGAAATTGTATCATAATTCAATACTTATTAATGGACATTTGGGAAACATCTGTTTTTCTGTTACAAATAAAACTGTACTCCGTGTTCTCACATCAACAGCATGTTTAATTGGAGCTGCCACAGATCCCTAGAACAATGTCTCCTGGGTAAAATAGCATAACTATTTTATGCCTCTGCCAGAATCAAGTATTTTCATCTAAAATCAAATAAACAAAATACTTTTTCAATTTAACTTTAGGCAAAAACATCATTTTGTATTGCATTTATATGATTAATACTAAGGAAAAATGTTTTCTATCATGTTTATTTCTTTATATGAATTGTATAAAACTTTAGCTCACTTCTACATTAGGGTATGTTTGAGTCTCCAATTTAGTCTGTACTAATGGTAATAAAGAAGAGTAGGATTTTTCTGTAACCATCACCTGTTTAATAGGGCCAAGAAAATTAACACCTCCCTAAGGAATGCCATTTAAGTAATTTCACTTCTAAGACTTTGCAGCTTTTAAGACCAAAAAAACTTAAAGAGCAACTCTGAAGGGTGACTGAACAAAAACACCATAATAAGGAGTTGACTAATCATCATAAATGAAGGACAGATGCTGAGACAGCTTGTTTTATTATTTTGTTAATCACCCCTCCATGGACAGTAGGGAAGAGGAGGAGAGAAGTAGATAAACATTTGTTTTTCAAAAAACATTTCCCTGTAAGCAACACAAAACAGACAACTGTAATAAAGGGAGGCCACGAAATGTCAGCGAGATTCAAAGGTATTCTGTAGAGTGGTGTTTAACAAAGTTCATGCACACCTATGAACTGACATCTGTGAGGAGAGGCAAATGAGATGCTTAGCATTTCCTAGTAAACTTCAAATGGCTATTAAAATGGTTGCAGTGGTTATAATTACTCTTTGTTCCCAGACTTGCTATGTTCCTGTACTAGTTAAGTGCATCACTTATAATCATGAAAGCCAAGGTAAATATGGATTAAAAACATTGTTTTCAGAAACATTATAATTATATGTATCTCTATGTACATATGAAAGGGAGGAGAAAATAAATCTATAGAAACACTGGTGATTACCTATGGATGATGGATTATGAATACTTTGGGTTTTCGTTTTATATACGCTCTCTTCTCCAAGTATTCTGCAGTGAGCACTGCTACATTTAAAAATAAGGAAAACACTAATGCTTTTCAAGAATTGAATCACACACAGTAATTAACAGCAGCGGCCATACCTTCTGGGTTCTGCCCCTATAGGCATAGTGACATCCACACAATTTCTTGTTTCTATTTGCTTGTTGCTTATTTTAAATTTGATGTTAAAGGTCATGAACTAAATAAATGATTTAGAATATTTGTAAATAAGCATAAAATAAAAGAGGCAAGGGTTCCACAATGAGTCAGTTGGAATAAATTAAAATACAGATTGTATTTCCTTACCTTAGTAAATGAAATGGCAAGTCATCTGTCGTTGGCCGTCCGGGACAGCCTACTCATTGTTGAGATTGTTTTCCTTCCCAGGTTCCTGTTAAAATAGAAATCACTGGTCATTATTTTTTCATATCTCTACCTCATACCCCCAAAAGGATCACAGGTGGCTATCGGGATACATACAATGCAATCAGTTAAAATAAAGGAAAGAATGTGTGTGAGGGAAAACAACGGTGGGGAGAACAAGAGGAAGCCAGCAAAGAATGCATAGAAGTAAACCATGCAACTCCAAGTCTCCAATTCCAAGGACATCGCTGTGGTCACAGCAAATGAAGAAATGACCAGTTACCAAATGTCCAACATCCATAAGTTAGAGCAAACCAGTTGCTCAGAGGAACCAGGTATCGGGAATTAAGGCTGGAGCAGAAATTTCTCCAGTGGTCTTCATAAAGGAGACCCCCTGTGATATGTGGGCAATTTTTCAATATATTTTTTTAAAGATTTTATTTATTATTTTTCAGAGAGAGGGGGAGGGAGAGAGGCAGAGAGGGAGAGAAACATCAATGTAAGGTTGCCTTTCACCTGCCTCCAGCCACGGATCTGGCTGGAGACTTGGCCTGCAACCTGGTTATGTTGCCTTGGCTGGGAATCGAACCAGGGACCTTTGGGTTCACAGGCCAGCACCTTATCCACTGTGCCACCAGCCAGGGCCAGCAATTTTTCAATTAACCCTGTGGTACATCAACTGCGATTTTCATGAGGGTCGTTTAGATAGACACACCTCCAAGAACAGTTCAACAAACCTGCCTCGCTATAATAATGCTTTTATACAGAAGAGATACTTACTCATGATAACCAATTTTAAAATAGAAACATATGAAGTAAAAATTAAAAAGACCCCTGTATGTCCCCACCCTGAGATAACTAGTGTTAATAGTTTGTTGTATATTTTTTCAAAATCTTCCTTATGCTTGTTCACACACACACACACACACACACACACACACTTTTTCTGCTTACTCTTAGCAACGTTTCGGATTTTTTTCAAATCTGTATGTCTGTCTCACTTTTACATAACTAATATATTCCTCAAGATGCATATACCATCATTTAAACAGTTGGATGAACTTTCAGGCCATTTCTGGGTTTGGCTACCATAAACAGAGCAGGACTAAACAGCCTTGTTCAAACATCTTTAAAGTTCTGGTACTTTGATTTCTGTGGGAAAGAATCCTGGAAGTCGGGCCAAACTTGCTAAGTGCATTAACTCTTTGAAGGACCACTGCTACATTCCTTCCTGTAAAAAGGTTGAAGCAATCTGTGCAATAGTCCATGCAGAATGCCTGCTTATTGACATATGTATCAGCCCTGGGTGTTTGTCATCTTTAGAATGTTTGCCAGCCTAATGGGCAGATAATGGTATCTCAGTCGTTTTAATTCTCGTTCAGTTGCCGCTAATGGGGCTGAAGCTTTACACAAGTTTGCTGGTGATTTATATTTCCAGCTAGTGCTTTTTGCCTGTTTTATACTGTGCTGTTTATCTTCTTCCTTTTACAACCAATTTGCAACATGTCCTAGTCTATTAAACACTAACTCCGTCATATGAATTGTAAGCTACTGTTAATCTTTTGGCTTAATTTATGTTGTCTTGTCAGGTAGACATTTTTAATACTGACCTAGTCAAATCTGCTCATTTTCCCTTATGGATTGTGGGTTTACTATCTTATTTTGGAGAATTACCCCCAATATGATGGTATGTCTGTATTCTCCTATATTTTCTTCTGATACCTTTATAGTTCCATTTAAACATTACATCCTTACTCTAAATGGAACCTAACCTCATCTTCTCCCAAACAACTAACTGTCCCAATATAATTTCCCTCATAATCTATTTTTTCCTTATTAGAAAGGTATGCCACCTTTAGCATATATTATCAATGCTTTTTCCTACATACCTCAATCTTTTTCTAGGCTCTTTACTATGTCCAAAAGATTTGTTTATTGATTCCTAAGCTAATGTCACATTATTTTAAATGCAGTACTATGAAAGTATACTTTGATATCTATCGGCACAGGTTCCCCGTACTATTTTTCTTCCAAGTTTAGTAATTTTCTCACATTTATATTTTTAGATGGACTTTATGGAATTTCCTCAAAAAGCTAAAAATGGAACTGCTTTTTGATCCAACAATTCCATCCACTGCTGGGACTATACCTGAAGAACCCTGAAACACCGATTCAGAAGAACCTATGTACCCCTATGTTCATAGCAACGCTATTCACAATAGCCAAGGGCTGGAAACAGCGTAAGTACCCATCAGTAAACGAGTGGATCAGAAAACTGCAGCACACAGTTTTGTGTAATACCATTCCATATTACACAATGGAATACTATGCAGCAGAAAGAAAGAAGGAACTCCTACCCTTTGCAACAACATGGATGGAACTGGAGAATATTACGCTTAGTGAGATAAGCCAGGCAACAAAAGAAAAATACCAATTTCTGTATTAGGTGTAATACAGAAAACTAATGAACAAAACAAACAGATGAGCAGAATGGAACCAGAGACATGGAAACAAGGAACAGATTGATAGTGACCAGAGGGGTGGGGGAAGGGGAAGGGGAAAAGGGTTCAGTCAAGGAGCTAGTACGGGTGACCCATGGACATGGACAATGAGGTGGGGACTGACTGTGGGATGGGGGATGAGGTGGGTGTGGCAGGGGAGAGTAATGGGGGAACAAAATGAAACAACTGTAACATAGCAACAATAAATTAATAAAAAAAATAAAATCATACCAATTGATCTGAAAATATGTCCCACATTCAAGATGGGATTCTGACTGGAGTTATATTTAATTTATGTATTAATTTAGAAGGATTACTCTTTTTGGAATTTTGAGTTTTCTCATTCAAAACAGGTATAGCTCCATATTTCTGGAAATATCTTTTCACTACCATCTTACTTTCTTGGATTTGTCTGATGTCTTATTGAATTCATTCCCAAATATTTTACTCTTTTAAATAGGGATTTTTACCTTTGCCTTTCTAACCAGCTATTAATGCACAGAAAGAAAAACAATTGGGTTTTATCTATTATATTTTCACCCAGTAATTCTATCAAAACCACTTATAGGATTTTAAAAGATTTTAAATAAGGCCCTGGCTAGTGGCACAGTGGGTAAGGTGCCGGACTCCGAACCCAAGGCTCCCTGGTTCGATTCCCAGCCAGGGCACATAACCAGGTTGCAAGCCAGGTCTCCAGCCAGGTGAAAGGCAACATGTACATTAATGTCTATCTCCCTCTCTGCCTCTCTCCCCCTGTCTCTAAAAATAATAATAATAATTAAAAAAAAGATTTTAAGTAGAATCTCAATCCCATCACCTACAATATTTATATAGCTTATTTCTAAGTCTTTTTCTATCGCCTTTGCTGACTTTCTAAAACAATGTTGAGTAACAGGAGCGGTGCCCAGCATTTATGACATAATCCTGCAGTAGTCACCATCCAACTTAATGCTTTTGTTTGTTTGAGAGCATAATAAATTCTTTCTGCTACATCCTAATTTAATTTTTTATTAGGAATGTCTATTAAATTACATTGTTCTTTATTCTGTTGCGTCAATATGTAACATTGGGAGATATCATAATACAAAATCATCCTTATATTTCTAGAATAAATCCTAACTTGGATTTAATTTGCTAACACTTTAAAAAGGGTATTCTCTTGATTGAAATTAAATAATTGTTGCCCCATCTTTATCAGGCTTTGGTATTAGGAATTAATATTTTTCATAAGTTAGAAGTTTTTCTCTCTTTACAGGCACTCAATTTTTTCATGATTATTTATCTCTTAGAATTTATAACCTCTATTTGGAATGAATTTTAATAATTTATAAAGAAAATCAATTTTATTTAGATTTTTTAATTTGTTGCCATAAAAGTGCATATAATATTTCTTACTAAATCCTTTCAATCCTTTTGGGATCTAGGTAGTTTCTTTTCCCTAATTCAGAATCTTTTTTTTGTGTATACATATACAGTATATGTATAAGTAGTGTATATGTATGTATTATGTGTATACATATATATTTTTTCAATATTGGTATATAGCATATATTTTTTCTTTATTAGTCAGATTACCTTTGTTTTATGGCCATTTCCATTAATATAGCTTTTACTGTCAATATTTTCTTTTGACTTACTTTATAAATTTATTATATGTAATAGTTTCTTTGTCATCCTTTCGAAAGTACATTAACCAAAGCATTTAAGCTAGAAAGTATATCTGACTATATTAATTATTTCTCTATAAATTTTGTTATAAAATGTTCTGCTTAATCAGTTTCTAGGTAATTTGTCATTTCGGATTTGATCAATTTTATCCAGAAATCATCTACAAAAGTTTCATAATTTCAAGTATTTAGTTTAATTATCATTCTTTCTTTCGCCTTTTTAAAAAAGATTTTATTTATTATTTTTAGAGCGAGAGGGGAAAGGAGAGAGGCAGAGAGGAAGAGAGACATCAGTGTATGGTTGCCTTTCACCTGCCTCCAGCTATGGACCTGGCTGGAGACCTGGCTTGCAACCTGGTTATGTGCCCTGGCTGGGAATTGAACCAGCGACCTTTGGGTTCACAGGCTGGTGCCTTATGAATTGTGCCACAAGCCAGGGCTCATTGCCCATTTCTTGATTTACCACACTGGGATTACAAAATGCGATGAGTAAAATAAACTTTGAAATGAAATGAACCAAACTCATTAAGTTTTTTCCCTACAGCCATAAAACACAGACATAAGGGAAAAAAGTACATTTTCTGTTTATAGGGTACAAAAACACTATGTTATTACCACTCTCTGTCACTGTATATACTTTGCTAAACTATGGAATAATACATTACATTTCCCTAATGTGATTACGTCTTTATCATATCCTCCCATATTTCTACTTTGGTTTTTGCCCTAAATTTATATAACTATGTGTAAAAGATAGGCATATAAAGATAGGCAAAAAATTGTACTCTTTATCCTTAGAAGTAGCTTCTTTTATGTAATAATTTCGGTCTTGGGTTTCAGTTTAGTTGATGGTAATATCCTCACTTCTGCTTTCCTTTTACTTGCAAATGCTTGACATCCTTTTCCGTTCCTCCTTCCCTCCTTCCCTCCTTCCCTCCTTCCTTCCTTTTTATTTCCGGGATGAATGGAAAGGGAGAGACAGAGAGAGAAAGAGGAAAAGGAAAGGGTGAGGGGAAAAACTGACCTCTTTGTCCATTTGTTTATCTTTAACTTTTTTAGTTGTCATTCTGTTCTGGCTGTGTTCCTACAAACAGATTAAACCTGGATTTTATTTAGTTAGTACCAATCTAAGAGTGTTTGTCATTTTAAAGGGTAGTGCAACAAATTCGCATCTATTGTGATAAGATGTTTTTGGTTTGTTCCCATCATTTCTATTACTAATAATTACATTTACTGTTACTGCATTTATTTTTATTCATTCCTTTTTTGGCTGGGTTGATCAATTTATAATTCCATTTTCTTCCTAGTAATTAAACAATTTGATTCTAAAAATATTTGCTCAGTTATTTTTTTAGTTATAAATCACTAAGAAATCTGTATTTTTCTATGAAATAAAATAATGCTGGCCCAGGCATTTTTCCCTTGAACTACAGCAGACCTGAAGAACTGCCACCCAGACCACCCTTCCAGGAGGAGAGGATGCTGCCCCTGAAGGCATGGCAAGCAGGCACTTCGGGCTCCTTCAGGGTCTGCTCTGCAGAGAGCCAGCTCACCCTGGGTCACAGCCTCCCTGTGGCAGCCACATGCTCTACTGAATGATGGGACAGCTCCCCACCAAGCTGGCCCCAGGTTTGTGGGTCCTGCATGGGAGTTTGCCTTCTTTCACTACAGGCCTACCCATGCTTTCTCTGTCCTCCTTTCTCAGATTTGTATTAACCTTCAAGCTCTGTGACTTACAAAAGAAGTAAATAAATGTACTAACAGTTATGAGGCTGGAAGTCCAAAGTCAAGGTGTCAGCAGGGCCACGCTCCCCCCAGATCTCTGTATGTAACCCTTCCTTGCCTCCTTCTAGCTTTCGGTGGTGGCTATTGATCGTCAGCATTCCTTAACTTGTGGCTGCATTGCTCCAATCTCTGCCTCTGTTGTCACACAGTTCTCCGAGTGTGTCTGTCTTCACATGGCATTCTCCTCTTCTCATAAGGACATCACCAATCACATCAGATTAGGACCCACCCTAATGACTTTATCCTAACTTGACCATATCTGCAAAGACTCTATTTCCAAATGTCACATTCACAGATGGGGGATTAGGACTTCAACATATCTTTGTTAGGGGATGCATTCAGCTCACAACATATGTGTTGACCCCTAATAAACATGTGCATTCAAAACCCTGTCCCAGGGCCTGCTTCCAGAGAGCCCAAGCCATACCGTCTCTCCTCTCTTCTGGTTTACAAGAGGAAATATTTGAAATATTTTTATTCTGTTGCTGGCTGCTCCTCTCCGAACTTCAAATAGCTCCTCTTAGTCAACACAGCTTTGCTGTTTCAAGGAATCTTGATTAATGTAATACAAAAACAATTAAAAAAAAAAAAGAAATCTTGATGAACAACTTATAGTTTGCAGTCACATTATCATCATTTGTTTAGACTGCACCGTAAGTTTTATAACATTGTTTGCTCATTGCTTCTTTGGCTCTTTATCTTACCCTATCCAGACACCTTTGTTATGATTCGAATTTTATTTGGTTGAAACACTTCTCAATAGTTTCCTCAGAAGCAGCACATGGATGGTCCACTCTGACTCAGTCACTCCATGCCCATGCCCATGCTCAATATTACTCCAGTGTCTTTCTTTTTTTAATGTGTGACTAGATCTCTTGGTTACTGCAGGATGGTTGGCTTACAGTCCTCTACTTTCATCTCCCTATTAATATGGTATTGCTGTCCTCTTGCTTCTTGGCTTATGGATGAGTCATTTCAAGCTACTCTCATGCTCCTGTGTTGGCAACTTACTGGCTTTCTCTGTCTAGAAACCTATGGAAGTTTTCTCTTTTAACAGTTAAAAAAATTGCATAAGGATAGGTGTGTCTTTTTCATTAACCCTGCCCTGGAAAGGGAAGCTGACAAGAAGTTATTACATGGAGATCTGAAGAGTTGATTTAAACCATGAATAATATTTAGGCTATCTAGATGAGGAATGAATAGAATGTGTATCCTTTGGGCAGTCTTTCATGAATATTGTTTCTAATAACCAACTTTTGATAAGAATTGGATGGTGAAGCACTGGAAGTTATAGTTTCTGGCAAGATCCTGGAATGCAGAAATTCTAATGGCCAAGTAAGGGCATAATCATAAGACTCAGATCTCCTTGGGAAATGTATTCATATGTTATCTAACACAAGACTCCCAGTATAAGCTTATTTTCTTAAATTATTTCTGATACTAAATGGAGCCAACTGGTGGTGTCATATGGTTACCCTGTTGAGACATCAGCTCAGCCAACAGTAATATATGGCAAGAAATGATATATTTTTAAAAATATTTTATTGCTTATCTATCTTTTCTGGTATTTGGTGTCTGAATTCTGGGAGCTTCAGAATTAAGTAAGTTAAAGTATTTCATAGCTCTCTACATTTCTATGCTTTCATTCAATTTAAGGGAAGGAAATATACTATCATTTATGAAGTAACAACCACATATGAGATTTATCAATTACATGATCTCATTTAATTCTGCAAATGATCCCTTGACATTCTCCAATTTAAACATTATAATGAACTCTCTATAATATTCATGAGATATAGTCATTTTAAACTTTGCCAAGGCTCTTGCTATGAGGCTAGTTTGCAGAAGTGCAGACCTTAGTAAGCAAATTAACACAAGGTACACCCATCCCTACCCTGCCCCGCCCACCACAACCTTAGTAAGCAAATCAACACAGGGGACACTCATCCCTACCCTGCCCCGCCCATCACAATCTTAGTAAGCAAATCAACACAGGGGACACCCATCTGTACCCTGCCCCGCCCATCATGACCTTAGTAAGCAAATCAACACAGGGGACACCCATCGGTACCCTTCCCCGCCCACCACAGCACCCAGCCTGGCTTTGCTGTTCTCTATACCAAAGCTGGGTATAAGAACCACCTTGGGAGCTTTTTGAAAATTCAGACTCTTGGGGCACATACCGAAAACAACTAAATCACCACCCCTGCATGGTGGGTCTGGGGAAATCAGTGTTTTCAGCATGCTTCCTAGGCTTGTGGTCATCTGAACTATTCTGTCTAGGTAAAGACAATAAAGATGTTTTTATCATTTCCAAAGGGTTGTCAGGGTCCAGTAGGGAAAATGCAAGCTATTCCGGGTGTGTTAAAGAGAGGGAATTTAATACACGGGATTAGTTATAAAAGTGACAGGTGAACTGAAAAGCTAAGCAAAAGATGATGAAATGCAGAAATTAAGAGCAGCAGGAAGCTGATTGCTTTTAGAGTTAGAGGCACACCAAGACAAAAGGCTGGTAACAGACCTCAAAAGCTGGAGGTATTTGATAAAATAACAACGAATGTCAACTGTAATTGAAAAAAAGAAAGAGGCTGGTGGTATCTGCTGGGTCTAAAAGGTCTTGGTGAAGGTTGACTGGCAGAGTTTGGAACTACAGAAAGAGGAGTATGTTTGGAGGTGTGGAAAAGACAATCACTGTTGCAGATACCAGCCAAGACGAGAGAGATGGGGACAACACCGGATTCTCCCCTGCCTCCTCTACATGCCAATCCCCCTCTGGGGCTTCCGTGTGACATGAGGAGCCTGAGAAATGTATCCTCTAGGGTACGGGTGGCTCCCAAAAGGCCCACGGGCCGAATCCGGCCCTCCACCTTGTTCTATGCAGCCAGCACCTTCGGCCTGGCACCTGGTTTCCACCCGGCTCGCTTAACTGTTAAGGAGTAGTTACATTTATACAGTCCTAACATTACATTCAGCCCTTTGAAGGCAACCTCTAGGCTGATGTGGCCCCCCATGAAAAGGAGTTTGACATCCCTGCCCCAGGGGACTACAGCCCTGTGATACAGCATGGGAGGGGAGTGAGGAATGGCTCTGTGGCCCATAGAATGAGCGATAAAACTGTAAAGAAAGTGGAAAAGCAGGTATGAGCTAACGATATACACCAGACACAGGAGTCTCAAAAGAAACACGAATTGGAGGACAGATTAGGAGCTGGTGCGAACACTTCTGTATTTGTGCCTGGCAATTTTCAAAGAGCCAAACAGACCACTAAAAGTAGCTAGGGCCTACTGCAGCCTCCTCATTCAGTGTAGTGGGGAGCCTGTGATTTGGGATAATTTGCCTGGGGCCAAGTCAGAGGTGGCAAGGCTGAGGTTTATCCAGAGTTGTCTGGCTCTTTCCCCCACACTGCACTGCACTCTCTCCATGGCAGTGCACTTTTTAGCTGGTAAATGCAATTGAAAGCTTCGTCAACGATATGAATTTACATAACTGTTTCCTGTAAAACTTGTTCTCCATCAGCGACTCTCAACCTAAAGGGCAATTCTGAATCTGCCTGGAGATAGGGGAGACTTTAAAAACTCCGTAATTACCAGAAGTTTTGGATACATTGCACTTGGGGGCCATATTCAAGTTGCTCAGCAGCAAACCCTTCAACTTCCAACTCCCTGGGCTGCATGTGGTAACATTTCCTAGAATGTCTCCCAGTAAAGAAAGTAATTAAAAAATAATTTTAGCCTTGGTCATAGCTGAATGTTAATGTTAATTATTTATGGTGAAATTATGCTCTTCTGAGTTCATTTCCATTGTTGGCCAGCAAATTAATTTACTCTGTCGTACATTAAACAAACATTTCTTGAGCCTTATATGTCAGACAATGGTCTTAGAGCCATAAAGGCAAAGACAGGTCCTAGTCTTCAAAGACGACACATCAAAGGAATTAAGCAGAAAAAATGGGTACTGACAGAATAGTTACAGGGTGTAAAGTACAGCATTGAGGCTAGAGCCAATACTATTTTTTTCATTGAATTTATTGGGGTGACACTAGTTGACAAAATTATATAGGTTTCAAGGGTATATTCTATAAGACATCATCTGTATATTGCATTGTGTATTCAACCTTCCAGTCACTAATATTGTAATAACTATCTACAGCGTTCGGTGGATTCTGGAAATAGTGGGGAGGACACTTTGAAAAGTATATAATTGTCTAGCCGCTATGCTATACATTGGAAACTAATAACAAAATATTATTGAATGTAAACTGTAATTGAAAAAAAAATTTTTTTTAAGATTTTATTTCATTATTTTTTAGAAAGAGGGGAAGGAAGAGAGGCAGAGAGGGAGAGAGACATCAGTGTATGGTTGCGTTTCACCTGCCTCCAGCCACAGGCCTGACTGGAGACCTGGTTTGCAACCTGGTTATGTGCCCTGGCTGGGGAATCGAACCTGCGACCTTTGGGTTTGCAGGCCAGCACCTTAACCACTGTGCTACCAGCCAGGGCTGTGGAAAAATTTTTAAATGAGAGAAAAAGAACTAAGTCACATCACCAGGAGAGACTGGTGTGAAGACAGCTGTAATACAATGTGACATGAGCTTTACTCTGGGTTCTTGGAGGAGAAACTAACTGCCCAAGTCAGCCTGTGGGGATCATGGAAAACTGCATTTATGAGGAACACTGAAAACAGACTTAGAAGTTTTTCCAGGACACAAGGTTGAGAGTTAGAGGAGGAGGGAAAACCCAGGCAGCCTGGCTGCCTGCTTAAAGAAAGACCCAGCAGCATGAAGGAGTCTTTAACATGTTTTCATGGGTGTACTGAGATAGCAATTTTGCATTTTAAGAATTTGCCCAAGGCCCTGGCTGGTAGCACAGTGGTTAAGGTGCCGGACTCCGAACCCAAGGCTCCCTGGTTCGATTCCCAGCCAGGGCACATAACCAGGTTGCAAGCCAGGTCTCCAGTCAGGTCTGTGGCTGGAGGCAGGTGAAACGCAACCATGCATTGATGTCTCTTTCCCTCTCTGCCTCTCTCCCTTCACCTCTTTCTAAAAATAATGAAAAAAAAAAAAGAATTTACCCAAGAGCAGCCTAAAGTTTAGGATATCACTTAAAGGGTTACAGAGTTCTGGATTGGACGTTCCACCTATGAACATAAGTCCCTGTTCAATCCTTTGCCTGAATAAAAACACATTTGTGAAAATTCATGAAAACCTAGAAAGCCATTCTTGGGAAAAGGGTAGCCTTGTGAACAGCTCTGCTGGGGAGGTAAGGATTATTATTCAGTCCTTCTTCCAGTGTGCGTCACAAAAGATTTGATATCTTTTAAAGTAGTTTTGGCAATAAAGAGCAAAGCTGCAGGAAAAATCTAAGGCTTAAAAATGTGGTTATTTTCCAAGGCTGAACTAGAAACAACAAAAAACAACAACAAATGGAAAACATCCTTGACATACTTTCCAAGGCATAAATGCGTATATTTTTCAGACCAGAAAATAATTTCCATTGTGTTAAGAAATCACAGGCTCAGATTTATCTCCTTAAAATATCTGCATCAACTCAATAAAATGCAGAAATTCAGCATATTAAATATTTGCAGAGTGGAGAACACCTATCTGCATGCATGCTCACACACCTGCTCAGTTACAAATTTGTGTGCTCAGAAGCTGTAAATATACAACCACGGTGTTCCTATAGTCAACATAAAGCTTCTCTATTCTTACCGATGAAATCAATTTACATGAGGTTTCATTTCCTGCATCTAATATTTATATAGTCAAGCTACTGTCCAAACCAATTCCAAATGATGGCACCTGCTGGTTGTGAATCAGAATGGAGACCAATCAAAACAAATTGCTGGGCTCTTCTGTTCTCTCATAAAGCACACTCATCAACTCGCAGAATGGTTCTCACAAAGTGAATAAACAGAATAGCTATAAATGGCAATGACAAAAGGCTCAGCAGAAAATGAGCCACTTGTAATTCATTTTCCCAACAAACACTGTGCTGAAAGAATTCACAAGCCCTTTCAAACCAAGCCTTCACTGCAAACGTTAGAAGAAAGTAGCTGGGGAAAACAACTGAGGGATGTGTTGCTTTCAGACCAGAGTAACTCCCAGCCTTTCCTGAAAACACCATTATCACACAATCTTCTCCTGCCCCAGTTTTCATTATAAATACACAAAGACATTGTATGTGTTTGTGTGTTTGGTGGAAGTGTTGGAAAGTAGTGGAAGAAAGCTGAGAGTCAGCACAGTAAATACATCCAGGGTCATGAAACCTGGCCTTTCATCGGGTATGTGGGAAAAGAATCCAAGACTTAACAAATATTCTTCCTTTTTTTTTTTTTTTTAATCTTTTCCCAGAGACATCAGGGATAATCACTAAAGATCTCACAACAAAGGTGAACTCTTTGTTGCTATATACAGTAATGCTTACATTTTTTCTTCCCCAGATTTTGCCAAATATGTGACATCAGGTAGACTTCACAATATTTTATTTTTACTATAGGGTAAAATAGTCTTATTTTTTAATTTACCAGATAAGGCTTTCTGTTCACATTTAATTTTCAGCTATTTTCCTCTTTTTTTTCCCCCTCTCCCTACTAAGAGTACACTCCTGGATGGAATTGGAGAGTATTATGCTTAGTGAAATAAGCCAGTTAGTGAAAGACAAACACCATATGATCTCACCCATTACCGGAGACTAATGAACAAAACAAGCAAGCCAAACAGAATCAGAGGCATGGAAATAAGGAACAGACTTTCAGTGTGCAGAGGGGAGGGGGAAGGGGAGAAAGAGGCAAAGAGGGGGAAGAGTTTAGTCAAGGAACTAGCATGGATGACCCATGGATATGGACAACATGTGGGAATAACTGTGGGAGGGGGAAAGGAGAGGGTGGGGAAGGAAAGAGCAGTGGGGGGAGGAATGGGATGAATGTAATACAACAACAATAAAATAAGAGTATACTCCTAAGAATTATTCAATTATTATAATAATAGTTGTGTAAACTGTATGCAAACCAAAGACAGCGAATGGTAGAAAAAGGTCTGGACTCAGATGCAAATAAGCGAAACCCATTTGGTTTTGTTTCTGCAGCAGTTTGCAAAGCATTTCTGGGCTTATTTCATCTTCTGAGAAAGCCAGAGCAACACAGATCTCCTAGATGCCCCACATACAAAGGACAGCTGGTTGTTTACCCCCCAAAATGTCCTCTGAGCCAAATGTTCAGGGGCTGTGTGTCTGTGAGGAAGTCTGAAAAAAACATAGCAAGGGGTAGGTAAGAGTGTAGAAGGAATACACTGGCTAGATGAATGGAGAATGCTGAAAAGAGAAGGAAAAGCTTCAACAGGAGAAAAATTCTGTACAACCTAACATTTTCTACATTTCTGGACTCATAACTTAATAGTCAACAAATACTAAAAAGTGGTGTCAAACAAAAACAGTAATGAGATGACCACTTATGACATATCCTCACCCCAAAGAACATTCATTCACTGAAGCACTCAGTCCAGCGCTCCTCTGTGTGAGGCGCTTTGGGGAAATAACAATGAATCAGGGCCTTGTGTTCCAGGCATTTAAAAGAGACGCCAGAACCCAGGCACAGGGAACAATGGGAAAATCTTTAACAGGATTAGGAGTTATTACCTTTGGCTGCTTTGCCTCTAATAAGTATCCACTACCAGTGGATACAGTCAGAAGGCTTGCATGGAATGTTTAAAAAAATGCGTTAGAAGATTTAAGTTGGAAAAAAAAAAAAAAAGAGCCTTGGCTGGTGGCACAGTGGATAAGGCACTGGCCTGCGAACCCAAGTGTCACTGGTTCGATTCCCAGTCAGGACACATAACAGATTGCAAGCCAGGTCTCCGGCTAGGTCTGTAGTTGGAGGCAGGTGATAGGCAACCATACATTGATGCTGCTCTCTCTAAAAATAATAAAATCTTAAAAAAAAAAAAAAAAAAAAAAAACAAGGCCAAGAGATCACACACCATTATTCACTGATACGACATTTCATTTCCCAAGTGTTTGATATGTGCTTGGCTCTATGCAGGTTTGCCAGCTGCTTTCAATACGCCAACACTTTAATGGGAGAATCAAGACGGAAAGGAGTTGTTCAGAGGACAGGGAAGCAGCAGAGGTCTCGAGTAAGCAGTGCTCAGGGAAGGGTGACATGTCTGGGTGGAACGGAGGAGCGGGAAGGTAGAAGGAAGTGACTGGCGTGTCTGGGAAAGATATGCCTGGTGACAGAGGACAATTATTCTGACCCAATAATGGCAAATCAAGTCAGAGACAGTGATTAGTCCTGGGCTAGGTGACTTTGGCAGCCAACTATATATATGATAAATTATGGAACATCTGCTGGAGGGTTTTGAGTCGTAGGCTAATAAAAGGGTTAAAAAGAACGAGGCGGCGGAGTGCGTTGGTCGTGGCGTCCGTGCGGCAGAGACAGAGATGCAGATCTTTGTGAAGACCCTGACTGGCAAGACCATCACCCTTGAGGTTGAGCCCAGTGATACCATTGAGAATGTCAAAGCTAAAATCCAAGACAAGGAGGGCATCCCGCCTGACCAGCAGCGTCTGATCTTTGCGGGCAAACAGCTGGAGGATGGCCGTACTCTCTCAGACTACAATATTCAGAAAGAGTCCACCCTGCACTTGGTGCTTCGTCTGCGTGGTGGCATCATCGAGCCCTCCCTCCGCCAGCTTGCCCAGAAGTACAACTGTGACAAGATGATCTGCCGCAAGTGTTATGCCCGCCTGCACCCCCGTGCTGTCAACTGCCGCAAGAAGAAGTGTGGCCACACCAACAACCTGCGCCCCAAGAAGAAGGTTAAATAAGGCCCCTCCATTACCACCTCTGGCCTACAGGGTAGTTAGTCTTCTGCCTACCCTGGGCCTTCTATTGACCCTGGGGCCTCAATAAAGTTTCCCATTCATTGACCAGAGCAATAAAAAAAAAAAAAAAAAAAAAAAAAGGGTTAAAGATAATATCGCTTAACAGGAGACAAGATGGAATGGGAAGGAAAAGCCAGATCTAGAGTGAATCAAGCAGCTGCTGCATGGGTCACAGTGCTGAGGACCTTGAAGTCCAAGGTCAAGCTGGACACAGAGAAGAAGGAGCTCTGTGTGGTGTGGACAGCAAAACTACCTCAGACTGGCTGGATCTGAGGGAATATGGGGTTACCTCCAAGATGACTATGTTTCCAAGGATGACTAACCATGCAAGATTATGGGTGCTCTGGGAGCAGCTGTCTCCTTGCCCAGGTGGGGCCCCAGGTGGGGCCTTCACCACATCCATCTCAGCCTGGAAGTAAACCCAGGAGGGACAAGGGACCCAGACTACATCACTGCCTTGTCCACATGGAGAACTCTTCTACCACACAGGCACCAAGTTGGTCGAGAGATGTTGGGCCTTGGACTTGTCATATCAGGTAGAGTCATAGAAGAGTAGATGGAAGAACTGTTAGCATTTAATCAGACGAGAGAAAGATGCTCAAAGCCGCATGTTTCCTGACAGATAAACAGAGAAGCCCAACAACACCTTTCCAGCCCTATAAACCTCACCATGTCCCTCGCTAGCAGCTGGGGTTGGGAGGGCCCCTGTATCTTAATAACACATCCACCATTCACCCAAGCACTTGGCAGGAGTTTTAACCCTTACAAACTCTCCTAATGAAGACAAGCTGCCACACATGTAACTGAGATCATCACCTCCTCCATCTGCCACCCTGTCCTCTGAGCCAGGCCCTAATGGGAGAGGTGGTGACAATGTGGTGGTCACTGAATGGGCCCCGAGTCCCAGGCACATAGTAAATACTCCATAAATTTGGCATTATCATCATTATCATCACCATCAGCTGCTCTCACCAGCAAGCGCCTGTGCCACAGGGCAGATCCTTCTCTTCTCTGCTTCCACACTTCCTGTGGCTACAGAGGAGGTTGGGAGCGTCCAAGGCCCTGCACGGCGGGGGCTCCCTGCTCCCTGCAGGCGCCTGTCCTCTCTCAGAGAGGTGGAAGGTGCCTTTACACACTGCGCCCTGTGCCTCTCGGGCTCCCTCCCACGCCTCGGGAGAGGGTGCCCTTCCACAGCACTGCCCCACGCCAGTGCCCACAGTGTGGTTCAACTTGAAACAGCCTCCCCATGACCCTGGGTATCAGTCGAGTGTCTGCTCTCTGAGGACATCCCTGATTCCTTCCATCCTGGAAGAACACAGAGCTGGGCCTTCTTGGCTGGGCCTTCATAACCCTCGGTCAACCACTTGCATTTTGGAGTTTATGTGACCCCAGACTGCATTTGCCCTCAGTTCCATTAATAATTATTATGGCTGATGTATATGGAACACACCTTTGTGCCAGGTACTGTTATAAGAACTACTTGAAGCAATTCATTGAATTTTCCCGGTAACTCTAAATAACAGATTTCTGTTATCCCCATTTCACAGATGAGAAAATGGAGGCACAGAGAGGTCAAATAACTTGCCTGAGTTCACACAGTAGATGTAGAATCAGGATGTGGATGCACAAACTGTCAGTATCCAAAGTGGGCTCTTAACCAGTCTGTCAGTAAGTACTGCCCATTTTAGAACTTTGCTTATTTCTATTAAGTCCCCTACCTCACAATCTCAACACCTTGCCTGCTGCTTCACAGAGGGGTGAATGATCCCTTTATCGGCTGTCTTTTCCACCAGAAACTCATGAGCGCCAATTCCCACCCTCTCACCTTCTTTTCTCTAATGCACAGTTAAGGCATGTTGTGTGTCCCCTCCAATACATACCTGTCTGGAGCCCTCTCTCCATCACACATCATTTTACCTGGATTGTCACCTCTTCTTTCATCTGGCTGTTTACCTTGAGAATAGGGACAGGTCAGCTCCCCCCTTAGACCCTTCCTCCTGACACCTCTCCTTCATCCTAACGTTGCCACTGGCTGCAACCCTGTGTTACTCCCCCTATGCTCAAAGTCAAATCCTCCAAAGACAGGTGTCTACCCTCTGCCTTCACTTCCTCCTCTTTCACTGTCTTTCAGACACACCGCAATCTGGCCTCCCCCACAACCAGCCCAAGGTCACATGTGGACTCCTTGTTGCTCCGGCAACAGCTTCATTCGTTATCTTCCCAGGCTTCTCTGAAGCACGGACCTGAGAGGACCCTGCACGCAGTAGGCACTGACACACTTGTTCAACTGGCCTCCTTCTGTGAGGGTTCCTCCATCCCTGGCTACCCTGCATGGTCAACACCGTTATTTTCCTACCCCCACTTTCCTCGTGTTCTTTCCTAGCAGAAGCTTGATTTTGTTGGGAGAGGCAATGTGCTCAGTTAAATAAGCAAAAAGAGACTTGTATTCCCAGGTGTTGTGTTATCAGATGTTGGTAGACATTTGTGTCCTTGTTTAAAGACGCATACTCAGGTGGGCTGGGCATTTCTGTCATGTGTCTCTTGCCCCTTGCCAGTTGTCCCAGGGATGGCACACTTGAGAACAGCATGGACAAGGATTCCATACACACCTGGCCTTCCCTACCTCTCTAAACATGTCTTAGTCTCTCTGACAGGCTCCCTTTTTCTTGGCTGCCTCTTAAATATTCATGTTCCCCATCGTCTTCTGTATTCTTCTCACTCCTGAATAATCTCTTCCATTACCAACGGATTCACTGCAACCTACTTGTAAGAACTCCCAAATGACTCTTGAGTCCAGGTCTCCTTCTTGAACTCTAGTTCTAGAGTTCAATCACATGTTCAATCACTTTTAGGGATCCTACCTACAGTGTCTTACAGGCACTATGAACTCCATATGCTCCAACTGCAGTTTATCATATTCCACCCCACACTGAGAATGCTAGTATCATCCACCTAGTCATCCAAGCTGGAAACCAAGGAGCCACCCCAACTTCTCCTCACTCCCTCTTCCCCATGTCCCATCCTACAGCTTATCCAAGTTCCTTCCAATCAATCTCCTTAATGTAGTTTGATTCTCTTTCTCAGTCTTTTCTCTGTTGCTATCTTAACTGAGACTTCATTTCCTGCACAGATTACAGCTTTAGCCTCCTAAAGTGTCTGCCTAACTGGCACATAAAATTGCTAAAGGGACCTCGCTGTCATGCAAATGCTTATGCCACTCCCCTTTACAATCCTGCAGTGGCTTCCCACTGCCTCAGGGAGGAATGCAGAGCCTTTAGCCTAGCACAGGACCTCTCAGGACCTGGCCTCCTTACCTCACTTCCCCTTGCTGCCTGCCCCCGGCAGGGCTGCAGCCACAGGGGGTGACTTACAGTTCCCAGAAGCCTGGAGTCTCCTGCCTCGCCTCCAACCTTGGTATTCACTCCAGAGCCGGACATGCCACTGCCCTCTGTCCCTGTCCTGGCACATGCTATGCCAAAGGCTTTGAGTTCAGGATGCAGCTCAGATGTTGCTTCCTTCTACGATCCGCACTTACTCCTCCAAAAGCCAGTTCAGTACCTCTCTTCTGAGTCCGCAGGGTGCCCTGCTCCTACTGTGACAGTGACTGCAGTGTAATCATGAGTTTAAATTCATTCTTTTCCTGGTATACTATCAGTCACATTTGGGGCAAGTAACCTCTATATTTACCTGTGAACTACACAACCTAGCACAGTGACTGGCACACAGATAGACTAAAACGTTAAAAGTTTACTAAGTGCACAAATGAGTATGTCTTGCCACACTAGGATAAGCTATTTTGAGGGAAGAAAGTATTCTTTTCATTCGTACAAATTAAGTCAATGCTTAATAAATGTTTTCTTCTTTTTCCCTTTTACCATTAGATAGTTAATGAATGTTCAGTTTTGAGAGTGATAACAAGATAAAAAACTAAGATAGTGATCAATTTAGCATTCCAAATGCTTTCATGAAAGATTTTCCTCCTCCTTCTCTCTTCCTTCTTTTCCTTTTCTTGCCTGTTTTAGGTTCATTTTACACAAGTTTTTCTCAGTTGCTTCAAATAGGTTCTTTTTGTAAACATTATTTTAAATGTGATTATAAATGCAACTCACATCTATGCTAGAAATATTGAGTAAACACTGAAAATACAAAAGGAAATAAAAGCAGCCAGCAATCTTCAACACCCTGAGATGCTCCTAGTTCCCCACTTGGAATATCTTCTACCATTTTTTGCGATGCTCACACACAGCCTTTGCTCTCCATTGGCTCCATGCATTTAGAATAGCACCAAAGCCTGAAATGGGCCACAGCACTCCAGGGCAAACCTCCACCCTTCATCCCATTAGAATGCAACACAGCATTAGCCACAAAACAAAATAAGACCCCATGTAGCAGCCCTGGCTGGTGTGGCTCAGTGGACTGAGCACTGGCCTGTGAACCCAAGTGTCACTGGTTCAATTCCCAGTCAGGGCACATACCCAGGTCTCCAGCCAAATCCCCAGCCAGGTCCCCAGTTGGAAGCAGGTGAAAGGCAACCATACATTGATGTTTCTCTCCCTTTCTTCCTCCTTCCCTTCCCCTTTCTCTAAAAATAATGAATAAAATCTTGAAAAAAAAGAAAAAAAAAGACCTCATGTAGCAACCACTATAAACACTGAAAACGTCAACCCGAGATTGGGTTTCTCTTGGAGGGAGCTGCTCCTCATCTCCAAAGCCTGTCCGGATATGTTTATGGCACTGCGGTCTGCAGGGTAACCTTACCTTCAAACGAAAACACAACTCGGCATTTTCACTGATCTGTTGGATGAGGAGGTTCAGTCCACTCTGACAGAAAGTTCTTGTCAAGTGGCGTATTAATGAAGTTCACAGGAGTAACTCCTAATCTTATTGTTAAACTCTTTCAATTCCCACGGCTTGAAATAGGGGAAAGCATTTCAAATCTTCAGCTTTAGAATGTATTTCAAATCTTACACCGAATCTTACACCGCTGTGCAGACGTCTCAGGACTAAACATTCCCTTTTCTCAGCGTTAAGGACTAGGATAAACCTATGGCTCTTAATTCAGGCCAACAGAAAGCAATCCCGAAAGAATGGTGCATTATTATGATTAGTAACAACCCACAGGAAAATACGTGCTCTTTCCCTGGTGTTAATACTGCTAAATCTGCCTGGAATTCCAGCCTTCCTCTCACCCCCAATTTGTCGTTGCCACCTGGGGAGACCCAGGGGCTCTTGCTCAAGGAGTTGCCATCAGAATGCACAGGACTGGGCGGTGGCTCAAAGACAGCGTTCGGCACCCCTCCCCGCTACCCACAACTTCAATTCCCCATATCAGAAGGCTGGCAGAGGAGTCCAGGAAAAGTGATGGCTTAAAATACCTCTGGCCAATCTTTGTGGGGTCCGAAGGCGCTAACTGAGAAAGAGGCCTAGGACTGCTGGGAATGGCACGGATACCTGTGACTTGGATCAACAGTTTCCTGTCTGAGTTTTTGGGAGAGAGGAAAGGACGAGATGCAGAAATAGTGGCAAAAGTACAAAATATTCTGACACTGCAAGTGCTTATGGCTTAAGGACCTCAAAAATTTAATTGTTTTGGAGAATCTGGAGCCCGGTACCCCAGTGTCCTACTCTAGCACAACCTTGGGAAGCTTAGAGAACTTTTGTTTCAATGACAACCCTCTCCCACAAAATCACCCTTCTGACTTAGCAAAAGCCCACTTCTCTGGGGGTAACGAGGAAAAAAAGTATCTCCGCCGGGCCAATTCAGTCCTGCAAAAAAAAAGGGCGCTTTTTTACTGGCATGATCCGGGCTGGGCAGCTAAGTGCGGGCTGGAAGGCGGTACCTGTTTGCCCTCCTGCCAGCACCTGTGTAAACCCACAGACGGCAGTGCTGCCTTCTCTCAGCAGGGGCTCCATCCACAGCCCATCAGCAGGAGGGGGCAATCCGGAAGCAGGGAGCAGTGCGGGGCACACTGACTCACCCCAAGGCCAGAGAATCCACAGAGCACCGGATTATTCCCCCCCTTTACCAAACTTCCGTGCCTGCGTAGGCCCTGTGCTGGGTGCTGGGGGAAAGGCATGGCCAAATCTCCTGCACTGGCCCCAGGGAAAGAAAGGCCCACCCACAACAACTGCAGGGTCCAGGAAAGAGAATACATGAGGCCTACAGACCACATGCTCTTAGTTTTCTTTTCCATCACCAGCCTACGCTGGGTGCCTGCTGCCCACACGCATTTCGGTCCCGACAGCATTGCGCACTGCTGTTTTCCGTCCCTCAAGGAGCCTGTTGTGAGAAGAGCTCTGAATTTAAAAATCTCAGATTCTTCAAGGTTCTGGGACAGAACGGGCTGGGGCTCCTGACCCCTGGCCTGTCCCCCATCTCCAAGAGCCTTCAGCACACATGTATGGACACCCCTGAAGATATTGGTCACCATCCCTCACGCCTCAATGGTGTGGTCTCTGGGGCATGGCTGTCCCTCAGGAGGATGCCCTGGGAAAGAAGCCCAGGCCCTGGAAGCAGGCTTTGGGTCATTTGGGCAGAGAATTCTGGAACCTGAGGTCCTGGTTCCACGGACTGTGGCATAGAAAGCGGTGCCTGGGCTTCAGCTGGGAACACTGCCTTGGCTTTTCATACTTGTTGCTTTATGGAGAACGGGCTGAGCAGAGGAGAGCCAGAGGATGGGCATTTCCAGCACAAAACCCAGATTAGGTAGCTTTGAAGAGGGCAGGGGTCCCTTGCCTGGGTGTAAGAGCAGTCTAATGTAAGAAGCAGAACCAACTGGCAGCCACAAAACAAGGTAATCAGTGCTCAGATGGTGTAAATACAGGTCGTTCAGGGGAGCCCATTGCAGGGGCACAGGCTGGACTCTGGGAAGGCTCTTCTGGGGAGGCAATACCTACCTGACCTGTATCTTAAATAACGACTAGTAGAGAGCAAGGTAGAAAAAGCTGGTGTGGGTATGTCCAGGGCATAGAAATAGCATTAGCATTTCCAAAGGCATGGAGCTGGGACAACATGGTGCCCTCTGGAAATTAGCAGTAATTTGTCATAGTAATACAAAGGGGCACAGGTTGGGGAGAGGCCTAGCATACATCTGGAAGGTTCTGCTGGAAAGCTCTTATGTATCATGCTAAGGCATTTGGGATAGTGGAAGAGTCACCAAAGTGGCCTTAATTCATTTGCAATAATGTTTGGGTGAGTGACTGATGAACAAAGGATGGGTACTACAGATAAAGTTTCAGTATTATCAATTATACTACAAATGTCTTTTTAAAAACCCATTAAATCCAATGTACGGATGGGTAGTATGGTCATCTCAAGTGTCATTTTAGCTAAAGCCCAGACCTTTCCTAAGCTTTGGACCTACAAGTCCTAATGACAGCTCCCTTTGGGGTCCTCATAAGTATATCTGACGTAATAAGTCCTAACCAGAACTCAAACACCTCCACCCCTACCCTTCCTGACTTCCCCATTTTATTCAATGTCTCCCCAGTCCTCCCCATTTTACTCTCCTTGCTGACCAAGCCCTCCTCCGAGGCCTGCTAATTTCTCACAACCACCTTCTCCTCTCCACCCTCATTGCTATCCCCACCCCCCAGCCCATCACCAGAATCTCTTGCCTAGAAACACAACAGCCTCCCAATTGCCTGCCCTGCTTCCATTCTCCACAAGCAAGAATGACCATGAAAAGGAAATCTGTTCAGGGTAGTCTCTTGCATAAAATATCTTTAATGCTTTCTGATTGCATTTAGAATAAAATCCAAACTCCTTACCTTGATCTACCTAACCTCTGCCACCTACCTTGCTCTTCGACCTCATCTCTGGTTGCTCTTCCCCTTACTCACTTGGCTTCAGCCCCACTAGCCCGATTTCAATCCTTCAAACACACTAAGCTCGTTCTTGCTCAAGGCGTCTGCACAGGCCTCTCCCAGTCTGCGATGCTTTTCCCTGACCACCCTGTGGGAACAGGTGCTTCTCTATGATTCAGTTCCCAGACCCTTGTACATTTCTTCCCTAACCTTTCTTGTAATTGGCAATTGGCAATTGTTTCATTACTATTCTCATCTATTTCCCCTCACTATAATATAAACTTCATAAAACCAGGGAATTAATGTCTTTTAGAAACTAGAGATAAAATTGTTCCTAAAAACTCAGTGTTTGGCCCATAGTAGGTGCTCAAGATATGCTACTACATACATACCAAGTGAACAATGTTACAACCTTATTAGAAATTTACCCACTTACTACTCTACAGATATTGGTTAATTTGCTTCCTAAACTTAAAAATGCTTGTTTATAAAATAAGCTCAAAATTAATAAAGGAATCATTACACTTTGAGGATGTTTAAATCAAACCTGGGCTTTAACAGATTACCCTTTTCAAGTATTCATATGGACTATTATGTGAAATTTCATGGAGAATTAAAAAAGAAATTATCATGGGTGCAAATTCAAAAACAAAATCATGGCAGTCCCTTAACAGTACTATGCGCCTTATTTAATGTGGAAAATATTCAAATAAGATCATTACGGCTTTCTTACAACATATCTACGTAGTCTAAACCTCCAGTTCCTTTCCACCTTAAATTGACCGTGTTTAAAACCTCAGAACTAGCGCTCGGGTCTTTTTCAATGCTAATATCAACACATGTACAGTGATCTTGATTATATTTTGCAGTATTACTAAAAGCATGGAAAATTAAGCAGATAATTCGTACTACAGTCTAATCTATCTTTTTATCTCTGAGAATCTGCAGTCATAATTTCTAGGCTATTAAATCTAAGGCAGGGAACAAAGCATGTCATCAAGACAGGAAGTAGCTACAAGAACACCTATTCAGTCATGTTCACTGCATTTACCCTTTTAGAATCAAACGATTATTAATGTCCTAAAAAGGAATAAACAATTAGTCCTTTTTAAAAACCATTAAACATAGAGAAATAAGAACATTAAATTAGTAAATTAAAAATTAACTCGGTAATTGTTTTAAATGAACATTGCAATTCTTCTTTGCTGGAAATTCCTAGGGTACACACTTTGCAAGACACTTTTCACAGCCTCCCCCTCTCCCAGAGGAATGCCTATTCGCTTAATCTGCTAAAGAGTTACTTCCTCTATAAACACCTCTGTTATTTACTTCCTGTTGCAACTTGGATGGAGGTCATTATTTATTTCAGCAAAGTACTACAAAGCACTGTTGGGTCTTATCATTCACATGTGTAGCACCCCCCCTACCCCACCAACAGCCACTGAAGGACTTGTCCTCCTCTTTGTAACAGCAACCCCTAGCATGGCACCTCTTCCATAGCAGGTACTGGCCACTTACTGCAAAAATGAACGACTGAGTCATCTCTATTATTCTTCTTCCTGAAACCTATAAATTTGATGACTATATTTTGATAACCCTAATATTGACAGACATGGCATAATAGAGAAGTTTTGTCATTTCCAGGTACATAAAAGAGAAATAGTCTACTTTTAAGGACAGGACTTTTGAGAAGTTTGATGGCCAGCTGGAGGCAATATTTGGTAAGATCTTGACTAAGACGATGTAGAATTTCAAGTTTCCACAGCTGGGAATGGTGGTAGCCTCAAACCTGTGGAGCAAATATCTAACTCTGGGTCCTCACCCCTCACCCCCAGTCACATGCTGCAGCCATTCTTCCACTGAAATGGAAGAACAGTAATACCGCCCTACTGGTGACTCCACTAACCTAGAATTACAGGTCAGGTGAGTTAAGAAGTCACGACCTTAGAGTAACCTTTTCCTGAGACATCATCACAACCCTCCAGTTTGGATCAAAGGAGGGAAAGGCTGTCTTGGATTCATGAATCAAATCGGAAAAACACAATACTATCAGAGAACCACACTTTCTTTTCAGTCATACCTAAGGCAAGCCCCAGATGTGACCACTGGATAAGTCACTCAAAACTGGAAAAGAATGTTTCTTTTTAAATGGACAAAACTAAATTAAATTAACGTGCCAGCCACCTTACATGAGCAAATACAAAAAAACTTTGTATTTAAATTCGGTAACATTGTGATTGAGAAAGACTGTAAAATCCTAAGGGGATAAAAACAGTTGGTAAACTAATGTAGTATAGCCATGGATGGTAAAATAATGCAGGAATAATATTTAAAGCATTTACCGTCTATTACATGGGGGAAAAAACCCTACGGAGCTAATTATAAAGTAAAATACCATTTTGTGTGAAAATTACATACACATATTTAATCACTGAAAAAACCTGGAACAATATACACAGGAATGTAAATTGTGGTGTCTCAGTGACTTGTACTGCTTTTCTGCTTACTGGAGTTTTCTAGTTTCCAATATAAACTAATATTGTTTTTATCATTAGAAAGTATAATTTGTTTGTTTTAACCTATTTGGCTCTTTCCTTCACATATTGTTCACATTATAAAAATACATGGCTTATGAATGGTTGCTTAAATGTCACCTAAGCTCCTCTCCTAATTATACAGAACTGGATAGATTATGTTAACGTTAGAGCAGAGTTCTGTATTCGGAGCTACGAAATGGTTGGAAACCCCCCAACAATTTTCACAGATGTTAGAGAAACTAAAAGGAAAGCTTATTGACTTTACAGGCCATCAAACTTGCAACATCACTCCCCTTGTGCATTTGTGCATTACAAATAAGAGTTTTAGTCTTAAAGATTTTCTAAAGCCTAAAACCACTCACAATGTGCAACAATGAAATGCATTACGACATGTATACCACAGTTTCCATGAACAAACATTCCATATTTTCTAAGCACTACCTATCATCATTAACAAATACTGAGTTCCTTCTATACATAAGAATTGTTATTAGGAAAGAAACATAAGCCATTGTCCCTTTTTTTCAGACCATAAAGGTAGGGGATTATTTCATATATTAGATATAAACGTATGAGTATAAATATATATTATAACTATATAAGTATATATTATACATTTCACATATTCAGGTTTCCATTTATTCAAGTTACCAGTTTCCTGATAAATAATTTTTACAAGCCTTAATCCCCTGTAATCCTTACTACTGTTGAGCTGGCAACTATTACTCCCATTTACCAGGTGAAGAAACAAAGGCACACAAAGATTAAGAAATTTGCTTAAAATCACAGAGCTGGGAGTTGGGAAGGCTAGGCCTGGAATGCAGTTCTACAAGTCTTCAGAGGCTGTGCTTTTAACCCTTACATTACATTACTCCCAAGCTCCCCGACCCCACCACGAGTAAACAAAATGAAGGGCTAAAGGCAGTCGGTAGCACAGAGACTCAGGAGGAAAAGCAGTACTACCTAGAGTCCGGAGAAGCAGAGGACGCTCCGTGGAGAGAGCAGCACTTCGGGTCTTGAAAGACAGAAATGCAGTATCAGGAAAGTGCAGGGCCAGGAGAAGGCATTTTTCACCTCCTGGGTACAAATACCCCTTCGATGTCCCCGAGTCCTCTTCTTTGTGAAGTATTGGGACAGACTGATTAACCCACAAGAATGAACTTGACAATATTTTATGATTAGAATAAATTTGGAGCAACTCAAAATAAGGAAAACATTTTTTCTTTCATTACTGGTGCTTCTCCTCTCTTGCCATTCAGCAATAATTTTAAAAACAATCTTTTCCTAAATAAAAAACCTAAGAGGACAATGAACTACTTAAAAAAAATTCGCAGCACTCACCTAAGAGGAAAATGTCTCTGGGTTAGGAAACTGGGCCAAACTTGCAGAAATAATTGTGTCACGGGTATGCTATTCAATTTCAATTTAGAAGTGAAAAAAAAAAAAAAAAAAAAGCCATCAAGAGAAAAAAGTGACAAGGGAATAAAATGAACCAGACGAATTCATGAAGGAAGTGAATCAGTGAGTCTTTGGTTTGGAACAGTTTAACAGTTTACTCATGTTTGGAGTAAAAACATTTACTTATGGGTTTTTTCCCCTTGCAATCATGCAAAAAAGAAAGGAAAAAAAAATTCATTTGCCCTAGTTTCTTCCCCGAACTATAATCATATGTGATTAAATATAATAATATATGATGGGATGCTTAATAACAATTTACCAATAATAAGGGAAAAGGGATGACCTTTCACTTTAGTTCTTCTATATCTTCAAGGATTTAAAAAAAAAAATCTCTTCAGCCATCTGGCTGTCTCTAGCTCTGCTTGCCCTATTCTCTCTTAAACCTCTTCTAATCAGACTTCCACCCCACCACTCCAAGGAAGTGACTCTCACCAAGCTGACCTGTATGTAACTTGTCACTAAATCCAGTGCTCAATCATTAGTTCTCATCTAACTTGCCAGATGCAATTGAAACGCTTGATCACCCTTTTTGAAAGGGTCTATATTTCACTTTTTAAATTGTATTTTGATTCCGCTATTACAGTTGTCCCAATTGTTCCCCCTTGTCCCCCTGCCCCCAGCACCCCTCACTCCCTGAGGCAATCCCCACCCCACTCCCTGCACTGTGCCTGTCTATGTTCTTCGGCTGCTGCATTTCCTATACTGCATTTTACATCCCCATGGCTATTCCATAACTACCTATGTGTGCTTTTTAATCCCTCACCTGCCCTGCCCACCTCCGCAGCCCAACTGGCAACCCTCAAAACACTCTCCCAATCCATGATGCTGTCTCTGTTTTTGTTTGCGTTTTAGATTCACGTGTTGACATGTATTTATTGCCATTTTATTGTTCACGATTTTGATCCTTCCCTTTAACATTTCATATAATCATGATTTGGTGATGATGAACTCCTTTAGTTTTTTCTTGCCTGGGAAGCTCTTTATCTGCCCTTTGAGTCCAAATGATTTCTTTGTTGGGTGGAGCAATCTTAGCTGTAGGACCCTGCTTCTCATGACTTTGAACATGTCTTACCAGACCTGATCCTTCTCTTTCATCATTTTTCTTCACGTAGTTTCCAGCATACCACACTCCTGGTTGTTCTTCTCAGTGTCCTTTTCCTGACCTCTCCATGGTACAGAGTGCCCCAAGGTTCAGGTTTTTACAATTTTAGACACACAGGCAGGTGACGCCTAGTGATCACATGTATCATTTTCTTGATTTTAATATAGTCAATTGACAGCCAGCTCCTAATTATCTGTTTCCAGCCCAGACCTCTTTCCTGAACTCCAGACTCAAGTATTCAATTGCTTACTTAACATTGCCACTTGAATGTCTAATAAGGATCCTTTATTTAACATATTCAAAACTGAACTCCTAAAGCACCCTGCACCTATCCTCATGCCCGCAGCCAGGAAAAAAATAAAATCTTACTTCGCTCAGAAATTCCATCCCTCCAGTTGCTCAGGCCTAAAATCTTAGAATTATCCTAAACTTTTCTCTCTCATGCCCACCTGAAATCTGTCAGCAAAATCTGCGGGCTATACCTTCAAAATATGTCTAGAATTTAACCACTTGATCTCTTACTTGATTGCTGGAAAACCTAATTGGTCCTCTGTTCTAACCCTGTCCTTCAGAGTCCAAGAAGGAACTCAGCAAGGGTGTCTCTTTTAGAATTAAAATCTAAGACAGATCATGCCTCTTCTATGATAAAAATCCCTGTAATGGCTCTCCACCTCTTATAACGAAAACTACTGTTCTTAAGTAGCACATGAGACACTACACCATCTGTGTTTGCAACCATCCTCGCTCCTGACCACCTCTCTAACTCCCGTCCAATGAGTTTTTCCCCTTAATAACTCTGCTTCAGCCACCCTGGCCTCCTTACTGTTCCTCACTCTCTATCTTACATGATTTACTCTGTTATATTTATTTTCACCCTCCCTTTACCTTATTAGAATGTAGGCAGAATATGTACTCCATAAGGATGGGAGTCTTTATTTCATACATGCATGTATACCCACAGACTAGCCAGTGTGAGGCATATAGTAAGTATTCACACCAAAATTGCTTAATGAGTGACTTAGTCTCCTGGCATGTGACCAGCTTTGTTCCCCTAAGTATCTTACTACATTCCTTCCTCTTAAAAATAATCTGTGCCATTCATTCACCCATTTACCCATTCACTAATCATCCATTCTAAATAAATCGGAGCAACTATGCTATGCTATACACAGCATTAGGGACAGAAGTAGAAGGCTAGGCTCTGCTTTCACACAAGATGACTAGACAAGGGATCATATAAAGACAATCCAGCCTGCTGCCTGCCTTTTGAGAAGGAAGCCCTGGGTACAACAGCACCCCAGAAGAAAGCTATCTCACTGGCCAGGGCCGGGGAGACAGGGATCATCAGCAGAGGCTCTTCAGATGTACTCCATGGGTGGGGTTGGTTAAGGAAAGAAGGTTGGTAGGGACAGTGGAGGAAGAAGGAAGAGCCAGTCTAAGCAGAGGGCACAGCCTGTCAAAGCACAGCCAGTCTCTAGCAGCACGAGGCCTTGGGGACCTCAGGCAGCTCAATGTGGCTAGTCCTGAAATTCAAGGGGTATGTGGAAGTAGACAGATCTCTTTTCACTCATGCTGCATGATTTGATTTAATCCTGAGATTAAGGGGGTCACCATTAAAGTTGCATTTCAGGTTTGCCTTTTAGAGATATCTGGTAACAAGCAGTATAGTAAAATGGAACCTTTAGAAAGACCATATACACAGGCATGGAATTTTAATTCAGTTATAAAACTGGTATAAATTGGTAAGATAAAGACCTCCAAAACTTGTAATTCTTGACTCAAAGTAAGTTGGCAAGTGTTATTATTATTATTCACCTTTCTTTTTTCACAGAAGTCTCAAAAGAATAGAAATTAAGAGAAAGACACTCTGAGAAATTCTTAAACATACTCTGATTCAACTCCAAATCCTTGGTGATGTGGAACAAAGAGTAAACAAATATTCATAAAGAAAACCATCATCAATGCCATTCTCTAACTCAATAGGGAGCTCACAGTGAATCCAAGAGAGGGCTCACATTCCAAAAGAAATATCCATCCATCCATTATCTCCCCACTCCCATTCTCTCCTAAACATCTCCTATTTTTCTTTCTAAAAGATATCAACATTCAATAGCTACTTGTCACTGGAATCCAGTAATCCTTCTGGCATTGCAACAGTGAAATCGCTCTCCCTCCTTAAAGCAAGGGGCTGGGAGGCAGGTACTGCCTGAATCACAGGAATGGTAACCTCCACCAACTATTTCACTTTGTGAGGGCACAAAAGGTCTTTCTCAATTGTCTTCTTTCACAACATCCCTTGCTAGCCAAGCCTTAGACACTAGTTTGGTTTGGAAGACCATTTTAGGCAATTGGAAAAGAACCAGACCTACCCCTGGCATTGAGACAGAACTGAACTTTCGCAGATAGGTTTTCTCTTGTCTAGTTTCAGTCATAATGCTTTAGAATTGGTTAAAGAATGATTTCTACCACTTCCCCAGTATTAATTCCACAAGTTCAAAAGCAGAAATAGACATCAGGCACAGAGATCCTAGGTACCAGAACCAAATACCTATTTCTCTTTTAGGATGGCACTTGGAAACTCAGAAAGTTGATGTACAATCAAAGCACAAGACATTCTTGTCAACTATACCTCCGTGTGTTCACACAGGTACACATATATTTCGTTGTACGTGCACAAGACTTGACTATGTTATCTGCCTAACCTATTATAAAATTATTTTCCTAAACTAGCCACAAATAGAACCAAAAGTCACTTTTAAACAGATTTAAAAACATTTATTGAACTTCCAAAAATGATACCCATCTTTTGGAACAAATAAATGTCTAATGTTGGCCCATGACACTATGAAACTTGAAATCTAAGCAACAGTTCTAAAAGGTGTTCAAAGAGTTTTCCTTTTCTTTTCATTCAATTGTAAAGTGATTTTCTATGAAGTGAAGTTTAGAAAATAATAGTTTCTCAAAGATTGCCCAATTGTTATGAATTTAAATTTCTGCCCTCTGTGGAGGGCTTCTTACAGAGCTTATTATTTAGGTAATAAAAGGTTTTAAATAATTCTTCAGATCATGCTGTTACTTTTCCTCTAAATAATGATACTTTTTAATTCATAGGGTTTTGATACGGGAACTGGTGGGGGTCAAAACTGTTCCCGCCTTTGGTTCCCTAGGAACGATTACCTAAAGATGACTGAGGATTCTGTGCAACTCCAATCTGACCAAGCATATATATGTACATTATGTGTGTATATATACATATACAAAGAAAATAAAGAATCACCTTAAATTTGTGGTTTGGGGGATTTTTTACTTTAAACAGCAAATCAGTTTTAAAATATATAAAGCATGATTTCCTTTTATATCATTCTTTTTTACTTACTAAAAAAATAAATCCCCCATAACTTTCTCTAATATGGTAATCATGCCTAAAGCCATATTTTTTATAAACATATTTGATTCAAAATAAAAGCAGCAGCAGTAACAAGCTGGAAAATGGCTTTACCTCAAATTTAAAAGTTTTTTCATAAGTAAAAAACAAAAAGGGCCCCAATTCAAAAGGAAATAAAAAGTATTAGAGACTTAAGAAAATGTATTTTTCTCCTCTGTTAAATGAAAATAATCACAGCAACTACCTCGCAGGGTTCTTAGGAGGACTAAATGAATTCATCCAAGCAAAGCACTGAAAATAGTGTCTGGGCCCATATTGAGTGCTCAATAAATGTAGCACTAATTATAATTATTATCGGCAGACCATCGTGGCTTTCTCAGTAGGGAAGGCAGTCTTAAAGGGATTATGATCTTGTGAAAATTCTGGCTGCCAAGTAATGAATAGCCCTATTGCGCAGAGGGAGTACACTGGAAAAACTGCTCAAGATTTCTCAAATTCAGAAGAGGTAATTACAGAGGAATCAAGTGTTTCTGGTTTGTGAAGGGAAGGCTATTATCTGAAAAAAGAGAGAGAGAGGGAGAGAGGGAGAGAGGGAGAGAGGGAAAGGGGGGGGGAGAGAGAGAGAGAGAGAGAGAGAGAGAGAGAGAGAGAGAGAGAGAGAGAGAGACTGTTCTGCATTTTCTAGAGAGCCTGAATTTAATTAAATGGTGGAAACTACAGAGGGCAATATTTGCTCAGTATAAGACTTTTCCAACATTTGGAAAGGGAACCCTTATGCATTGTTGGTTGGATTGTACTCTGGTGCAGCCACTATGGTAAACAGTATGGAAGTTTCTCAAGAAATTAAAAATAAAACTATCATATGGCCCAGAGCTCCCACTTTTATTTATCTGAAGAAACTCAAAACACTAAGTTCAAAAGTCATTTGTACTCCTATTTCATTGTGGCATTATTTACAATCACCGAGATAGAGAAGCAATTTAAGCATCCATCATTAGGTGAATGGATAAAGATGTGGTACACATATACACAATGAAATATTACTCAGCCATAAAAACAATAAAATCTTGCCACTTACAACAACATGGATGGACCTAGAGGGTATTATGCTAAGTAAAATAAATCAAGCACAGAAGGGCAAATACCACATAATTTCATTTACATGTAGAATCTAAAAAAACAAATGAACAAACAAGACAACACTTCGAGGGTTGTTAGATGGGTAGGAAGTATAAAAGGGGAAGGGATTAAGATGTAAAAATTACCAGTTGTAAAAAGTCACAGGGGTGTCCTGTACAGCATATGGAATACAGTCAACATTGTAAAACTATGTATGATGTCAAATGGGAACTAATCAGAGTGATCACTTCATAAATTATATGAATGTCCAATCATTAGGTTGTATACCTGAAGCTAATGTAATATTGTATGTCAACTGTAATTTAAAAACTAAGGAAAAAACAATGCTCCAACATCCAAAACGCTCACCTCATAACAGGAAAGGATGCCTTGAGGGTAGAATATGAAAGCAGGCATTAGTTAAGGATGAGAGAAAAGATCGAGTAACCTCACATTATTGCTGTTATTAAGGTAACAATAATGACAACTACCACCATCACAGTGAGAATAATGATAGTTAACACTTCTATAGATATTCCCCAGGGTTGCTTTAAGGATGTAATGACCTATGTAATTCTTATCACCTAGCTCCCCAGTTTGTTTTTAACCATAACATACTGCTTGCCTCCATTTTGGAACGCTGAGCAATTTACTTAACCTCTCTGTATCTCTATTTCCTCATTTATAAAATAAGAACAATAGCACTCATCTCAGATAAAGATTAAATACCACATTTGTTTAGCACCTAGAACAATGACTAATATATAGCAAGTACTTTCCATACAACTTTTTAAAATATTTATTTTTAGAGAGAGAGAAATATTGATGTGTGAGGGATACATGGATCGGATGCCTCTTGCCCACCTCCAAATGGGGACCTGGTCAGTCACCCAGGCGTGTGCCCTGACTGGGAATTGAACTAGCAACATTTTGGTTCGCAGGCTCATGCTCAATCCACTGAGCCACACCATCCAGGGCTACATATATTTAAAAAAATATGTATAAAGGTCATTTCAATTTTTAAGAACATTTTTTTTTACTTGAATGACAAGTTAGGGAAGGTATAAAGAACTGTCTTGGCAATAGGACTCAAAATTTCTGTATCAAGTAAGTGGAACCCAAGGCTTACTGATGTAGGATTTTCCAACTAAACAAAATTAGCCATGAGAAACATGGGCAAAACTGCTTGTGTGAGAATTCTGTAATGAGATAAGATTCTCTGTACACTTTGCCACAGCTGATTGTAATGTAAAACCTGGGGAAAAAATAGCCCATATAACCCACTGCTAACTCCTCTTACCATCCCCAAGGCCTTGGCCACTCAACTCCACTTTCAGCAGAATCCTTAATTGCTTCACACACTGGACTTTACCTAGCGCCTAGTATTTAATCAACTCCCAAACCCAAGTCAATCCAATCCACTTCTTTTGCACCTGTCATCCTATGTGGCTTAATAAACTTTCTATTCATTTCTTTACAGGTTCTCAAACAGGCAACATTGAAACCCTTATTTCACTCAAGTTTCCAAGTCTATGCTTGCTCCCCGCTCAACTATCATAGGTGCCTTACTAACTGGCAAATAGAAGCATTCAGATACAAATTCCTCTCACTTTCCTCCACACCCCTAAACTCCTGCAACAGCATGTCAATTCAACATTTACTGATTTTTACCTGTTTCACTCTCCTTCCCCTTCCTGTTCACCCCTCCCACCACCCACAAACGCACACCTCCCCTCTGAGACGAACTCTTTCTTCTATTCCCTGATGCTACCCAGAAAACAGGTGACATCATCATCTTTGGTTTGTTATTGTGGCAACTTTTCCCCTACCTCCCACCTCTCTCTTGAATTTTCAAACTCTTGCTACTCATCCATAAACATGCCCATAAGAAAAAATGATCTCAGTCCTGTTTCCCTCGTAAGCCTTGACATTGTCCCCATTTTATTGCCAAATATCTGAGAGTCTCTTGCTATATGTATTTAACTGGATGAACTAATAACTGTGCATCACTGGAAGGCAACCTGATACAGGTTATTCTTGATGACAATCAATCTTTTAAATATGCATAAAGGTTCTAACATCCAGCAGCTGCAAATTTAGTAACCATTGTTTTTTCCTATTTACATTATGTTTTTAACAAACATAATAAAGGAAAATATAGCACAAAGGTTTGTTATATATGACAAATTACACTAACTAAATGCCACATGCTTTGGGACTTCCAGAACAAAGTTTATAGATCGGCAAGGGTAATTCTTACATGATCTAAGTCCTTACATTCTAGAGTACTGAATGATCAAAAATAACGTAATAATGTAAATTGTCTATATGAGCTCTAAGAGACTCATCTGATTTAAAGCTTACTGCCTATATAGAAAAATAAGGTTTCACTGTTTCTCTATACCTTCAAGAAACATGATCTGGCAGGGGGTGGGTGGGCGGTGAAGGGGACAGAGGGGAGGAAAAAGGGGATGAATGTAATACAACAATAAAATTAAATTTAAAAAAAGAAGAAGAAACATGATCTGGCAAAATAACTTAAAAAAGGAGAGCATAGTGTAACAGGCAAGCCAGTGAAGGTGGGATACAGAAAACACAGGGTAAGAGAGAGGCAAGAGCTTGATCCCACTGGGCATTCTGGGCCAGAGTCCGGTCATTTGGTGTAACTGTAACAACAGGAAGCAAATCAAAAGCTTCAAAGCTGGGAGATGGATTAGATTTGAAATTTTAAAAGAACAACTCTAGTTGCTGTACGGAGAATAAATGGGTAGCCAACCAGAGCAAGTGTGAAGGGCACAAATGGGAGTAAGAAGCCTAAGAGGGAAATGATGGCATCCTGGATCAGGGTGGCAGCACAGAGGAAAGTAATGAAACAGATTCTGGTAAATAAAATCAGTAAGAGTTGGGGGATGATTAAGATATAGGGGAAAGAAAGGGAGATGTAAATGACATGTTGGTTCCCTGAACTTATATACATATATACATGAAAATGTGGAATAACACATCTTGTACAATATAAACAGTATTGACAGAAATTACTTATGGGAAGGGAAGATGAATTTTATATATTAAGAGGCAGACTTTCATTTTTAAAAATTGTATGGATACCTGCATTGTTTAAATATTTTCATAATCACCAGGTATACATTATTTCGTAAATTCATACGCAATAAAAAGAAATAAAACATTTGCTTGGCTGAATAGGATAGAACTAGCATTTTAAGGAGAAGGAACAATTGTATCCAAAGGTACAAACACATAAAAAGTACATGGCTTATTTAAAGAATACCAAGTAGCCTAGTGTTTGCAGAGTAAGAAGGTATGTATTGAGACAGAATGAACAGAGGAATAAAGCTTCTAAGAATATCTCCAGCTCATTATTAAAAAAGAAATATTATAGGAAATAGGGAAGCAGGAGGGTGAACATTCAAGTTCATATTTTTAAATGATCACTTTAAAGGCACTGCGAAGATTGGGCCAAAAGGGAGGTAAGAAAATAGGCTGGCAGTTCACTTGGGCCGGGACCTAAGCTAAATCGGTGGCAATAGATACAGAAAGGGAGAGAGTTGAGATTCATTTTAGAAACAGACAGGATTTGGTGATTAAGGGAAAAGGGAAAATCAAGGGTGTTTCCCATGGTTTCTAGTTTAGGAAATTAAGATAGTGGGGGCATCACCAATTTCAGTAATTCAACAATAGGTTCAATGAGAAGACAATCAATTTTGCTTTAGAGATGCTGAGATTAAAGTACCCCTGGAAGCAGGTCAAGATGCCCAACAGGTCTTCATTTGAAGAACAAGGGCAGGAATGGATACATGAACACTATGACCTAAGAGAATTTTAAGCCTCTGCACATCATCTCACCCTTGATGTAATTTCATTGACTTCTTAAGGCAACTTTTAAAAAGTTGACCAGGTCCATTTATTCTCACAGCTGTAAAAACTCCACATAATTGTTAAAAGTCTCTATAGGCAATAACTTAAAAAAGGCAGACTTTTTGTCTCTCTCTCTCTCTCTGGATGACATATAAAGTGTAATATAAAAACATTTTTATTAAATATTTTTATATTGTCTTAATTGTCAAAGGCCAAGTACGCTTCACAATTCTACCTTTAACAAAACCTAAGTGCAATAATGATTTACCTATGCAACTCTCCACTGATTTTTCTCTTGCCAGCCACTGATTGAATCTTAATTGACTAACATCCCCAAGGCACTCAACTCCAGCTGCAGCTTTAACCAAAGAAGTTCCTGAACAATTCCACACTCCTGTTGTTGCTCACTGTCAGAAATTAGAGTCACACTGTACCTTTGTCTAACAGATGATGCGATGATGCCCTAGTTTGGCTGGAGGTGGAAAGGAAGGACCTGTTGGCAAGGAAACAGCTGCTGCCTTCCTGAACCAGAGAAAACCAGAAAGGTGATAAGACAGGCAGAGCAGAAAAAGCAGCCAAAAGTTGCTTTAGCTTCTCGTTGGCAATGATTTTCACTGAGGCATGATTGGGTATTTTAAAGCATCTTAATGATTGAGAGTTTTTAACTGCCTGGATGCTCTGTTGAACTTTAACAGGTCTCCCCAGATATTTTCTACATTTGAAAATCTTTAGGTTTACAGTGGTACAAAAAACCTGGCCTCAGTCAACGTGCAGTGAATTAAGACTGCAAGACACTGTGCCATTTCACTTTAGAATTATACCCAAGAGAATGCATTTTCTGGTTAAAAAAAAAAAAAAGTTCATTTCCTTAGAGTAGTTATAGAACTCACTAGAAGTACTATTAAATTTCATTTAAAATGTTTTTCTTAAATGTCTACCTTTATGTTTAATTTCAAAAATTTGTTGCAAATGTTTATATTTTGTTCTTTATCATTCCCCCTCCCATCCTCTTCTGTACCCAGAAAATTAAATATCAAAAGACTCCTGGATAAAACAGACAACCACTGGATTGATATAACATATTTTAAAAATAGAGTAAATACGTTAGTTACTGTTCATCAAATAGAAATTAGCAATCACTAAAGAGAACATTAAAATTAGTGTGGGCATGAAGTATGGAAATATTAAAACATCAGTTTACTATACTGATTAATTCAACATTTATATTTGCATCAGAACTTAATAATCCCATAAATAAATAGAGCTCTCGATTATTTTTAAAAAACCAAGGGATAACATATGTATTTAAACATATTAGCAGCGTAAAGATGTATGCTTCAACACACTTATTGGGAAAACGTCTGAAAATATTACTACACTGAATCAAGGGCACCCGCAGGAACCTGACATAAAAGTTCTCTATAATATCAACAGTTCAGGAAATTCAAAAAAAAAAAAAAAGGAAAAGGGCCAAATAGGAAAGAGCCTCAAATTAATCGACAAAGTTCAGTGCTTGCTCCAACTTGATTTTTCTCTCCATTGCAGAATAAAACAAAACAAACAAAAAACCGAGTCTCTGGGGTGGGTGGGTAAGTCACTTAGATGAAAGTTCATCCACTGGAATAAAAGGAGAGGCCGCTTGGGCAGGTGACACTGGAGAGTCGGTGGTGGTGCTGACTTTCGCTGGTGAGTTACAAGAAGACCCAGCACTGCTGCTGTTTCCATCAAGGGTATCGGAAGATACACACACACCAGGATCTGACAGCTGTGCAACATCAGAAGAAAGCATGTTGGTGATGCCCTGGAAAAATCTCTTTGGCTGATACTCAGTTTCCATTTCACATTTTCTTTTCAATGGTCCAAGAACACTTGGTCTAATGCAATTAATGGGACTCTGGCTTCTTCGAGTAGTAAATCGGGTCGTTGGGCTGGGAATAGGACTTGGAGGCAATCCATTGCTACTCACAAAACTTTGCAAGGATGGTGAAAAACACTGCTTCCCAATTCCCCGGGTGGGAGACGGTGCTGGTGACACTGGAATGAAATCGATGCGCTTCGGGGAGGAGGATTTCTCTACGTCGTTGTCACTTAGGCTGAAACTTTCCTCCCAGGAGTGGCTTATCTGCATTGCGTTCTGCACCTCGCGCTCGTGGACCGTCTCTCGGTTGATCAAGTCCATGCCCTCCTCCTGTTTGATCTGGTGCAAGCGGCTGCTGTGCATGCGGACCGGGGAGGCCGGTAGCAGCAGGCCATGGCGATTTGGGAACGTTGTGCTGTTCCGCCTGGCGCTCGGCGCCTCGGCCTGGAACACCGGCGAAGTGTCACTGAGGCCGTGGATCAGGGGGGCGCTGTTAGACCTCCGGAGGCCCCCGCCGCCGCCACTGCTGCCGCCCTCCGCAGGGCTCCCTCCAGTACCAGGAGGCAGCTCCAGGTCTAGCTCCATCTTTTCCTGAGCCATGTCGGGCAAGGGAGGCGGGGGTGATGCTCCGTCAGAGACCTAGGACGCCCATTCCCCGAAGCCCAGGGCCGCTGCTGCTGCTGCTGCCGCCTCTGCCTCTGCCTCTGCTGCCGCCGCTGCCGCCACAGCCACCGAGAATCTGTCAGCGGTCTCGCCTCTCTGCGCATGCGTACCCCTCTGCGCAGGCGTTCAGCGGCACCTCCCGAGGCGCCTGTTTAATGCGTCACAGCTGCGCCACAGCCCTGGCGGGAGGGGCCAGGAGTGGTTGGGCGGCAAGTTCCTTACGCAAGTTGCTATAGAGCGCAAGCTCACTTTCAACACGTTAATAATGTTACCATATTCACTAGTATGTATTTATTAAGTAAGAGCTCCGAAACGGTGGCCTTGGTGACGTGGGGCTGTGTGGTGGGGAGTGGAACTTGGCCTAACCAGAGACCGCTTCTCTGAGGAAGGGGCAATCTGAAGATACGAATAAGTAGGTGAAATGGGTGCAGTGGAGAACTGTCCAGGAAGCGGAAAGCGGAAAGCTGGGGCTACTAGCCAGGTAGCAGGCAGAAGCCAGGATGGGCGTCAGGGCTGACATAGGGAGAGGTGGTGGAACAGGGCAGATTCTCGTCTTTACCCTGAGAACAGTGAAAACCGAAAGGTTGTCAAGCATGGGTATAATGGCGACTGAAAAGCACGCTGGCTGCAGTGTGAACAGATTATTGGGAGAGGAAAAAAACGGAAAGGAACCCTGTAGGCCAGAGAATATGGAAATCTGCACTAATGTGGTAGTATGGGAGAGGAGATGGATAAATTTGAGAAATTTGAGAACTACTCGGAGGAAAAGCAACCTGTAATTGCTTTAGTTTTACTTAACAGTCATATTTCTAACACAAGCATATGCATCCAATAATATTCATTCAATAAGAGGTATTAAATCAAGGAAAAACAAACCGGTCTTCACACTGTAAAGATAAAAACACATCTGGCTCCTGTAATTAATATAAATTTTGGTATCCCATTAAAATGGGTTTATAGTTAATCCTTTACGTATTCATTCACTGAGGGGTTTTTTTCTGCATACCTGCTGTGTTCCAGGCACTATGCCAGGGTCTAGAATTAGACCCTAATATGAGGCCATTTAATTTCAACCATAGCGGGGAGGGCAGGCACAGAGATAAATAGGCTATTTTAGGGTATGATAGAGCACTACATGTAGAAGGGAGGGGGGAATTAGAGCTAAGATCAAAATGACAAGAATCAAGTCACACTGACATCCTGGGGATGAATATTTCAAGAACAGAGCACAGCAAGTGCTAAGGCCCAAGGCAGACATGAGTTTAGGGAGTTGTAAGGAAAAGAAAAGGTCATGCATCTGAAGCATATGGGGCAGAATGGTAGGAAGTAAAGATGTTTGGATCTTTTTCTGACAAAAAGCCTCTGGGGAGTTTTAAGCAAGAGAGTGATATTATCTAGTTTAGGTTTTAAATGTCATGTTGGCTCTGTGGAAAATAGTGTGGAAAAGGGCAAGAATAGAGGCAGAAAGATGGATTAGGAATCTGTCAACAGTACAGACAGATTACTGGACTAGGGTTGTAGCAATAGATATGTCTTGGAACTATTTAGAACCAATAGGATTTGTAATGGATTAGATTTAGATGATGAAAGAAATAGATAATTCAAAGGTAACTTGCGAGTTTGTTTGTTTTACCTGAACTGGGTAAGTAGATAATAGTATCATTTGCTGATGAAGAAGTGCATTTAGAGAAGTAGAAATTAAAGAGTTCTGTTTTGGTCGATGTTAGTCAGCAGCAACTATTAGAATGCATGTAGCTATATGAAGTGAAAGAAAGCATAGTGATTTTTGTCCATCCTCCTCTCTTTCTGCAGCAAAGAAAGACCCAGAGAGGCTAAGTGACAACCAGTAGTAGCATTCCTATTTCTTGGTTCCTAGTCCATGCCTCTTCCCACTGTATCTCAACATCTTTTTAAGTTTCCTGTAAAATTCTGGTCCTGATGATAAAAATAATGTTGATTATTCATTCATGCCTAAGATAATATAGAAACTGATGTAAGCTTTCTAAGTACCAGGTACTATTCAAAAGGCGTTACATGTAGTATCTCACAACAACCCTATGAAGTAGGTAATATTGCTCTCATTTTGCAGGGGAAACTGAGCTGCAGAGATTGAGTAAAGTCTGCAAGATGACAGTGAGTAGCAGGACCTGGATCAAGAGCCTTGGGCATTATGTCAGTGCTGCTGCTTCCACTTCCAGGTTGTTGGCAGCTTTGTAAAGGCAATGGCTTTTTCTTTTTTCCTTTTAATTTCCAGAGAGACAGAAAGGGAGAGAAATAGCAATGTATGGTTGCCTTTCACCTGCCTCCAGCTACGGACCTGGCTGGAGATGTAGCTTTCAACCAGGTTATGTGCCCTGGCTGGGAATTGAACCAGTGACCTTTTGGTTCACAGGCCAGTGCCTTATCCACTGTGCTACCAGCCAGGGCTTGGCAATGGTTTTTGAGACAGGATTAGAAGGATGGGTATGAGGCTAATACAGAAATGACATTTTATATAGAAGTGGCATCATGATTATAAAATAATGGCTAATACATGAAGTACATGGAGAAGGATAGTTATGGTGAGGAAAACTTGGAATTATTGGATTGATGTTAGGAGGTAGCATTTTATAGAGCGGTGGCACAATGGGAGCTATACGAAATAGGACCTGCCAGGCAGATCAATGATGGAGCTGAATGGAAGAATGTAAGATGGAAAGAACAGTTTCTAAGTGCCTACTACCTGCAACACACTTTAAAACGCTCCATAATCTCTCTTAATCCTCACTGTAATCCCATAGATTAGATATTGTTATGCTCATTTTATAGAGGAACAGCTGAAATTCAAAAAGTGCAAAAGGTGCCACAACTATACAGACAAGTAAAGATCTAAATGATTTTGAATCAATGTCTCATTTCAAAATCTGTATGGTTTTTGCTGCATTTATCATGGATTAGAGGAGAATTTGATGGCTAACTCTAAGATGAAAGTAGGGTCTAAATTAAATGTAGGAATGGCCAAAAAAAAGGAGATGGATTTGGAGTCAGCAAGGCACAGTAACAACAGAACCTGACTGTATGCATGTACAGATGATGAAGAGAGGAGTCACAAATGAATGAAATTCAAGCATGAGCAGTGGAAGGAATGGTACATTATTTACCAAGAAAAAACAAAACAAAAAACACAAACAAAATAACAGAAGAGGAGGAAGAGCTTCCAGAAGAAAATTAATGTCAAATAGAAAAAAGCATTAACTATAGAGCTTCTTATTTTTTTAAAATATCCATGACACATGCTAATGCGTATTATTAAATGATTTCTAATGTGGCTCAAAGATGCTGACAATGTTCATTTGTGTCTGGGTAAATACAATTATTTTAACTAATAAAACACAGGTGGTGATAAGTCTACAAAATCAAACATCTCTGCCATTTGGTTTTTGCCTAAACACACCCATCAGAGATCTTCACTTGTTTCCTGTTTCTACCCTTGTTTCACAATTTTCTACCCATTGTTCAAGGTCAACCTTAAAACCAAATTAGAAAAAACTGAAAAACTTGAATAGCCACTTCTCTGTTCAAAACCTTTCAGTGGACTGCTGCTCAGAGAAAAGGTTGGGGTTATTATGATCTACAAAGCTCTATTCTGATCTGGGTTGCTGCTGTCTCTGATTCACCTATAACTATCCCCCCTCTCACTGCCTCTTGCACAGCAGAGGCCTTACTGTTCTTCAGCTCACCAGGCATATGCCCCTTCCACTTAGCTTATTTTTCCACTGGATGACCATACTTCTCTATCCCTTGAGGTCTCTGGACAAATGTCACTGACTCAAGAGACTTGCCCTGACTTTCCTTATTGAAAGTCACAGGAAAAAAAAAAAAAAAAAAATCACAGCACTTCCCAACATGAAGCCTATATTCCCATGGTCCATAGGGTGTTTTTCTTTTCCTCCAGAGTATCACATAACATACATGTATATAGTTTTTCTCCTCTTATACTCAAGAAGGTCAGCTCCATGACAGCAAGGCATTCTCTTTGTTCCCTACTATATGCCTAGTATTTAGAACAGGGCCTTGTACATTGTACTGAACAAGCAGTTGCTGAATCATTGCATGAGTGAAGGATGAGTGAGTGAACGGATTAACATAGCTTTGTCCAAAGGGAAGAAAATTCTATTATTTGAAAATCCAACCTAAGCTTTTCTAGACTGATTCTAAGTACTCCTTACTTTGGCAATTATTTGTGTTATAGTCAGAATATTATTAGTTATAGTTCCCTCCAGACCATGCAGGTCACAGTCTAACTAACCATTATGTGAACTAAGAAACAGAAGCTCCAAGTTGCCACTTTTTTTTTCAACCATATGCTGGTATACACTCATTAGAATTAAAAATGCTCAATACTAAGGATTCTAAGTCATGTTTACTATATTGAGTTACTGCTTCTTCTCAAAGGAATAACTGAGAAAAAATAGTAGCCATAAAATGCAATTCAGCTGTTTATAAAAATAATGCCAGAGGCAAGTAGATCTTCCCTGAGTCAATTTGCCCTTCTGGTTTCAATGTGGGTATAAATTAAATGCCACACTTAGCTGGAATTCGTGTTTACTCCTAAGTCATAAAATCCGACATATATCAACAGTTAAAACTTCATTGTGATTAATATTAGACTTTTCTCAAATTAAGTTTTCTTTTAATCCTAGAGACTGTTTTTCACTATTTTTTTAAATTTATTTTTTTAAAGATTTTATTTATTATTTCCAGAGAAAGGGGAAGGGAAAGAGGCAGAGAGGGAGAGAAGAATCAATGTATGGTTGCCTTTCACCTGCCTCCAGCCACAGACCTGGTTGGAGACCTGGCTTGCAACCTGATTATATGCCCTGGCTGGGGAATTGAACCAGCAACCTTTGGGTTCACAGGCTGGCACCTTATCCACTGTGCCACCAGCCAGAGCCGGGACTGTTTTTCACTATTAAACCACCAAGTATATCCTTAATGAATGAATGTGAAATACAAACATGTATATGTACATGTATATTCTATGATAAACTGGAAAGTATCTCCAAATCTCATATTAACTAGCACCACCAACGTAGTATAAAAATATTGCAGAGGAAAATTGTACTTTCAAAATATAGGAACTTGGGAGTGTTACCAGTACAACCACTGAGAAAAAATGTTTGGTGGTATAGTACCTACCAAAAGAAAATATACATTCATGTTATACTATTAAGCAATTGCACTCTTGGGTATACAAAGATAAATAAGTGTTTGTGTCCATTAAAAGACATGTACAAGAATGTTCCTTGTAATAGCCCTAAACTAGAAACAACCCAATTGTCCATAAGCATTCAAATGGATGAATACATTATACAATGGAATTCTTTACTCAACAACATGGATGAATTATAGTATAATGTTGAATGGAAGAAATCGAACACAGAAGAATACAACTCTATTACTCCATTTTAATGAAGTACAAGAATAGCCAAAATGAATCTATGGAGGTAGAAGTTAAAATAGAGGTTACCCATGGCACTACTGACTGGGAAGTGCACAAGGAAATGTTCCATATCCTGGATCTGGGTGCTGGCTATACAGGAGCACAAGTATGTAAAAATTTATTAAACTAAATGCTTGAAATTTATACATTTACTGTATATGAAGTTAGACCTCAAAATGCTTTTGATATATGGAGAAAGAGAAGAGAAACTTGGAATGTAAATGGAGGATGGAAAATAATAAGAATGCACTTCAATTGGAAGGAAGATACATTATTCAAGCATTAACCTTAAGTCTAACTCTAGACTGGAATTCTAAGCTGCTAAATCATTCTGACACATAACTGTATCAGTGAAAAAATTGCTAGCTGTCCTTGACAGTAGTAAGGAGACAGAAACACACACACACACCCCTTAAGCCACATTTCACTGGGCCCCTAAACACCAATAGATTCCAGCAGCCTCCCATGACCCTGAGTACTTGTCTGAGGCCAGTTACAGGTCACCAGCAGAACCATCAGCTCTCCTTGGTCCTCTTCCCACATAGCCCTCAAGTTATTTCTGAGAAGGCATGAGGGAGGAAATGAAAGCGATTTTAGAGCCTTTGACTTTATCAACTGTAATTTTTGTGTTCAATCAAAAAATGGTTCTGCAATATCCTCCTAGCATAATTCATGAAATGGAACAGAGTTCAGTTAGCACCAAAGCAACTCAGTGGGAGCTGTTATTCCCAACATGTGGGAAGAATGAGACTACATTTAAGGCTATGATTTTGGCCACAAAGAACTTATTATTGAGAGCCTACTAAGTATAGAAAATCTCTAGAGTATTTAGAGGTTGCTGAATCTAATCCTTAAAACTTTAAAGCAACAGCAAGGATTAGAAAATCAAAGCAGAAATATACTAAGGGGCTTTTGACACCTCTCACCTTCTCATTTTTTTATAACAGCTAAAAGTCATCACGCGGGTTCCATGGAGCCACACCCACACCCATTGTATGAAGGAGGTACAAAGGGGGAACAGGGCCTCTGCAGCCCAATGGCGGAGGCTCCCAGTCTAGGCCTGCAGCAAACATGTGAATTGTAGTTACTTTGTTCAACTTTTTCAAAAGAGAGTGTCAGTGAATAAATTAGAGATAGCCATCCAGCCCTCCTCTCTACTGCCTTAGGTCTTTTAAATAGAAAAATGAGAGTATATCATTTGTTCCTCACTGATTTTATACAAGTTAGGAAGTGTCCATTCTTGGTGCCTTCTCTTTGGCATTGAACTTCTCCTAGGCCATAAATCAAGACAGACACACTAACACACACACACACACTTCTCCTAGGCTATAAATCAAGACACACACACACTTCTCCTAGGCCATAAATCAAGACACACACACACACACACCCCTCTCTGCACCTGGCAAGAAGGAAAACGGAACTAATGACTTTAGTGGCTTTATGGATATCTATAAAGTTAATTTTAAAACATGTATAACATACAAAAGCTGCAAATTAAGTTGAATTATATACTTTAGGGCTCAATATGTAAGTGCATAGCAAGACTAGAGCAAAAACAGTAAGAAAGGAGTCAAGACTATTGTTTTTCCAGCCCTGTGACCTTGGACAAGTCTGTCAACCTCTCTGGACTTCACTTTTCTCACTTATGAAGTAGGGACATAACCTCTTTGTCAGGATAAAATGATACAATGTCCACAACAGGCTTAGCAAACAGTAAAGGCCCTATACAAACAGTTTTCTCTCTATCAAAATACTCAGCGCTCTGCCTTTTCCACTACTCTCACCAGAGGGCTTTCTTTGTTCGCCTGCTCAGGGTCAGTGAATAAATACCATTCCCTTCAGCCAGCCATTTGTTAATCCCCTTCGCTGGCGGCACCTAACTTTCCAACCAGGACTGATCCCAGGGGCTTACTCTTGTGCATTCATTTTAAACCCTGTTTTGAATTATTGCCTTCATGCCACTGTCCTTCCTGACATATAAGAAACTGCACAGGGACACCCATTTGGCTGTGCCTGACAAGCATGTTGGTTGACTCCAGCCTCTCATGGGGGGAAAAAAAATGAGAAGAGTAAAGGGAAAGAAATTAGGGAAGGGTTCGAGAAGTTTCAATAGTTACCATTCCTCAAGATGCATCTTTCCCTCCATGAAGCTGATACCTGGTAGGAATGTTTTGAGGAGCAGGTCCAAAGTTCCAAAGAAATATGAAGCTGCTGCCCCAATCTAAAAGATTCATAAACTATGTGCTTTAGGGAATTTAAAAAAAATTTTATTTATTATTCTTAGAGAGAGGGGAAGGGAGAGAGGCAAAGAGGAAGAGAGACATCAATGTATGGTTGCCTTTCATCTGCCTCCAACTATGGACCTGGTTGGAGACCTGGCTTACAACCTGGTTACGTGCCCTGGCTGGGAATTGAACCAGCGACCTTTGGGTTTGCAGGCCAGTGCCTTCTCCACTGTGCCACCAGCCAGGGCTGGAATTTTTTTTTTTTTTTTTTTTTTTTAATTTTAGAGGGTGACCATTGCACAACCAATAGCCACCTAACCTCTAAGGTGCTTTAAGATAGCAAGATTTATTACTGAGAAAGCACAGTTTATAACTTGTTCTCCTTTTGCCCAGCTTTACATTAAGATGACAAGGGAAAGCAACAAAAATCAAGATGAAGTATGGAGACACTCTAATTCCTCCTATTTTATATCCACTAATCTATAAACTGAATGCAACTGTAATTCAGTATCCATCTGTTTTTTTTCACCTGCAGCATACTTTATTACCAGAAAATGAACTTTTACCACCCACGGAGTTCAGCTATCCACAAGTTCCTACTTCTTAGGAAGTGGAATAGATTTTTCTTCACTTTCCTTTTGAAAATGAAAAGTCTAAGATATTAGACTCACTCAGCCCTTACAATTAAGACACTTCTCACCAAACTGTGTTGTCACAGTCACCATCTTACAATAGCAGCTTCCACTCACTAAGAGCATATGTGCCAGGTATCCCTCCAAGTACTGTGTATATATATTAACTTGTTTAATCCTTCTACCATCCCTAAGATTATTATTACTTCATAGATGAGGGAAAGGAGAGACAGAGTGATGAGCTAAATGAGCTAAGGTAACATAAGAGGTTCAGTGGTAGAAGAATTGGAGCCCAGAGGTTTGGCTTCAGAGGCTGAGCTCTTAATCACTACCCACCACTGCCTCTCATGAAATACACCGGGTTCCTCAAACCTACCACATTCATGGTACTCCAAGTTATCTTTGAACATTGAGGGGGTTGACATGGACAGGATGATTATGCTCATCAGAAAGACAGATGAGGGGTACATGTAATTTCATGGATTTACTCATACCTCAAGGTTACATGATTAAGCAATTAAAAAATGCCCTATTTTCCCTAAAGCAGTCAGGAAAACAAATGCTAACGATTCAAACCACGGAATGTCACATCTGAAAATCACCTACACTAACTTTTATCAGCAAGGACACTGAGATTCAGAGAGGGATAGCGATTTCTTCAAGGTCAAAAAGGCATCCAGGATAGAGGCAGGATGCTTTCTTAAGCTTCTAGGGATTGCCCTGGCTGGTGGCACAGTGAATAAGGCACTGGCCTACAAACCCAAAGGTCGCTGGTTCGATTCCCAGCCAGGGCACATGACCAGGTCTCCAGCCAGGTTTCCAGCCAGGTTTGTAGCTGGAGGAAGGTGAAAGTCAACCATACATTGATGCTTCTCTCCCTCCCTGCCTCTCTCCCCTCCCCTTTCTCTGGAAATAATAAATGAAATCTTTAAAATTAAAATAAAATAAAATAATAAACTCCCAGGGATTGCTTCCTAACATATGCATCCCAGGTTCCCCTTTCACTTTAAACTCTCTCTTTAAGCAAAAACATCCACTTCATGGTTTTAACTAGGATCAATGTGCTGATGTCTCTCAGATTTATATCCTCTAGATATGGCTGATCTATTTCTAGACTGCCATATATAACTACCTAGTAGACATTTCCATTTATCTATTCCATAGGTCCTTCAAATTCATCTATGAACAAACTCACTTCCTTTGGGGGTTAAGTTACTTACCATTCTTGCAATCCAGTTTCCTCATCTAAAAAGTGAGGATGACATTCCCTCTGTCAAATGACTGTTGTAAACATTAATTAAGGTAATAAGTCTGAAGCTCTTAGAACACACCCAGACATGAGATTTCTCGAAACAGATAAAGGAGCCATAACCAGTACATCTTATTTAACTGGACTGTTATCTAACTTCTCTTTCCTTGGCACCAACCACCTAGCCAGCTCCCATACAATATTTATTGAGCACCGGAACCATATGCAATTCAATCTGAAGACTGAAAAAAATCTCACTAACAAAACTTCTCTGCTAGAAACCTGAGATCTCAAATTCATTCGTACCCCAAAACATGCAGACTCTGTTATGACTAAGGCTCTATAAAGGGTATGCAAAAGACCCAAGGGACACTGAAAGTCCAGGAAGAAAGCCGTACTCCATTAACTTTAATATAAGGTTAGATTTTGTGTCCTCAGCCTTTAGTGAGCATCAGAATCATCTGTGAAATGTTTAAAAGCAAGTACAACATAGCCCCAATATAGAGATTCCCACTCAATAGGCTAGGGGCAAGGTATTGGCATTTTCATTAAAAAAAAAATTGTCCAAGTGAATCTGACGTGCTCCACTAGGGTAAAAGGCATATCTACTGTCCTATCAGTTTAGGAGATGAAAAGATTGCCTTCAGCTAAGGGAGGGGAAGAGCAGACAGTTTATAAAGAAGCCTTAGAAAAAGTGCCCCAAGAGCATTCATCTTAACCTGACTACTTTGGAACACAAGGAATCATGTTAACAAGAGTACAAGTTGAGTATGACCTTTGAGTGAAAATTTTCATTTTTCTGTTATCTGGACTTCTTCCTATCTGTTTGGGACCCAAGAGGTTGGAAGTTCAATCAGCTGGAAAGGACTGGCCGTCCAAGGTCAGGAGAGAGGTGAGAACTGGCCCCTCCTCAGGAGCTGAGGTACTGTGCCTGCAGAGGGCCCTTGCCAAGGCAGAGAAAGAACCGAAATGAAGCTGCAAATTCTGCCAATTACATGGCACCTGACATTTCAAATACGAGACTCAAAAGTGATTTTTTAATTGTTCTATTAAAGTTGTCCCAATTTTCCCCCATTGCTCTCCACTGCCCTGCCCATCGCACCCCACCCCTCACTGCCATAGTCAGTCCCCACCCTGTTGTCCACATCCATGGGTCTTTTATACCTGTTCTTGACTAGACCCTTCCCCTTCTTTCCTCTTTATTCCCTTCCCCCCTTCCCTCTGGTTGCTGTCAGTCTAGTCCCTGTTTCTGTGCCTTGGGTTCTATTTTGCTTGTTTGTTTTGTTCATTAGGTTCCTCTTATAGGTGAGATCATATGGTAGCTCTTTTTCACTGCCTGGCTTATTTCACTTAGTATAATAGTCTCCAGCTCCATCCATGCAGTTGCAAACGGTGAGAGTTCCTTTTTCCTTTCTGTAAGTATGCCATTGTGTAAATATACCAAAGTTTTTTGATCCCTTCATTTACTGATGGTCATTTAGGCTACTTCCAGCACTTGGCTATTGTAAATAATGCTGCTATGAACATAGAAGTGCATAGACTCTTTTGAACTGGAGTTTCAGGGTTCTGAGGGTATAATCCTAGCAGTGGAATTGCTGGATCAAAAGGCAGTTCCATTTTTAGTTTTTTGAGGAAATTTTATACTGTTTTCCATAGTAGCTGTACCAATCTGCATTCCCACCAACATTGCACTAGGGTTCCCTTTTCTCCTCATCCTCACCAGCACTTTTTTTTTTTTTTTTTTTTTGATTTGTTAATGATGGCCATTCTGACCCATGTGAGGTGGTATCTCATTAAGGTTTTAATTTGTATCCCTCTAATGGCTAATGACGCTAAGCATCCTTTCATATATCTATGGGCCCTCCTTGGAGAAGTGTCTGTTCAGGTCCTTTGCCCATTTTTAATTGGATTGTTTGTCTTCTTGGTGTTAAGTCTTATGAATTCTTTGTATATTTTAGAGATCAAACCCTTGTCTGAGGTATCATTGGCAAATGTTTTCCCATATGGTTGGTTCCTTTTTCATTTTGCTGATGCTTTCTTTAGCTGAGCAGAAACTTTTTAATTTGAAGTAGTCCCATTTGTTTAATCTTTCTTTTATTTCCCTTGCCAAAGAGGACATGTTGGTGAAAACATTGCTGTGTGCGATATCTGAAATTTAACTGCCTATGTTTTCCTTTAGGACTTTTATGGTAGCATGGCTTATGTTTAAGTCTTTTATCCATCTTGAGTTTATTTTGATGTAAGGTACAAGTTGGTGGTCAAGTTTCATTGTTTTGCATGTACCATTCCAGTTCTCCCAACACCATTTGTTGAAGAGGCTATTTTTACTCTATTTTATGCTTCTACCCCATTTGTCAAATATTAACCAACCATAGAGACTTGGGTTCATTTCTGGGTTCTTTATTCTGTGCCATTGATCTATATTTCTGTTCTTATGCCTACTTCAGACTATCTTGATTACAGGACTTTGTAATGTAGTTTAATATCAGGTATTATGATCCCTCCTACTTTCTTCTTGTTTCTCAAGATTGCCAATACTATTTGGGGTGATTTTTAGTTCTGTATAAATTTTGACACCAAAAAAATAAAATAAGTTTTGAAATATTTGTTCTAAATCTGTGAACTATGCCATTGGCATTTTAATTTGGTTTCTTTCCTTGATCTCATTGTTAATCCATTCATTATTTAACAGCATGTTATTCAGTTTCCATGAATTTGAATGTTTGAGTTTTTTCCTTGAGGTTGGTTTCCAATTTCAAGCCATTGTGACCTGAGAAGTTGCTTGGTATGATTTCAATTTTCCTGTATTTGTTGAGACTTCTTTTATGTCCTATATTGGGTGCATATATGTTTACAAGGGTTCCATCTTCTTAATGGATTATGTCCTTAAGTATTACGGAACTGTTTTTTTTTTTTGTTTGTTTGTTTTTTTGTCTCTTTTTATGGCCTTTGTTTTGACGTATTTGCTCGGCTATAAGCATTGCTACTCCAGTTTTTTGTTCATGTCTACTTGCTTGGACTATTTTTTTCAATCCCTTCATTTTTAGTTTGTATAGACCTTGTAGACAGAGTATGTACAAGTAATGCTTTCTTTTCCATTCTGCTACCCTATGTCTTTTTTTTTAATATTTTATTTCATTATTTTTAGAATGAGGGGAAGGGAGAGAGGCAGACAGGGAGAGAATCAATGTATGGTTGCGTTTCACCTGCCTCCAGCCACAGACCTGACTGGAGACCTGGTTTGCAACCTAGTTATGTGCCCTGGCTGGGGAATCGAACCTGCGACCTTTGGGTTTGCAAGCTGGCGCCTTAACCACTGTGCTACCAGCCAGGGCTCTCTATGTCTTTTGATTGGAGCCTTTAATCCATTTATATCTAGCGTAATTATTGATACTTACTCATTTCCACTTTTTCCCCTCTTTGTACCTGTGTTTTTTCCCTTCTGTCTTCATCTTCTTAAAGCAGTCCCTTTAGCATCTCTTGCAATGCTGGTTTGGCAGAGATGTATTATGTTTTGTTTTGCTTTTTAAGATTTTATTCATTATTTTCAGAGAGAAGGGCAAGAGAGAAGGAAGAAAGGGATAGAAACATCAATGAATGATTGCCTTTCACCTGCCTCCAGTTATGGACCTGGCTGGAGACCTGGCTTGCAACCTGGTTATGTGCCCTGACTGGGAATTGAACCAGCGACCTTTGGGTTTGCAGGCTAGTGCCAATCCACTGAGTCACCAGCCAGAGCTCAGAGATGTATTTATTCTGTTAGCCTTTTGTTTGTTTGTTTTTGGTTTGGGAAACTCCTTATTTTACCTTATTGAAAATGAAAACCTTACTGGGTAGAGTAGTCTCATCTTGTTGCAGGTCTCTGCTTTTCATTACTTGGAATATTTCTTGCCATTCCCTTCTGGCTTGTACTGTTTCTGTTGATTAAATCAGCTTATTGTCTTACTGGTGCTTTCTTGTATGTCACTAGCTTTTTCTCCCTTGCTGCTTTTAATATTCTGTTTATCTTTAAAATTTGTCATTTTAATTATGATGTGTCTCAGAGTGAATCTCTTTGGGTTCATTTTCATTGGGACCCTCTGTGTTTCCTGGGCTTGTGTGACTTTTTCTCTCATTGAGTATAGGAAGTTTTCTGTAATTACTTTTTTAAATAGGTTTTCTATTCCTTGCTCTTCTCCTCCTTCTTGTATCCCTATGATACAGATTTTATTATGATTCTTGTTATCTTGCAGCTTCCCTAAGCCCTCTCAGTTCAAGGTCATGCATTGCAGAGGCATCTGCTGGCTGTGGCCAGCCTGGGCCTGCACTGCAGCAGAAAGAATTTTAAGAATTGAGGATAGTTTAAGGGACCTTTGGAACATCACCAAACATAATAACATCTACATCATAAGAGTATTATATAAAGAAAAGATAGAACAAGGAATTGATAATGTATAGGACAAAGCAATCACTGAAAGCTTCCATAAGCTGGTGAAGGAAAAAGACACACAAGTCAAGGAAGTGCAGAGAATCCCAAACACAATGAACCCAAAGAGGCTCACACCAAGACACGTCATAATTAAAATGCAAAAATTTAAGACAAAGAGAGAATCTTAAATGCAGCAAGAGAAAGACAGTTAATCATAAGGGAGTTCCCATAAGACTGTGAGCTGTTTTCTCAAGAGAAATACTTCATGCCAGTGAGACTGGCACAAAATATTCAAAGTGATGAGAAGCAAAAACCTACAACCAAGACGACTACCCAGCAAGGCTATCATTTTAAATGGAAAGCTATGCCCTGGTCACTGTGGCTCAGTTGGTTAGAGCATCATCCCATGCACCAAATGGTTGCAGATTCGATTCCCAGTCAGGGCACATGCACAGGTGTGGGTTTGGGCCTCGGCTGGAGAACATACAGAAAGCGACTGATCAATGTTTCTCTCTCACATTGCTCTTTCCATCCATCCTTCTCTCCTTCCCTTCCTCTCTGTCTCAAGTTTAAAGGCATCTTCTCATGTGAGGATAAGAGATTAAATACATACACACATACATAAAATTGAATGATAAAGTGCCTCACAGGCCAAAATAAGCAAACAAACAAACATACTAATGAAGGTCAATAATACCAAATTAGTTTTATCAAAAAAGTTAAGGAACTTCTCTAAGAAGAAGAATTAAAAAAAAACTTATAAAGAATAAAATGGCAATATATACATACCTATCAACAATCACTTTAAATGTGAATGAGTTAAATGTTCCAACCAAAAGATACAGGGTAGCTGAATGGATATGAAAATAAGACACATATATTTGCTGTCTGCAAGAGACCTACCCCAGAATGAAAGGCACACACACAGACTGAAAGTAAAGGAATGGAAAAGATATTTCATCTAAATGAAAATGGAAAAAAAAAAAAAAAACTGGGGTAGAAATATTTTTATCAGGCAAAATAGACTTGCAATAGAATATACCTTCTTTTTAAGTATACCTGGAATATTTTCCAGGGTAGACCACATATTAGGATCCAGATCAAGTCTCAAAAAATTTAAGAAGCTGAAATCACATCAAGCATTTTCTCCAGCCATAACAGTATTAAAGTAGAAGACAATTACAAAAACAAACAAACAAAAAACTGAAAAACACACAAACACAGGAGGCTAAATAACATGTTACTAAACAATGAATTGTTAAAAATGAGATCTAGGAAGAAATCAAAAGATACCCCTGAGACAAATGAAAATGAAAACACAACATAAAATCATTGAGATACAGTACAGTAGTCTTAAAAGGGAAATTCATAGCAATAGAGCCCTAACTCAAAAACAAACAAACAAAAATCCCAAATAAACAATCTAACTTTATACTAAAAGGAACTAGGAAAAAAATAAAACAACAACTAACAAAGCGCAAAGTGAGCACAAGAAAGAAAATAATAAAGATTGGTGCTGGGTTAAATGAAATAGAATCTTTTAAAAAATGCAAAAGATCAATAAAACCAAGAACTGGTTCTGTGAAAATATAAACAAAACTAATAAAGATTTAACCAGACTCATCAAGAAAAATAAAGAAATGACCCAAATAAATAAAATCAGAAATAAAAGAGAAGTGATTAGCGACACCACAGAAAAAGAAAATATTAACAGAGAATATTAAAAACTACATACCAACAAATTGGACAATCTGGAAGAAATGAACAGATTTCTAGAAACTTGTAATCTTCCAAAACTGGAAAAAAAAAAAAAAAAAAAAAGAAAAAGAAAATCTGAGCAAACCAATTACAATCAACAAATTTGAAGTAGTAATCCAAAAATTCCCAAGAAATAAAAGTCCTGGACCAAATAAATTTTACCAAACATTTAAAGAAGAACTAACACCTATCCTTCCAAAGCTATTCCAAAACATTCAAGAGGAGGGAACTTTCCCAAGCTCATTTTACGAGGCCACCATTATTGCAATTCCAAAACCAGGCAAAGATACTACAAAAGAAGAAACTTGTAGGCTAATGTCCCTGATGAACACAGATGCTACAATTTTCAACAAAATATTAGCAAACTGAATTCAGAAATACATAAAAAAGATTATATACCATGATCAAGTGGGATTTACCCCTGGGATGCAAGGTTGGTACAATATCTATGAATCAATTAATGTGATATCCCATGTAAACAAAACCAAGACTAAACATATATGATCTTATCAATAGATTCAGAAAAAGCACTTGACAAAACCCAGCACCCATTTATGATAAAAATTCTCAGCAAAGTGGGAATAGAGAGTATATACCTCAACATAATAAAAGCCATATATGACAAACACACAGTTACCATAATATTCAATGGGTAAAAACTAAAAGTGTTTCCCTTAAAATCAGGAATAAGATAGAGATGCCCACATTCACCACTCTTATTGGGCATAGTAACAGAAGCCCTACTCATATAAATCAGACAAAAAGAAGAAAGAAAAGGCATTCAAATTGGAAGGAAGAGATAAAACTGTCATTACTTGCTGATGACATGATTGATACTGTATATAGAGAACCCCAAAGACCACCATAAAACTACTAGAACTGATAAATAAATTCTGGAAAGTAGCAGGACACAAAAAAATATATTTGGAAATTGGTTGCAGTTTTATACACCAGTAATGAACAATAAGAAAGGGAAACTAAGAATGTAATCCCATTTACAATTGCATTTTAAAAATCTAGAAATAAATTTAACCAAGGAGGTAAAAGACCTGCACTCAAAAACATTGTAGAACGTTGAAGAACTTGAAGAAGATACAAATAAATGAAAGCATATATGTGCTTATGGCAAGGAATTACCATCATGAAAATGTCCATATTAAACACAGCAATATATAGATTCAGCACAAGTCCTATCAAAATACTAATGGTATTTTTCATAGAACTAGAACAAATAATCCAAAACTTATAGAATGACCAAAGAACCCCAAATAGACACAGTAATCTAGAAAAAGAACAAGCTGAAGTTATTCTGCTGCCTGATATCAAACCATACTACAAGGCTATAGTAATTAAAACAACATGGTACTGGCATAAAAAGACACATAGATTAATAGAACAAGTAAATCAGAAATAAACCCACATCTATATGGTCAATATTGAACAAAAAAGGCAAGGATGTACAAAGACAGTCTATTCAATTAATGGTATTGAAAAAAATATAGGTATGATACATGCTAAAAAAGAAACTAAACCAACTTTTTACATCATATACAAGAATAAGCTCAAAATGTATTAAAGACTTAAATTGAAGACTCACAGCAGACAAATAACACATGATTTCATTTATATGTGCAACCTAATGAACAAAATAAAACACAAAAATAAAAACATATACATATGGAGAACAGATTGACAGCACAGCTGTCAGAGGTAAGGGAGATGGGGAATGGGGGGAAAAGGGAAGGGATTAATTGCAAAAACAAATAAAAAAAAGAAACAGCATTTCATAGACACAGAAAATAACATGGTGATTACCACAGGGAAAGGGTTGTGGAGGCAGATAGAAGAGGGTAAAGAGGGATAAATGGTGATGGAAAGGACTTTGGGTAGTAAACACAATGCAATATACAGATGACGTATTATGGAATTGTACACTTGAAACCTATATAATTTTATTAACCAATGTCACCTCAATAAATTCAATACATATAAAAACAAAATTAAACAAACAGAATCTCCCCTCATAAACTTCTAGAAGAAATCGTAGGCAGTAAAGTCTCTGACATTTCTTTTAGTAATATTTTTTTCTGACACATTTCCTTGAAAAAAGGAAAACAAAAGGAAAAATAAACAAAAGGGACCACTACAAAGTTTTTTCAAAGCAAAGGAAATCATTGACAAAACATAAAGCCTACTGAATGAGAGAACATATTCACCAATAATACATCTGATAAGGGGTTAAGGTCCAAAGTTTATAAAGAACTTGTACTACTGAACATCAAAAACACCAAATAATGCCATTAAAATGTGGGCAGAGCACCTGAATAGACTCTCCTCCAAAGAGGATTACATATGGCAAATAGACATATATGAAAAGATGCTCAATATCACTTATCATCAAAGAAATCCAAATTTAAACCACAGTGAGATACCACTTCACACATGTTAGAATGGCCATCATCAATAAATCAACAAACAAGTGTTGTTGAGGGTGTAGAGAAAAGGGAACCCTCATGCACTGTTGGTAGGAATGCAGACTGGTGCAGCCACTATTAAAACAGTATGGTGGTTTCTCAAAAAATTAAAAATGGAATTGCATTATGATCCAGCAATTCTACTTCTGGGTATATATCCAAAGAAACCCAAAACACCACTTCAAAAGAGTATGTGCATTTCTATATTCATTGCAGCATTTATTTATAATAGCCAAGGTATGGAAGCCACTCAAGTGATCAATAGATGCATGGATTTTAAAAAATGGTTGTACATATACAGTGGAATATTACTCAGATGTAAAAAGAATGAAACTTTACCATTTTGCAACACCATGGACCAAACTAGAAGGTGCTATGCTAAATGAAGTAAGTCAGAGAAAGACAAATACCATATGATTTCACTCACATGTGGAATTTAAATAATAATGTAAACAATCAAACAAAATAAAAACTCACTCATGGATACAGAGAACAGACTGAATGGTTTCCAGAGGACAGGGGGGTTGACGGGGGGGTTGGGTAAAAGAGATGAAGGAATTAAGAAGTACAAATTGGCAGTTACAAAATCGTCATAGGAATGTAAAGTACAGCATAGGGAGTATAGTCAATAATATTATAATAGCTATGTATGGTGCCAGGTGGGTCCCGGAAATTTCAAGGGGAACACTTGTAAAGTATATGATTATCTAACCACTATGCATACACCTGAAAATAACAGAATACAATATTGAATATAAACTGTAATGAAACATTAAAAAAAGAAAATGTGTATGTGCGTGTGTGTGTGTTACTATCTTGGAGACACCTGATGATTTTGGAGAGAGGACTCCAGTAGAAACATAAGGTGGGGTAATGCAGGGAAAAAATCAGATTGTGAGAAGCTGCATCCTAAGCGGATGGTTAGAAAATGACGGCAGTCAGATAGACTACGCTTTGGAAAACTTGGCTGACTCACTGAGAAAACATTTTTCAAGTTCCAGGTGCTTTTGCAGAGAATGAGAGAAAAATAAGCCATAAATGTCATCTTGATGGACCATGGAATGGTTCTAAGGACAGGATTTTCTTAAACTTGTTTTCTTTCCTGAAAAGTGACTAGTAGTAAGAGAAATACTGATGATACACACACACAAAAAAAACCACTGAGAAAGAGGTCCCTGGAGTGGGGTAGGGAGATAGAATTGGCGGCACAAGAAATAGGTTATAAATTTTTTTTGTTTGTTTAAAGTCAGTAAAATAAACCCTGGTGGGTGTGGCTCAGTGGATTGAGTGCTGGCTTGAAAACTCAAGGGTCACCAGTTTGTTTCCCCATCAAGACACATGCCTGGGTTATGAGCCAGGTCCCCAGATGGGGGTGGGCATAGGAGGCAACCAATCTCCTTCTCTTTCTACCTCCCTTACTCTCTCTCTACAAATGAATGAAGAAAATCTTAAGTCAGTAAAATAACTTTCAGTTTTAGATCAGCCAACTCAGCAAAAATTACATTTTCTTTACATATACTAACTAGTTAGTTTCACAGTGCTACTCATGTTTAATCAGCTTCATCACTGTCAACAGAAAAACTTCCAACTTTCTTCAGTAAAAATGAAGGAAAGATGTAATTAATGCTATCATTTCTAGAATATCTAAGAGATCTGGCAGCCAGACACAGAATATAAGCTAAGGGAGAAAAAAAATAACAAACAAACATGCACATGAAAACCCTATAGCATAAGTGATAGTGAAAGCCTGTTCCATTTTTACTACTTGTTTTTGGAATCTGCAAAACTTTAAAGGCTCAATTAATCTTAATGATGTGTCAAAGAACAGTAATGTTTCCCTGGCTAAAAAGAATTCTTCATGTTGTTTCTAATAATTTTTCAGTTGATTCTCTACTTTTTAGGTATACACTTGAAATACCTACAAGTAGTCCTGGCTGGTGGCTCAGTGGATAGGCACTGGCCTGTGAACACAAAGGTCTGGTTCAATTCTCAATCAGGGCACATAACCAGGTTGCAAACCGAGGTCTCCAGCCAGGTCCATAACTGGAGGCAGGTGAAAGGCAACCATATCTTGATGTTTTTCTCCCTTTCTTCCTCCCTTCCTGTCCTCTCTAAAAATAATGAATAAAATCTTTTTTAAAAAATCCACAAATAATAAGTTTGCAACTTCAACTCTATGTTTATATATATTATCTCCTGGCTGATACTTTCTGAATCAGGTTTATAAAAGTGAGCATTCTTATCATACATTAAGTTTAAATAGGAATGCTTCTTATGTTGGCTTGGTATGATACTATAAAATAAAGCTACAGAAATAACAAATTCTATTTATTCAAAATGTACCAAGTTTTAATTTTTTCTTTTTAATCAAGAATGTGTGTTGGATAAGCTTTTCTCTTACCATAGACTGGTTTTGTTTATTCTTCTAAAAATTAAGTTCATTGACATAACTTACAAAAAACAAAATGCACCCTTTGAAAGAATATAGCTCAATGAATTTTAACAAATATATAGTCAGGTAACTACTGCCTCAAAGAATATAACACTGGATATTGAATTTTAGTGAAGCATTTTTGGCACTTATGAAGATGACTATATAGTTTTCTTTTTTGATCTATCTAATATGGAGACTAATTTCTTCTATAATGAATCAAGCTCAGATTCCTATTACGTACCCCACTTGGTCATAGTATTTATTTAATGTATGGCAAAATTCTATTTGATGGTATTTATTGAAGGGTTTTGCATCAATGCTCATAAGCAAGATTGATCTGCAGTGTGTGTGAGCATACGCATGCACGGCTACACACAAACTGGCTTCAGGAAATTCTGATGTAAAGGTCATTTGGCATCTGCGAGAAACCTGGAAGTTTGCCTTTGGCTGCATGCTTACAAAAATTGAAATGGTAATTCCTGTAGGTTTACAAAGGACAGTTCTGGTTTACACCCATTGTTCCAATTAAAATCCCTTTCAATAAATTCTGTAGTCACCCTACTTAATAACAGCAATATCCTTGAACTGGAAGAATTTACTGTGGCCATATGGGGCTTACACTTTGGATTTAGGGAGCACCTTTGATAAATGTGTGTGTGTAGACATATGTTTTTATTGTATTTTTCCATTACCCTTTATCCCCTTATACCCTCCTTCAGCTCCAACTATCTCCCTTTCTCCCTTTCCCCTGGATCACCACATTGTGGTCCATGTCCATGAGTCCTTTTTCTTTTTCACTCAGTCCTTCCACCCTTCAACCCTACCCCACAGCTATCAGTCTGCTCTCTAGCTGAGTCTGTCTCTATCTTGCATGTTAGTTCAATTTGTTCATTAAATTCCACATAAAAGTAAAATCATAGGGTATTTCTCTTTGTCTGACTGGCTTATTTTACTCAGCACAATGTTTTTTTCATTCCTTCCATGGTTATTAACTTAAGCTCTTTCTCCAGGGAACCACTTTGATAAAGTAAAACTTCCTAGATATACCACCCACTTTATCTCCACAGAATTTCATATAGTCTCTCACAATATTTTTTTGGTTTTATCTCCTTTTTGGTCATTTCTTTTGTTGAAAAAATTTTTTTTTAATTTCTATAGTAATAAAAGAAATATCTGCTCACTGCTCAAATTACTATTGATATTGTCATGTAAAACATCTCAGACTTTAATTTGTTTACATACCTACCTTCCTACCCACACACAAAAAAAATGTTTATTAACCGGCCTTTCCCATGTTATATGATATGGGACATCATTTCCATATTGACAAATACAGACTTACATCTTCAATTGCAATGGCTGTGAAGTATGGGTATATTATGACTTTCTTACTTAAATTCCTAACAACAGGGGATAGGTAAGCAGGTTAATTTTTTTAAACTATTTTTGAAAATGCTGTGTCAAACATTACTGAACATTTTGCATACACATCCAGTTATACTTGTAGGACAGATTAATAAAAGGAGAAATGCTAGTCAAACAGATATATGTAAAAACATTTGTTGTTTGTAAAAAAGAATCTATGTTTCTTACATTAAAATATCAGCAAAGAATAAAGATTTCCTGCAATCCATTATCCAGTGATAGCTTCTGCTAACATTTTTTTAGATTTATACCCACCAAAATCTTAGTGCATACCCTTTTCTCAACCATAAATGAGACTATATTATACACAGTAGTTTGCAATTTCTAACATTATGCTGTCTTTTCCGGCACAATGTCATTCTATGCCACTATAAGGTATTCAATGGATAAAAGAACCATAATTTGATTTTACAGAGGGAAATTGTAAATGTTTCCAATTTTTGCTATTATAACCAATGCTATAATAACTATACAGCAGAAAGAAAGAAGGAACTTCTAACCTTTGCAACAACATGGATGGAACTAGAAAGTATTATACTTAATACTTAGTGAAATAAGCCAGTCAGTGAAAGACAAATACCATATGATCTCACCCATTACAGGACAATAATGAACAAAACAAACAACAAGCAAAAGAGAACCAGATATATGAATACAGTGAATCAGCCTTCAGTGGGCAGGGGGAAAGGGGACAAGGGAAGAGGGGAGGCAGAGGCAAAGAAGGGGAGCAGTTTAGAAAAGAACCTTGTATGGAAAAACCATGGACATGGACAACAAGTGGGATTGACTTTGTCGGGGAGTGGGGGAGTGGGGAAAGGGACAGAGGGGAGTAAAAAGGGGATGGATGTAATACAACAACAATAAAATTAAATTAAAATAAACAAATAATGGCTTTATGTTTTGTCTCATTGTTCAATGATTTCCTAGGCTAAATTCTCAGAGGTAGACCTACTAGATCAGAAGAGCTATATACTTTACGACTTCTGATGAACAACACGTTGTCCTTGAGAGAATCTACATCAATGGACATTTCCAACAGAGTCTAACTGTCTGCTCCGCACATCCACTTCGCCCTCGACAGACAGTACGTCTTAAACTTAGATAACAAAAAGTGGCTTTTTTTTTTTTTTTTTGCATTTTCAAAATTCTTTACAAACTGGACATGTTTTTTTGTGCTTTTTGGCCTTGCACAGCAAATTAGTAAAATCATTTTACATGATCTATTACCTCTCTATACGCAAAATAGCCATATAAATCACATTTACTTTTTAAAACCTTAGATCCTATCTTGCTAATGAATCTAAAAATGAACGAGAGAAGCATGCCTTGTATTTTTAGAAATAGTTCTGGTGCTCTTGCTACAATATTGCTTGAAGCTTATTCTAAGTAAGGCAGAACTACCACGTTGTATTAACATAAATATGTACCAGAACATCATTATAAAATGTTTTACTAGAGCACAGAATTCGGTATAGCACCGATACACACCTGACTGTTCAGTACAGTGTGAGAATTTTATAGATATTAATACTTTATTATAATATAGTCCCATCTCTAACTGCTCCATGAAACAGATTTCTAAACTAAGACTAGAGGCAAATTCTGTTTCGTCACAGGGTCAATATCTGTAATCTTTGAAGCATTGCAATCTTTGACAGAGCTTTCTTTTTTTAGAGCTTTTACTTTAAAATTACTACCCATTATGAACAATTGTGACTGATTTCCTTTGGAGCAAAACATGGTGAACATTCACTTTAAAGAAATGGTTAAGAACAAATGACCTCCAAGTGAATTCAAGATAGTGGGGCAGTGATTGCAGCATTCTATCAAAGCATTCTGATTTAAATGTTTATTTTATTTTATTTTTTTGGAAGGCACTTTTTATTTTATTACTTTTAGATCAAAACACTATATTTTTTCTTAGGATTTTATTCACTATTTTTAGAGAGAGGGGAAGGTAGGGAGGAAGAATGGAAGAGAAACATCAATGTATGGTTGCCTTTCACCTGCCTCCAGCTGGAGACCTGGCTTGCAACCTGGGTATGTGCCCTGGCTGGGAATCCAACTAGCCATGCTGGGTTCTCAGGCTAGTGCTCAATCCACTGAGCCACACCAGCTATTGGTCTGGTTTAAATGTTTAAAAACAAACTCAGAATACATTTTCTAAAAGGCAATGAATCTTTTGGGGGGAATGGGTGGGTGGGGAGGGGGACAGAGGGGAGCAAAAAGGGGATGGATGTAATACAACAACAAAAAAATTAAAGAAAAAAAAAAAAAAAGGCAATCAATCTTATGAACATTCTTCACTTACAAAAAAAATCCTGGCCCTGGTTGATAACACAGTGGGTAAGGTCGCAGGTTCGATTCCCTAGCCAGAGCACATAACCAGGTTTCCAGTCAGATCTGTGGCTGGAGGCAGGTGAAAAGCAACCAAACATTGATGTCTCTCTCCCTCTCTGCCTCCCTCCCTTCCCCTCTTTCTAAAGATAATGAAATAAAATCTGTTTTTTAAAAATCCAATTTTTATTGAACTTAAAAACTTAAAAATACAAATGCCAATTTGCATTTGTGTAAGATGCTTCAGTATTTTAAAAATACTTATCATGAAAGAGATCAGGTAATTACAATTTGAAACGTAAAATCAATTTTGAGGGATACATCGTTTGTGATGAACAGATCACATAATAAAGGTGAGGGTAAGATAAAATGTACTTTATCATGTATAACTAGAACAAAATTTTTGTCTTTTTAGCATTATTTTGTTCGTTCTGATCAAGTATCTCCCTCAAGATGGAATCTTTGATAGACTATATAAAGTAACATTACAGCATTAAGTGAAAGTATAAAAATCTAGTAAAATAAATGTTTATACTTTTAAAGCATTGAGTAAAAAGATGCTATTAAAATTCTGATGTCCCTCCTGGCTGGTAGGACAGTGGGTAAGGCACTGGCCTGCGAACCCAAAGGTCGCAGGTTCGATTCCCCAGCCAGGGCACATAACCAGGTTGCAAACCAGGTCTCCAGTCAGGTCTGTGGCTGGAGGCAGGTGAAATGCAACCATACACTGATGTCTCTCTCCCTCTCTGCCTCCCTCCCTTCCCCTCTTTCTAAAAATAATGAAATAAAATCTTTTTAAAAAAAAAATGTTACAAAAGAAATCTGATGCCCTACAGAGTACTTTGCTAAAGAAGTGTTTATTTCTATACAAATAGCAACTTCAAGAGACAAATCTTATCCTCCCAACTCCTTCACTGAACTACAGGTCCCCAAATATAATTGCTTCCAAGCCTAGTGTAATAGATTATTAAGACAATAGGTTAGGAAAATAAGATGATGCTAAAAAATGAAGGCCACATCATGTAATTAATAGCACTGTGATTCACCCACAATGAAAGGCTTACCTGGCTAAATATTCCCAGAAATAACCCACTATTTAGCTCTTGAATGCATTAAAAAAAAATGACCCTAAAGAGAGTGTTTATTATTAAAACACTCAGGTAAGTCCCAAAGTATCATTAAAGAGCAGCCACCCTTACAAGAATAAAGATACACTGAAAAAAAGTGACATCTGAAAGCATGCTGAAACACAAGTGCCAGTGAACACAAAGAGGCTGGGGAGGGGTGTGTTAAAAACAAAATGAAAGAGATAATATGTAGAAGGAGAATGCGTATCAGAGTGTCTCCATTTCCAGAGGAGATGGTGCCTTGAACCAAATGCTTTGAGAATCCCCATCTGTCTGGCACACATGCGCTTGGGGAGCCCGGCAGATTCACTGGGTTGGCAGCATCTGCTGAAGCCAGCCCTTGGAAGCATTCATCTGCATTTGCTCTCACTCCTCATCCTCACAAGGGAGGACATTTCAGGTTAACAGGGGAACTTAGAAAAGTTTGCCAGTTCACCCCAGGAAAAGACACGACCTTATTGCTATAATTATTACATCATGCTGAGTGGTTTCCATTTTGAGAATAAATTGATAAAGTGGCATTTTTCTTCATCAGTCTCTGATGATTTCGAGTAGGGTGAATCAATTTACGAGAGTCTAACCAAGCCCTTGCAAAATGAAGATATAGTTTATAAATCTAAAAAGCTGAGAATCATTTAAAAAATCCTTTTGGCTCAGTGGATAAGGCGCCAGCCTGCGAACCCAAAGGTGGCTGGTTTGATTCCCAGCCAGGGCATATAACCAGGTTGCCAGTCAGGTCTGTAGCTGGAAGCAGGTGAAAGGCAACCACACATTGATGTCTCTCTGCCTGTCTCTCTCCCTTCCCCCCTCTCTAAAAATAGTAATAAAATCTTTTTTAAAAAGGGAAAAAAAGAGTGTGTTTGTGCATCTGTTCCTTACTGGGCTACAGGATCTCTTGTGGGCCATGCCAGGATCACTGAACAAGGCCTCACAGTCTTTCACTGCACAACTCCAGCGGCTGCGATTCCTATGGACCTATGGTGACTCCTGGAGTTGTACAGTAGGGCAGCTCTGAGGACAGTATCCCATTGCCTTCCAAAGAATTTGGAACCAAGGATGAGCTCATAAACATTTCTAAGTGGCTGAAGGGCTGAGACAGATCTCACCATAAATATGAAATGGAGTTTTAACCTGTGAGGTCTCCCAACCGGTTTATTACCCTCCAAAAACCAACACTTTGTAAAATCAAGTCTAAATGACACTGTCAACCTAAAGATAAGTGCTAGTTTTGCCACGTAGTACACTCAGGAAATCCCTGCCTTATCTCTTCTACATTAGCTTCTTGTACAATTTCTCTAAATGCTAAAAGTGAATTTAGATGTTCCTCTAAGCCTTTGATAATGACATAATTACCCTGCACATATATGGACATTTTCACCAGAGAGGCAAATAATTATAGTGAGCCGATACACCTATTTACCCAGAAGGGTGAACTGAAATGCAAATTAATACAGTCCAATTTTTCTATTTTAATGAGCATGTTCACAAGGACGCTATGATTCTGCATTCAGAAAAACAACATTCCACAACCTTCACCCACCTGCTCTGCAGAAAGAAGACTACACAGAGCACTTTGGCAAACATTTAAGATATCTTCGATTAGAGGTTTTTAAAATAACGTAGGCAATACATTCCTATTAAGGATAGTTCCTACTTTTCCATGGATGGGAATATGGTCATAGGTCAAAGAACTTTCTACATGTAACTAGCTTTAAGACAACTAGAGATTGAAGCAGGCATCAATGAAGAGAAATTATACAGTGGTCCAAGGTCATTACTTCACCTAATTCCTTCGGTTGACTCCTACCTTCTATTAACTGATGGCTGCCTCTAACTCGGAGTGGCAACAGTGAGCAGAGACACCAGGGACTAGCTCTGAAAGTACTGGTAGAAACTATGAAACCACCGAGACATGGCACTGTGTGGGAGGCAGAAAAATGGTCCCCCAAAGATGTCCACATCCAAATCTTAGAACCTGTGACTACGGCAACGGAGGAATTAAGGTTGCAGGTGAAATTAAGGTTACTAATCAGCTGACCTTAAAATAAGAGATGTAGACAGGTCTTTAAGTGTCTGAGTGATGCAATGTGGGCAAGGCCACCTCTGGCTTTGAAGGTAGAAGAAGGCCTGCTGCTGGCCTCCAGTGTCCAAAAAGCACAAGTCAGCAGATTGTCCCCAGTGTCCCTGGGAACAAGGTCATCCTGCTGACACCTCAATTACAGCCCAGCAAGACCAATTTTGGACTTCTGCCCTCCAGAACTATGAGGTAATAAAAGTTTGTTGCTTCAAAATACTGATTCCATGGGAATTTATTACAACAGCAACAGGAACAAATATAGGCAATTTCACCTGAGAGAAGAGAGCCATTGTTTCTGTAATTTCTATAGCACACGAACATTGCTTCCCCTAAAGTAGAGCCAAGAACTCCTGCCAACTACCACGTCTGATATGGCCATTCTCTTCTCTACTTCTCCACCCTCACCTAAACTACATGGCATAAAACATGTCACTTCAGAGCTATCTATTCTACATAAATTGTCTGAAATACATTTCAATTGGTGTGGCATCATTGCCCATACAAGACATACCATTTTTTGAGTGCCAAAGGGACCGCAGAGAGGAACGTTTGGTCCATTCCCCGTTATAAATGAAGATGTCCAGGCCAAAAGGCTTTGGCTAGTGCTATATTCCAGGTTCCACAGCTGGTCATAAAGTCAATAGAAGTCCTGTATTTCTCTCTCTTTTGATTCCCCATGCTACTAGTAATTATAACGTAATGAATGCTGTGTTTAAAACTAAACTGGCACATGAAGTGTATGCAACTGAGGTCAATTTTTTCAATTAGTTTACTTTCAATATTCCTTTGTATTGGTTGCCAGTGTACTGTACAATGGTTAGATAATCATTACTTTACAAAGTGTTCCCTCCCAATATTTCCAGTACCCACCTGGCACCATAGCTATTGCAATATTATTGATTATATTCTCTGTGCTGTATTTTACATGCTTGTGGCTATTTTGTATTTCCAATTTGTATTTCTTAATCCCTTTACCACTTTCTTCCCACCCCACACACACACTTTTAAACCTCCTCCCCTTTGGCAACCACCAGTACACTTTCTATGAGTCTTAATTTTGCTTGTTCATGTAGTTTGTTCTTTAGGTTCCACATATAAGTGAAATCATATGGTATTTGTCTTTCTCTGACTGACATTTCTCTGACTAGGTCCAGCCATGCTGTTGCAAATGGTTAGGATTTCATTCTTTTGTATGGCCAAATTATATTTCATTGTATCTACGTAACCGCTTTTTTAGCCACTTGTCTATTGATGGGCACTCGAGTTGCTACCCTAGCTTGGCTATTGTAAATAATGCTGCAATGAACATAAGAATACATATATCCTTTCAAATTAGTACTTTGGGTTTCTTCATACTATATATACCCAGAAGTGGAATTGCTGGGTCATAAGGCAGATCCATTTTCTATTTATTGAGAAACCTCCATACTGTTTTTTCTTTGCACAGTGGCTGCACCAATCTGCCTTTCTGCCAACAGTGCACAAGGTTCCCTTTTCTTCACATCTTCACTGACACTTGTTGTTTGTTGATTTATTAATGGTAGATATTCTGACAGATGTGAAATGTTATCTCATTGTGGTTTTAATTTGCATTTTTCTGATGATTAGTGAAGCTCAATATCTTTTCATACATCTATTAGCCATCTGCAATCCTCTTTGGAGAAGAATCTATTCAGGTACTCTGCTCACTTTTTTTTTTTTTTTTTTTTAATTTAAATTTTATTGTTGTTGTATTACATCCATCCCCTTTTTGCTCCCCTCTGTCCCCCCACCCACCCACCCATTCCCCCCAAAGTCAATCCCACCCGTTGTCCATGTCCATGGTTCCTCCACACCAGGTTCTTGTCCAAGCCGCTCCCCATCTCTGCCTCTACCTCTCCCTCCCCCCCACCCCGTTCCCCTGACCACTGAAGGCCTATTTCTTGTATTCAT